>OW804100.1:2546386-3146386 GCA_942159475.1 Sthenelais limicola | reverse complement strand
AGACTAGTATGGTTCACTAGTCTCGCTTTTTTTTTTTTTTTTCCCAACACCGGATCTTTATTTCCGAGGTAGACAGAGTCAACAATGAGAAGCGTTTACATTAGATACATCGCTTCTTTTTTTCACAATGACTGAAAAATAAAACGCTTTATATACCCAAGCATATTCGTTGTTTTTCATTTCTCTATCCACACTGACTTCTCTGTTTTAAAGCATTATATATATGTGGAACCTAGGATAAACATTAGGTATCACAGGTTTACAGATCAAAAAAGAGGCAAGAAATTATACAAAAATGACATAGCTTCCACAGCGGTCGAGCACCCATTGATTCGACCCACCGATAGCACCGGGGGGGGGGGGGGGGGGGGGGTCATATTAAGAATCAAAGAAGACCACGTATTTGGCATTTTCTCACCAACTTGACTAGGCGTTGGCTACCAGATCATTTTCATCGACATTGTTTATATTTTAAGAATACACAGTTAGACGGAGGGGCTGCTTAAACACTGATTATTAGATTTTCATACTTCTTACTTCTCAATCTTATATTGTATCAAATATTTTTTCCCACCTCCTCCAGTCTTTCTTATGTGAAGCATTAACAAATGCCCCATCTCTCATTGCTTTCAACTTAAATTTTAATTCCCTTAGGAACTCGAAGAAGCACAACTTGTTTTCTTTAAACAATCGACATTTGTATATATAGAATCTCGCGTATATTAAAATGTAATTCCAAACGCAGTATTTTTCTTCCAGACTCGGAATACCCAACATCATGAATATCGCGTTCATGTTTTCCGATATTTCTTTATCAAGATGTTCTTTCTTCTTGGCCCAGTTTATCAAACTAAACCAAAAATCACATGATTTTTGACAATCTATGAAAAAATGAAATAAGTCATCTACCGAATCGCAGTATTTACATAAGTTTGAGGTTACTATATCCATATCATTCAGGTGAACGTTGCAAACGATTAATTTGTTAATAACACCATACTGGAACAACTGTAGTCTCACATTTCTAGTACATAGAAAAGGAACACGATACCATACTTTAAATTCTATATTCGAAATATCAATATTTTTCTGCAAAAAACGATTGTATACCAGTCAGTATTTCTGTCCTCTTGAGTGTATAGTTTATCTTTCACTGCTGTGTAAATCTCCTTAAAATGGGCTGTGATGATATTGACTTGCTTTTCACCAATTGAACACAAAATTTCTTCTTTATAATTATCTATTTCTCCATCTATCAATATAGAAATCCAGCGTTCAGGGATTTTTCCCTTTATGCTCATCTCCTCTAAATAGTTAATTTTGATACCAAAGTCACTTTTGAATTCATTTTTGTTTTTGGTTCGATTGTTGGTTAGTATGTCTTCTATCTTGTTTATGCCCTTTCTTTTCCATAGTTTGATATTACATATAGCATCCTCCAGATTGATCCATTGATTAGACCATATAGGTTCACACAACACACTCTTTTTGCATCTTGGCTCACAGGAACTATAAAACCTATTCCATATCAAGAATATATCATTATAAAAGCTGGAATCTCTCATGATTAGGATTTTTCTACATCTTAACCTCTCCTTCAGATTATCTCCAAAGGTATTTTGTAAGCTAGCACACCATTTACTCATTGGTTCATGCAAGATTCTCTGAATCCATTTCAGTTTACCAGCTATCAATTTTGATCTTATATCGATCAACTTTAGTCCACCATCCTCTATTTCTCTGCTTAGATAATGTTTGGCGACTCTCTGCTTGCCACCTCTCCATATGAATTTACCTACCGGTTCCGGTTTGGAGTGACTAGTGAAAAGGTGTTTCGAAAGGCCCGCGCCTCGTTGTCCCCTTTTTTTTTCAGTTGCTCGGTGAAAGGTGTTGCTCCTTAGTGACAAAAAGCTGTATAAAGCTATAGAGAACTGCTCGAGCAAAATCAATAGAGACACTGAATGGATTTTACTGAGATATTGACGATCAAAAAGCTACACACATGTGTCAGGAAGGATTAGGCGTCAGCCATCTTAACTCCTGGGTCCCTCCACGGTCGTGAGGAAGACAGGTCTTTTCAGCTCATAGGAACACCACACGGGCTCGGAAACAAGTCAACATTTGGCTTGTATTGTTGAAGATCTAGACATAACTCAAAGGACTTAGGACAAATAGCTTAATTTTATGTGGAAGTGATTTTATACATTGCAAATCGAAGTTGCCGCTTGTCATGCGCAGTGGTGTACTTCCGGATCTACGCACATGGAATAACCGATAAAAACTGTTGGTAGTATTGCGGGAACACTCTAATCCCCTATCGCACAAGCTCAACACATTACCAAAGACAATATTAACATATAGAACACACAAGGCAGTGAGTTTTCATTTATTCGATTGCATTCAGTTATCCAAAGGCGGGTAAAAATACTAAACCGGAACTTAAGATATAGGTCAGAACGCCCTAGTTCCAGGAGCGCGCCCTGCACAGGCGCAGCAGAACAGGAACCGGAAGAAAGCTGTAAACGTAAACATCCGCCCAATCTTAGACTATTTTAGAGTTTGGCTAACTAAATTGTGCCTCTTAGATGACTACTAAGGGTATTACGGGCGCAGAAAAGAGAAGGAGAGAAAAAGGTGAAGAAGAGGGGACGAACAAAAAGCAAATCGTAGAAATGGCCAAGTCAGGCATTTCGAACGATGAAATCAAGCTGATGTTTGAACAGATAAAACAACAGATTGCTGGTACCACTGAGAAAAACACGAAGGATATCGCGGCGCACGAAGTAAGGTTTGATAAGAATGATACAGCCAACCTCGAGCGGGATCTGAGACAAGATCAGTTCGAGGTAGAATTATCAAGACAAAATGATGAAATCGAGGTCATGAAGATAAATATGGTAAAAAAAGATGACCGCAGATTGGTAGCGGCAGGTGCCTCTCTCAAACAAGAGCAGGAGGATGTGATTAAAGAAAGGATAAAGGACCTGGAACTTAACCTTGTCTTAGACGGAGCTGACAGAGAAGGTGAGGAAGAGGACGACCTCATGTGCAAGAATATGGCGGCCTTCGTTCTTGAGAATAGTATGGGTATATCTAAGGCTGTACAATACATCGCGACACGCATGGGTAGGGGAAAGGCGGCCCCGATCCTAATGACATTTAACTCACTTAAGGATGTACGCAGTGTGTGGAGCAAACGTGGTAACCTTGAACACAGTCTAGATGATGAAGGCAAGAGAAAATACTGGATAAGAAAGGATCTCCCGGAGGTTGTACGAAAGCGAATCGCAAGGGCTAGACCCTGTGTTGCCGCAGCGAGGGCCTCACGAAGGTACGAAACTGTCATTAATGCCAACGGCGACGTCATATTGGATAATAGGAGGTTCAAGTTTGATAGGCTGGAGATGCTACCCAAGCGTTTTACGCCGGGTTTCCTTGCCAAGAGGGAGGACGGGCAGACCTTCGTATTTTTCACCAAGGAATGCCCGCTCTCCAACCACTATCCCGCTAAATTCAAGGTAGAAGGTAGATGGTATAACTGCGTAGAGCAATTCTTGGCCTATACAAAGGCCATTCTGGATAACGACCTACAAAAAGCCCAGATGATCATGAACTTCGAAGATCCAGTTCAGTGCAAGTTTGCACTAGGTGCGTACGTTTCAGACGAAGTTTGGAATAGATGGGAGGACACAAGAGAAGAGTCCCTCCTAAAAGCACTTAGAGGAAAAGTAAAGTACAACGACCTGATAGGCCAGTATCTGATCGCCACCGAAGACAAGACAATCGGGGAAGCCTCTGCAAGCAAAACAGGATGGGGCATTGGCCTAAGCTTGTACGATGGTGATGTCCTGGACCAGAGTAAATGGTGTAAGGACGGGAACCTCTTAGGTCGCTCGTGGATGACCGTTAGAAAATAACTGGTCATGAAGGCTGCCATCAACGACAAGAATGAAGAAGAGGATGGTATGGAGGTTGTTGGAGGGGGTACTTAAATAGGTGTTTTTTGTCAGCTATCGTTAGTTTAAGACCTACTCTTATCACATTATGGAAGGTAACAACATCAATTTCTATTCCTTAAATGTTAACGGAATATCTAGCATCAAGAAAAGAAAAGCCTTATTCAGATTTCTTAATACGAAAAAGAACGCAATATTTGCATTACAAGAAACTCATAGTACAGACAAAGATGTTAAAATCTGGCATAACCAGTGGCAAGGCAAAGCACACTTTATTCATGGCAAAAGTAATGCCAGAGGAGTGGCTATTTTAATATCTAAAGACTTAGATGCTACCATAACAGGTAAAGGTGGTAACGATACTGGTAGAATAGCATATATGGATATTATAGTGGAACAAAAAGAATACTCTGTCTTCTCATTGTACTTACCAACTAAAGACATGTATAAAGATCAGGTGCTCACATGTAAAACACTAAGAGGTATTTTAGATTTAAGAGCTAATAAATCTCTTATTCTTATGGGTGACTATAATCTAAATATCATTCCAGAAGAGGAATTTTTGAACCTCAGTGATAGTCAGCAAGTCAAATATGACGGGCTGAAAGAAATGTTTAAAATCATGAATGACTTTGAGCTGTGTGATATCATCAATGAAATGTCTCCTGATGGAGCTAATATGTCAACCTGGTTAGGACGAGGACAAACCTCGAGACTCGATTATTGTATGATTAGCTCAGGAATAAGAACTGACGTAAGAAGTGTTGATAACGTGTTCTGCGAACACTCGGACCATAATTTAATCTCCTTTACAATTAAATCTAATGAAGAGTTGAGAGGTCCAGGGGTATGGAAATTTAGTAAGTACCTTTTAGGTAACGAAGAATATGTATCGTTGATTAAAGAAAAAATGATTGAGGCACAGTGCTGAAGGCTTAAGTAATGCGAGAATGCGATGGGATTACACAAAATTTATCATTAGGCTTGAAACCATAAGATTCACTAAAAATATAAATAGAATAAAACGCAAGAACGAACGCATGTGTCGAGACAGGTTAAGAGTGTTATTCCAGAAACGTGTACTAAATCAAGCGGAGAGTAGAGAATGTGACAATATTCAGGACGATCTAAGAGCTACTCAATACATAAAAGCACAAGGTGCAATGGCTAGGAGTAGAGCCCAGTGGTTAGTGGATGGTGAGAAGCCATCTGCCTACTTTCTAAACCTCGAAAAGAGGAATTATAAGAAAAAGGTCATTTCCCAGCTTGAGGTCAATGGGGTAACAATTTGTAAACCCGAGGAAATCCTAAAGAAAAAGAAGGAATTTTACTGTGAGTTATACAAGGAGAACGTCATCGATCCCTCTGTACACAATCAATTCTTACTATCGTACGACGGGCCAACCTTTGATTCGCTTGAATGTGAGCTGCTAAACAATGTCTGTACCAAGGAGGAAATCAAGAAAACACTTGACTCCGTGGCAGCAAACAAAACTCCTGGTCCTGACGGGCTCCCGGTGGAATTTTATAAACACTTCTGGCCAACACTTGAACCCCTATTTATGAATGTTAAGAGTGAATGTATACTACATGAACAGCTATCCCAAGATATGTACAGAGGTATTGTGACTTTAATACCCAAGAAAGATTGCAACTTGAAACTTATTGGTAGCTGGCGCCCTATTACTTTACTGAACACAGATTATAAGCTAATATCCAAAATGTTGGGGACTAGGCTTAAAAATTGTATCAATTCGGTAATCAATGAAGATCAATACGGATTTATTAAAGATCGCTATATAGGTTGCGCCGTAAGAAGGTTAGAAGATGTAACTCAGTTCTTGGATAAAAACAAGAAAAAGGGTCTATTTGTTTCTCTCGATTTTAAGAAAGCGTATGATTCTGTGTTGTGGTGCTTTTTATATAAATGTTTGAAAGATTTAAATGTTGGTGATGACTTTCTAAGATGGATTAAATGCTTGATGTCCGGCTCTAAAGCCTGTATAACGAATAATGGTCATTTGTCAGAGTGGTTCGAGGTTAGAAGGGGCGTCAAACAAGGCGACCCCATATCTTCTTTACTATTCATTATTGTTGTGGAAAGGCTCGCAGCTAGAATTCGGTGTGACCCTGAATGCAGTGGCATTGTATTCGGCGGTGTCGAGAATAAAATCATCCAATTTGCCGATGACATGACGATCATGGCGGATAATGAAAGCTCGCTGGCTAGAATGATGCAGATAATTAATGAATTTAGTAGTGTATCTGGCCTCACCCTTAATGTTGGAAAAACTAGAGGTTTTAATATTGGAGAAATGGTTTTAACCCAAGAAGTCTGCCAGAACATTAACTGGACGAATTGCATGAAAATATTAGGTGTATACCTAGTTTATCCTTTTAATAAACAACTACAGAACTCCATTAATTTTGAATCTGCTTTTGAAAAAGCTAATGTTGTTGTGAAACACTGGAGCAAGAGAGATATTTCTTTGAAGGGGAGAATTACGATTGCAAATGTTTTAATTATACCACTGTTTATGTATGTAGCTAACCTGATCGTTATAGAGGAATAAAAAATTTGTGAGATACAAAAGCTGGTAAGCGATTTTGTCTGGAAGAAAGGCAAACACAGAGTTGCGAATTATTACTTATGTAGAGATATAGAGGATGGAGGTTTGAAACTTCACGATGTGCGTGCAAAACTTATCACAAACAAATTAAAGTGGGTGCAAAGGTTAATAAATAACCCGTCCGACAAATGGCCTGCCCTAGTCAAAGAGTATCTTGGCCGGAATATCAGAAGGGTATGCAGCGATAGGCAGCTTATTGATGCTGGTTTTTCTGAATTTTACGCGGAGGTCTTTAAGGTATGGAACAGGTTCTATGGGCGTCAACAACCCAGAAGCAAAAAAAGTGTACTGTGCGAAAAAATCTGGAACAACAGATGGATAAATCTCGAAGATGGTCTGAGCAATGTCAAACTATGGAATGGGAGAAAAGTTAACAAAGTTGAGGATGTAATAAATTATGGTAGAGTCAAGAATAAGAACGAGATTAAGAGTGACTTCAATATATGTATTAATTTCCTTGAGGAGATGAGTCTTAATAAGAAAATACCGGTTAGTTGGCTACAAATTATTAAAGATGGTGAGGTTTCTAACTACAGCGACGAACTTATGTGTGCAATCGGAACAGAAGAGGTGGACATTCTGACAGCCCCCTCCAAGG
Source organism: Sthenelais limicola (assembly GCA_942159475.1). Lineage (NCBI taxonomy): Eukaryota > Metazoa > Annelida > Polychaeta > Phyllodocida > Sigalionidae > Sthenelais > Sthenelais limicola. The sequence goes on along the minus strand of OW804100.1, from coordinate 3,139,202 downwards.
TTTTTTATAACGCGGTCAAAAAATGTCTCTACTCACAAGAAGAATGAAACAGTGAGTGGTATAAAACTTTCCTTGGTAAAGACATTGATATTACCAACTTGGAATTTGACATGTGGTATCGCGCACCGTTTAAATGCACAAGAGATGTAAGACTACAGTCTTTTCAATACCAAGTTATTAATAGATTAATTGTATGCAATCTACACTTAAATGACATGAAGATCGTTCCCTCCAACTCATGTAGATATTGCGACTCTGTTGATGATCTCTTCCATTTTTTTATTGACTGTGAAAAAGCATGTACCTTCTGGCACGGTCTCAAAAATTGGGCTTGTAACAACCCGTGGTTGGATGACGAAATTTCCAATGACATCAATGCTGTTTTCATGATTCTTGGACTACCCTGTATAGACGAAAAATATAGAACATGGAATTACATCCTTATCTATGCCAGGTTTTATATTTACAAAACCAAACTGTTCGGTAACAATAATATTTGCCTCTTTAGCTTCCTGAGGGAACTAAAGGGAAAGTTGCGCACAATGCAAGATGCCTCTTACATGAGCACTGCACACAAGAAAGAATGGAAGTCTTGGATTGGCTTGTATAATAGTTTGTAGCCTTTTCTCCATATATAATCTTATGTTTCTGCAGGAGGACGCTTCTAATGTATTTTGTATTCCCGGTCAGTTGAACGACGATATTATTACTAGTCAGAGATCTTACTTGCTACGATCTGACCTCACAGTACGATATAGGTAGAACCACTGGTATTAACGACTAGCTCGTTTACTATTAGTTGTTAACGCATGACTTGTTTTGATCGCTAGGTAAAGTAGACAACAAACAAACAGTTAATTAACAGGTTTTAATAATTCGGGATGTTCCGAAAATTCTTTTGTTTTATTTTGTCGACAAATATGTTGCATGGAAACAGACGAGTGATGGGTGTGATGTAAAACCATGTTATCAGCCCGGAGATATAAGGATTTGTTGACAGACTGAATAAATGCCAAATGTTTGGGAAAAAAAAAAAAATTTACCTACCAATTTTTGAATCTCGCATATCATTCTCTCATCTACAGCTATGAGATTGGCGACATATAGAAAGAGTGGAACAATTAATGCATTCACAATTATAATTCTACCCTTTAAGGAAATATCTCTCTTTCCCCAATGTGTGGCGACTGTACGAGCTTTGTCAAAAGCAGACTCAAAATTTATATTATTCTGTAGTTCTTTCTTATACGGATATAACAGATGTACACCCAGAATTTTCATAGAGGTGACCCAGTTTATATTCATAGTAACTGGTTTAAAAAGAACCATCTGGCCAATATTAAAACCTCTTGTTTTTCCTATATTTAACTCTAGCCCTGACACTCTTCCGAATTCCTCTATAATTTCCATCATTTTACACAAGGATTTTTCATTTTTGGCGATAACAGTCATATCATCTGCGAATTGTATAATTCTATTATCAGTACCACCAAATATAATTCCTGTACAATCAGGATCATTACGAATCTTTACTGCAAGTTTTTCCACTACAAGAACAAAGAGGAGCGATGATATAGGATCGCCTTGCTTAACGCCTCTATTCACCTTAAAATAATCTGAGGTATATCCATTATTAATAATACATGACTGTGAGCTTTTCATTAATCGCTTTATCCACGATAAAAACTCATCCCCAATACCTATGTCTGATAAACATTTATATAAGAAACTCCACGACACCGAATCGTAAGCCTTTCTGAAATCTAACGATACAAAAAGACCTTTTTTACTACTTTTCTCTAGATATTGTGTTACGTCTTCCAGCCTTCGTACTGCGCAACCTATATACATCTATTCTTGATGAAGCCATATTGATCTTCGTCGATCACTTTGCTTATACAGTTTTTCAATCTTATACTTAAGGTTTTGGATATTATTTTATAATCTGAATTTAACAAAGTTATGGGTCTCCAACTCCCAATTAGTTTGAGATTACAATCTTTCTTGGGAATAAGTGACACCACTCCTCTGTACATTTCATTTGATAAACAGTCATCCTCTACACATTCGTATATTACCTCATCAAAAATGGGGCCTAAGATGCTCCAGAAACATTTAAAAAATTCAGCTGGAAGGCCATCTGGGCCAGGAGCTTTATTGTTGGCAAATGAATCCAGGGTCTTTTTAATCTCTTCTTTACCAATTCTTCTGTTAAGCAACTGCACGTCCATTTCATCAAGAGGTGAGCTAAGATTTTCTATCATAAAAGTATTGGTGTCTGGCGAACACATTGGTTTCTCTGCATATAGATTTTCGTAGAAACTCTTCTCCGCTTTTAAGATTTCATCGGATTTATTTAACACTCGGCCTTCTACCTCCAGCTGTGAAATTATTTTTCTTTTATAATTTCTTTTTTCTAAATTAAGAAAATATGCAGTGGGCTTCTCGCCCTCTACCAGCCATTGAGACCTGCTACATGCCATCGCACCTTGAGCTCTGATGTGTTGTTCGAATTTTAAATCATTTTGAATACAGTCAATCTCCTGACTCTCATTTTCATCAAGTACACCTTTTTGAAAGAGATTATTCATTCTAGCTCTTAACTGTTTTTCATTTTTTCTCTTCTCATAATTTTTTTGTTTGGTATATCTGATTGTATCTCTTCTAATTACGAATTTAATGTAATCCCATCTATTTTTCGAGCTGCTCAGGCCCTCTGCATTATACGCATCGACAATTTTTTCCTTCATCATATCTACATACTCTTCATCGTTTAGTAAGTGTTTGTTAAATTTCCATAATCCAGGTCCTCTGCCCTGTTCATTGGATTTTAACACGAAATGTATTATATTATGATCAGAGTGTTCACAAAATTCATTTCCCACCTCAGTTACTTCAGGTCTAAGAATTGAATCAATTATACAATAATCTAACCTCAAGCTTTGGGCTTTTCTCAACCAAGTATTCATATTTGTCCCATCGGGCGATAACTCTTTTATGATGTCACACATATCTAGATCCTCTATTATTTCTAACATTTTTCTTAAACCCTCAAGCTTACTTTGCTGACTTTCACTCAAACTTAGGAAGTCGTTAACATCTATTATATTGAGATTGAAATCACCTATTAGGATGGTAGAATATTCAGATTTACTCTCAATGATTTTTCTTAGAGAATTGCAAACTTCAGCTTGTTCCTTGTACTTATCCTTCGTAGGAAAGTAAACAGAAAATATTGACAACATTTTTTGTTCTATACAGACATCCATGTGGGCTATTCTTCACCTCCATCACCTCCTTTCTTATGTATATCAACATTCAAATCCTTAGATATAAGTAAGGCGACACCTCTGGCATTTCTTTTACCATGTATAAAGTGAGACACTCCCTGCCATTGATTTTTCCAAATTTTTATATCTTTCACAGAGCTATGAGTTTCCTGTAAAGCGAAAATCGATCTTTTCTTTGAATCTAAAAATCTGAAAATGGCCTTTCTTTTGACTATATTAGCAGCTCCATTAACATTAAGAGAGTAGAAATTAATATCATTCCCCTCCATTAAAAAAGGTTATAAAGTTCTCACATCTAGATATCTCTTTAAACTGCCAATTCGTTTTACATAGTACCCCTGTATATCTTTTATCGATATATTTATAGCTGCTACCCATCCAATACCCATCCAATTTCTGCATACCACTTGCTTACATTTTTTGGCCCATTTTAGCCTGGGCGAGGGCTTTGCTGCAATTAAGTAATAATACATTGTGAATATTAATCAGGGACCAACATTAATATACAATATCGACGAACACAGAGATCTATTCCGAAGCTTTTCCTGACGCCACCTCCATACTTTCTTCGGTCACTCCCTTGGCTTCCTCTTCTTCTGCCAGCTCTCTTCCTCTTTTCTCGACCAGGCGTGTTCTGACAGCCATCCAGGCTCTTCCCAGTAGGTTGCCATTCTTGTTCCACCTTTCTTGGTTCAGTACTTCTTGGTTGTGAAGCCCCATGCCGATGCCCCAGAATGATTGTGAAGGCGAAGCTTCGCCCAACACTTTTCCCTCAGTGGCAATAAGGTAGTCAGCTATGTGGTCGTTATGTCTGATTTTTCTCCTCAGACCTCTTGAGAGGGTATCCATCAAACCTTCCTCCCACCTATCCCAGACTTCGTCAGAGACATAAGCGTCTAGGGAGGTTTTGCATCTTACAGGGTCCTCTAGATCCATCACAAACTCTGCCTTGTTAACATCATCGTCCAACAAAGCTTTGGTGAAGGCCAAATATTGTTCGACACAGTTGAACCATGTCTTGCCAACTTTAAAGGTGGCCATGTAGTGGTTCGACAATGGGCACTCCCTCGTATAAAATACGAAGGTCAGCATATCTTCCCTTTTAGCCAGGTAGGCCGGAGTGAATTGCTTGGGCAATAACTCTAGCTGGTTAAATTTGTACCTTTTTTTTCCCAGGATTACATCTCCATGGGCATTAGCAACTTCGTTGTACCTGCCTGATAGCCTCGCAGCTGCTACGCAGGGTCTTGCTCTTGCAATTCTTTTTCTGATCACATATGGCAAATCTTTCTTAATCCAGAAGAGACGTTTGTTATCAGTATCCACTGTTTTCTCTAGGTTTGCTCTTTTAGCCCAGACTTCTTTTACCTCTTCCAGGGTGGTGAAGGTAACTATAGTTGGGGCCATTAGACCTTTCCCCATCCTCTTGGCCTCGTACTGCAACCCTCTGATCGCACCCATAAGGTTCTCAAAAATATCTGCCACTTTAACCTTCAGGCTTAAGGCGTCCTCCACATCTGCTTTCTTTATACCGTCAATAATCAAATTGAGCTCAAGATCCTTGATCTGTTTTCTGATTATTTCCTCCTCGTCACCTATCGTCGCTTGGTCAATTGCCAATAGGCGGTGGTCTTTTTCTTGACCATGTTGATCTGCATCAGTTCCATATCTTCTGCTTGTTTCTTTACCATCTGTTCCAGATCATCGACGCTTTTGTCCCTGACGAAGTTGTCTCCGTCTATTTTATCCACCTGAGTCTGAACTTTGTCTATTGCCGTTTTGTGATCGGCCGCCGTATCAGAGATCTGCCGCTTCAACTGGTCGAACATCTCTTTTATTTCTGCATTCGAAATGCTGGCCATTTTGGTTATCTGTTTTTTGGAACTATTGAGGTCCGAGCTTACCTCACTTCTTCTCCTCTTAACTGTTTCTCTATCTTTTTCCAACGTCATTAAAAACACCTAACTTCACTTGTCAAAGTTTCGGAATCAGAGATTTTGTCGAATTTTACCGGATGTTATTGTTTTTGTCTTAGCTTCCGGTTCCTTTTGTCATGCGCCCTGAGGCTTTGAGAGGGTACATACACGACTATTCGTCACACGTTCATGTCAAAATAAAAGCAACTGTAAAGTTTGATCGGGGCTTTAGTACATTAATACAAACTTTTTTGTCTGTTCAGGTTTGCTCCTATAGCTTTGGATTTTCATATATCAACATAAACTTCGACTCGATACGGTATCCAAGATGGCCGCTGTTTTAGTTTTCCTGCTGGAACCAACTATGTATGAGTGCGCATGTCTATGGCGGCAAAGTCAAATCGTTGCAAAATAAACTCACTGTTTGCGGAACAACGCCAGGTTTTTATTCACAAAATTATATCTGTGAACATTCCTAATCACTATGGGTATCCTCTGTTCATGTGTTGTGATATTTTACTGTCTCTTAAGATTTTTATCACCGTGTTCGTCAACACGTCCTGCCTATTCTTTGTACCTTTATAGATGTTTTGACAAAAATTTGTCGTTCTACACACTGATCGACCTGAAAAAGAAGGGACAACAAGGCTCGGGCCTTTTCGTGGTAACCTTCTCGTTTCCCAGATCAACCGGAAGCCACTAGTCTCGCTTTTAATAATAAAACTTGTGCACAAAATTTTTTTTTATGCTTTGAATGTACGCTTCCGATTGTACCGCACTGCGAGATCGGAACGGCCTCTTTAGGCTACAAACCTTGGGGGCGAGTGCAAGCCTGGCTCTAGGATCCGTGCGGCAGAGTGGCATAACATTTGCCCCGCTGCACACGAGGGTCTAGAGCCACGAGAATCTCCTTGGTGCCACGGCGGACCCTACATAACTAGTTATCGTGGACCTCCTCAACTCCAACTAATGAGGGGGCAGTGCAGGGGGTCCGCCACCCGGAATACAGCGAGGCTGTCGACTATCGCCGAACACCAACCAGGCTACGACAGCGGGGGCACTTCTACCAGCGCCGGAGACGACTACCACCAGTTCCGGCCAGTTCCGTCAGGGGGCGACATTCACCACCGTGCAGATGACACTGCAGACACCCTCCGACGGACGGTAGGCGGAGGATACTACTACCTCCGCAAGGGGATCCAGGCTTCGCTTAACACTACGGACTCGAGCCGCGCCGCGGACCGAGATACTTCTGTTGTTCAAATTAAGCACCCTTGCTTCAGTGACAATACCTTTGTAACTGTATACCTTTGGGAAATAAACCAGGTTCAAACGAATCTCCTCGTATTCGTGATTCTTTCCGGAATTTCGTAAACTCGTGCCCACGAATCTGCGGTTCACTACACATTAAATATACCCGGTATTCTTCATTTTTCAGCCTAATTTAGGAGAAGTTCCTAAATATGTAGAGCTGCCAATTGTACATTTTCTGAAAATCTGACCCATATATGTAGACAAACAAGATATAAACCTTTGTGGTTTAAAAACTGATTGTCCCACACCACAAAAATGAAATATCTAACAAGAGCTATCTCTACCAAATTCCAATGTTATGGAACCAATTACCGTCTGGTAAAAAAAACTGTATAATCATTACAAATGTTAATGTTATAATTATTATTTCTATTAATCCTGTATGGATGAGCTAGAATAAAGTGACGACCCATTTCTGTATATTCAAAGGCAGAATAGAAATATAATCTGACCCATATGGTTAAGATGGCAATCATACCGCATCAACAGGGGTATGGGAGGACAAATTAACGTTGATTTATTAGAGTTAATTAAGGTGAATGTTGACAGATTTATGTAAGGTTCAGAGACACTCCAAACTCATCTCATGTACTCAGACTGGGACATAATGGATTGTATATTACACTTATGGGTCAGATTGTCAGAAAATGTACAATTGGCAGTGGTACACATTTAGTCAATTCTGCTAAATTAGGCTGCAATTTGGTCAATACTAGGTAAGTTTGAGTATATTTGGCATTGCATTGACTCTAGCAATCTGTTTGGTTAGGTTGAACTTTATTTTGAACTTTATTTTCGTTTGAAATTTGGGTTATTTGGGGGCTTGGTGACTGACCCATATACTCAGCCACTTACATATGAAATCTTACTTATTAATTTAAAACATCAGTTGTAAGGGCCATCCTTGTACCGTCAACACATGGGTGTATTGTTACCAATGATCCTCCATACATGTATGGAGGATCGTTGTTGTTACCCTTACTTAAAAAGAGTGGTCTGGTAGGGCATGAGATCCTGCCTATGTTGGGAGTTAGACCCAACGACTTGTGATACATAAAAGTTACAACAACAATAAAAAAAAGAAAGACCATGCTCTAGTTGACCTGGAGGGTGTTTCATAAAAATCCAATTTCAGGTCACTCATCTGTCATTAATAAAAACAGAACATGGTCAGTTCTCACAAATTGGGTACACAGAGGGTATTTTTGGCTAAAAGTTTAAATGCATTGAAACTACTTGCCATTTACACATATCATTGTACATATAATGAAGGGTTCATTACAAAAATTCATTTTTTAAATTTCAAAAATTCTATTTCTAGGCACTTCATTCGAAAATCATCTTAATAGTCCATGGGCCTGGCCCTGATTTTTTTCATATTAGTACCATAAAAGGGGACACATTCTAACCTATGCCAAAATGTAGAGTGGGTCAAAGGTTATTAATTGTGCTATGATACGCATTCAAGATGAGTACCCGACACACCCCGCTGCTGTTTTAACCGCAGTTTGCAACGCGGCGAATTCACTGCAGTCATCACAGGAATCAAACAGCGGCAAGCGTTACTCGTCGTGACGCAACCCTATTACCGCGGTCACCGCGGCAACATGTGAACGCGTTGGCTGCAGTAAAACACTATATGGACGTCACACATATGCTGCTGTTGGACCACGCTTAATTAATATGGTGGGGGTGGGGGGTGGGGAGTAGGAGGAGGGGGAGGAAGGGATTGGGTGGGGGCAGGCAGGAAATTTATTCATTTATAGGCTTTTATTCATTTATCCTCAGAAATTCATTATTTCATCAAATTGGTTCATTTTCTTGTTACAATACTTCTTCATACCAGCATCTGTAAAGAATGAAACGCAGCTTTATTTGGTGCAATGTATATACAAGTATTTATGTCCATTATCATGAGTCACCTCATATCAATTCTCCTTGACTGCATTTAAGAAAAACGGATGAAAAACGTCCCATTGGTCAGTAGATATTTCAGTTTATAGGCCTGCTTCCTTAGTCTAGAATAACAAAAGTTTGACAATGTTAAGTAAGCACATGTATTGAATTTGAACAATGAGAAGAAAAGTTATTTTATTTACCTGTGTGGTGGGGCAGTGATGCAGGCACATATATCATAATCACCTAGAGTGGTATCTAAAATAAGAAAATACAATATAAAACCTAAATTGATCAGAGAATAAATGAATGTGTATCAAGAGAATAGGATGTTCACAATTAATCAAATGAATCTCAATGGCACAGATTTGAGAAAACTCCACAAACTACTTACCAAGGATCCTTCCAACTGAGGCTTAGAACTATAGCCTGGACTTTTGCAAGGGAGTCAAACGTTCTTAATGTCTTGTCACCTATATGAATAATGATATGAATAATGATTATGTATTATAAAGCCATCATATGGTGCGATCATGAAAGTTATATTTTAGGTATATACAATACATGCAGCATATAAGACACCTACCCTCTGTGACTGCAAGTTGGCATCTGATGTACCCACGCCAATAATTCCCGCCAAAAACGATGAATCCTTTGTTCCAGGCCTTGTATATAGTGGATGGCTATTTCCGCCCTAGCCTGCAGGGTTCGTTTGTTCAGGGATTAAGGAGTAGTGGGGACTTTCCCAGGTTGGATAACTGATGTTATTAATTGGAAGGAGAAGGAACAGTAGGGTGGCAGAGGGCAGGTCATTTATGTAAACTCTGAACCATGAAGAGAAAGAAAATCATTAAAATCATTAATTAAAAAGAAATATCAAGACACCTTTACCCAGTCGGGGAGGGTAGAAATGTGAAGGTATATAGACGAATGGTGTAGTATAATATGCTATTGAGCCTGTACGAACAAGGTGGTTATGCTGTCTTGAATGGAGATGGTTCAGAAAAGCTTGACTTACTAGGAGCCTATGTATAAGATGTAATCCCTGGACATTTGTCCCTGAACGATGTAAAGATTGAAATAATAATGATATGTTGAATAAGGGGTTATGTGTGGGAGCACGGCACGGGTTGAGGGTTATTTTAATGTCGCAGGCTGAATATACTGAATATACAGAGTATATTGGTATATTATATTGGTTTGTCTTGTTTTTATTTATTGTATAATTGGTATAAAATATGATTAGTAACGTGGAAAATGATATATATGTTAATATTATGTTAGAAATAATGATACATTTGTAATCCTACAATCAGGCTATTCTGAGAATATTTATGCTCGATGTATAAAAATGTTTATTAGTCCTGAATAAAATATTTACAAAATCAAAATCAAAGGATTATAATAAGCCTATGTATTACCTTATCATGTACATGGTAGTTTTGTTCCAATGTTGTTAACAGGGACCATGGGTTTTGATATACCATCACAAGTTAATCATTGTATTGACACACAAGATTGGTTTATTCTGATTACAAAATAAATTATATAAATTATGACGATAATTATGCCCAGAAAAAGAACTTTTCAATAACTGCAGTATAACCAGGAAGCCGTGTGATTCCCTGATTGCACTCCTATAGTGCAGTCAGAGACTCACAGGCTTCCTGGTCATAATGCAGTGACCCCACAGAGGCAGAGCATTATAAGAGCGGCGAATGCGCGGAGAAATGGGACCGCAGAGATGACGCAGTGAGTGATGGTTTCCATGCACATTGTGCTTCCGGGTGTGCGACTCGGGTAGCTTAATGGCTGCTAGGGGGCGCTGAAGCTCCAACTTTGGGGTTTTTGGCCAATAAGTCATAGAAATCTCATTAAACCAAAAACCCTACATTGTATTCATGTTCCTCACAGATTTCCTCCTCACATATGTACCATGTGTGTGGAGTATCCTGTTGGCTGCCAGGCAGCCGGGAGCCCTGCTGGACCTGCACCAGCCGGGAGCCCTGCCAGACCTGAACCCATCGGGAGCCCTGCCGGACCTGCACCCGCTGCTCATCTTTGCCATCCTCTCAATGCTCATAGAGTCGGCCGGCTGCATCTTCAATGATATATTGGACCGGGACTTTGATAAGAAGGTAAATGCGAGTCTTGCTGTGAACACAGCCTTTATTCATTTGCCAGACTTATCAAGGTGCAACCTGGTCATAATCTTCTCCATGGTATTTGTAAATATGTCTCTATCATTGGAGCCAACTTCACACAGAATTCTGGCTTGATCAAACCTGGGCATGCAGCATAGCAGAGAGTTCTTCTCACCAGTGGTGGTGACAGTTGCTGATGCAGTTGTTGTAAGATGTGTCCTCAGCTAGAAGTTTTGTCCTGTGGCGCTATTCCAGTTCCTCTCCATGGAAAAATATTCATGCCAACATTGTGGCCAGGCCATGTAGGTCCATATCTAGGTCTATATCAGTCATATCTTTTCCTGATGCTAATAAGTGGGTCATCTTGTCGTGTCCAGTGTGACCAGGTCTTCAGCGGTGCTTGTTCTGCTGCTGTCTAAAATGTCTAAAAGTCCTGCCCCCTGCAGGACTGTGGAGGTGCCACCTGGCAACAACTGCCAGGCCACAGGCACAGTGCTACATTGTTTCTATATCAGTGCTACACAATGTAGGGGCACCTAATAGGACCATACATTACACATAGACAGAATGGTCTCTAGTTTAAATACAGAGCAGTAACCTTCATTGATGATTTAAACAATATTGTATGTCTTGGTCCCACTTGTCCATTCAACTCTATATCAATTAACCTTGCAGGTGAAGCGGACCAAGAACCGTCCGCTTGCCAGTGGGAAGTTGTCTGTTGTAGAGGCCTTCATACTGCTCAGTGTGATGGCCCTGGTCTTACTGATGCTCTGCCTCAAGCTCAACACCACATGGTAAGTCTGGCTTTTTCTCTTAAGATTTTATTCTAACTTGGTATACATTTTCCAGATTGCCAGGATTGTCAAATGCATCCAACATATAAAACATTGAGTAATCAAAATCAAAATTTATAATGAGGACAACTCTAGTAAAATTATAGTGTTTGCACACACTTTAAATTTGTGAGAAAAAAACTACTTTTACAGTATTTCACAAAAAAAATGCTGGGTTGTGATGAAGAGCTTGCCCCCCCTAAAATGCCAGGTCATTAGATTACAAAAGACATGATTATTATAAAAAATGTATTTCTGAATATGTATTATTCCTGTATTGCAATAAGCACCAACCCCATATAAGTGCTGGCCTTGAATAAGGGTTGGGGGCAAGGATGGCTGGAAAGTGCCAGGCGTTTTTTCTGTGAAATATGGTAATGTTGATATCTGCTTTGTCTAGCAAACTGTATGTGGCATGTGGGCCCCTGCTGCTCATTGCCTACCCACTGATGAAGCGGGTCACCCACTGGCCAGGCTTGATGCTGGGCATTGGCAGGAGCTGGATGGTGGTCATCAGCTGGACAGCTGTGAGTGGTCAGGGTGGCTGGTCAGTCTGCCTACCCCTCTACACTGCTGGAGTCTTCTTTGGTCTGCACTATGATACCATCTATGGACATCAGGTAAATCAGTCATAAGTCATGAGTTTCTACATATAACATATAAACAGAGCTCTCCATCTTTCTACATATAACACATAAACAAAGCCCTCCATGTTTGTACATATAACATATAACACAAAGCTCTCCATCTTTCTACATATAGCTCTCCATGTTTCTATATATAACAAAGCCCTCCATGTTTGTACATATAGCATATAAACCAAAGCCCTCTATTTTTCTACATATAACATATAAACAAAGCTCTCCATATTTGTACATATAACAATAAAACAGAGCTCTCCGTGATTCTTGCAGGACAAGAAGGATGACGCTACAGCAGGAGTCAAATCTCAAGCACTCTTTATGAAGGGTGATACCAAACTGTGGTTGGCTGGATTTAGCGTTGGCATGGTAACATGTTTGTTGGTGACTGGGCTGGTGGCACACCTGTCCTGGCCATACTACATCACAGTAGTTCTTGTGGTCATACACCTTACCTGGCAGGTAATTAGTGTAAAATTAATGATCATTATTACTTATAGACTAGAGGAGCAGATGATGGAAATATAAAGTAAATAGTTAACAAAAGTAATCTACATGAGTCATTAGTTTTAATTCTTTGCCCTTCTGGGCATAGAGGAGAAAAGAAACTATTTCTGCTCATTTTCCAGTTAGGATAAGAAAGTAAAGGATAGTATAGGAAGAAAGATTTCATTCAAGCGGTCCTACAGGTATGGTGAACATTGCTCCGTCTACCTATTATCATTCTATCATAAGTAGTTGATAAATCTATGTTTTCTATTTGCAGATCGTCAGTGTTAATCTGGATGATGTGAAGTCTTGCCACTCCATCTATGTATCCAATGTGGGCCTGGGTTTCCTGCTGGCCTTGGGCATCTTCATCCAGCATGACTTCAATTATTCTGTATAACTTGTAAACATGGCTATTATAGATCTATGCCTGATAAACAGTGCAATAAGGATATAAACATGACTACTATAGATCAGCTCATTGTACATAACAGTATATACAAATTCTGGACTTAGATTTTGTTAACAGTACATATTTTCAGACAAACAAAGGTAAAGAAATGTCATTACATCAGATCTTGCAGTGAGTTGATTTGAGTTTTCTATTTTCTTGACCCAACGTTTCGGCCCATATCGGTTGGTATCTTGATATGGCCTTCCTCAGGGGTATGAGGTACGTAGTTCTAATTGGGTTATATATATATGCGGTTCTGTGGGTGGTAGTGCGGAGACGGAGCGGTCATTCCCGCTCTGGCTCAGCACCGCTAGCCAGCTGCCCGGCTGTACGGTTGTGACCAGCCGGGCTGGACATGAGTTGTCGTTTCCTGCTGCTGCAGGGGGATAGACCTAGAAGTCACTTCTTGGGTTTTATGTCACATATATCTGTAGTGGATGTACTACTCGCCCTGGTGGTTATGCTATCATTCTTACCACTAGAAGCAGTGCTTTACATTGTATATAGCTTAGCAGCTGGTGTATATCACCATTTACTATAATTATCACTATAACAGGCTTATTCCTATCTGCATGTTACATTATGTTCATGCCTTAACTGTTTACTCCTTTTTATTCTATATCCATGTTCTATATTGTCTGGCTAAGGTTTGTTGGACACCTTGTCCCCTTGAGTACAGCTTTGGTGACCAAAGCATGGGAGCCAAGCTAACTCAGATCTTGGTTACGGAGTGGAATAAACAGGAGTTGTTTAACAATCTACCTTTGTGTTATTCCTTGTCTTGAGCCAGACCACTATATGGGAGTAGTTCACTACAATTGGTGCCGTGACCAACTCTTGACTGCAAAACTTCATGTGGTTTTACCGCTTTTTTCCGGATATTTGAAATGCGCTTAGAAATGGCTGGAATGGAGGAGGCTGGATAGGGCCGGCTGATGTTCCATTGGATGAAAGGGTCGAGTTAGGGTTTTGGGCTAAATGTACATCTTGGAGTCCCATCAATGGCATAGCATGAACATGGAGGTGCTCTATACATTACACCTCAGGCTCTGTTATTTAAGAGAATTGGTGAAAGTGAATTGTACATTTTCTGTGAATCTCACCCACTTACCATAACTTGTTGCGTTAATAGATATGATAGATACTAGAGCCAGAATCTTGTCTAAATTCCAAGTGATTATGATCATTGAATTCCAATTTAGGACCTTAAAATGGAATATTTTCAACCAAATGGTCATATTTTAATTGTGCCACAGGCGTATTATCGGTATTTTTTCAACAATAAAAGACCTTCATGCCTGCATATATACGGAAATTTAATTAAAACAAGAGAATTAATTAAAACGTTGATATATTGACTCCACATATTGTATTTCTAGTAAAGAATCAAAGAAAACAATTTTGTTTTCCACAATTAGATAAAAAATACAGTTCTTGTCATTCTTAGCTTTTGACCATACATATTGAAATCGTTCAAGAGTTTTATCACATTGTCATGTATGTATAAATTGGGTCTAACTTTACCCTAAAATATGTACTCCAGTTAATAGAAACGTAAATTTTTTTGCAATACAGAAAATATAGTTGGTTGCATAACACAGCAAAGGCTTGTGAGCCAGTGAAAAATGTAATTTGCGTGAAAAATATGGGCCTCTGTGATTCTGTGATTCTGAAAAGTGTCATGTTAATCCTTATAATCCCAAATTTTGCCTAAACGGCCATTTTTCAGTGAAAATTGTTCAAATTTGGGACATTTCGGCTTTCAGTTCTTTTCATGGAAACAGTTGAAATTCAGGACTTTCATGACATTTCAAACGTGGTTACCATGGAAACAGCCGTTAATATGAAAAAGAATTCTTGTAATTGTGCATATGACAGTTTTGAATACAGATAGCCCTGAATCTTTTCTTTATTTGATATATCATATATTATAATATCATGAAAAACTTATAAAGTTATCATGAATCATATGAAATAAGTCAAGGCAACTTTAAGTTTTAGTCCCTAACTTAGAGCGCACCACTATAGTAATATATCATTTTATGTACAAGATAGTGGGAATAAATGTGATAAATAAAGTGATTAAAAAAGGCTTCAAAATCACATTTTCACACCAGATAGCTTCACAAACCATATTTATTGTCCTCCGGAAAGGGTCGACGGAACTGTACAGAGCAGAAAAACGGCTGGTAAAATCCAAGATTCCAAGAACATAATCCACAAAAAAATCCTTGTTTCACGTTTATTACATATAGACAAATTTTCCTGAAGGTTATCCTGACATTCCATACTACACATGGGGTAGGGATCGCAGTAAGTATTAGTAAAGTCACATGGAGCTGAGTGAAATGAAGAATACCGGGTATATGAGTATATTTGGTATCGCTTTGATTTAAAGTATCAGTTCTGTTATGTTAAACTGCATTTTGAAGTTCATTTTTGCCTTAAATGTGGGTTATTTGAGAGGATTGGTGAAGGTGAGTTGTACATTTTCTGAAAATCTGCCTCACATGGTTCTGTTACGTAATCAGTGCATTGGTCCATTGGTTTTGTTAGAACCTGGAAATCCTGTTTACTTCAACCACTTCGCAAATCCCATGATGCATTGGCCCTTAATAAAAGTAACAATTCAAAAGTAGAAGATAATCATGAGTGAGTGTAACCATAATACACTGAATGACCATAATTCACTGAATTAAAGATTTCTGTAATTCCCCAAGCCTTTCATGATTATGCAAGCGATAACAGAAGATAAGTGCTGCTCATCGTTTTGCGTCTCAAGTAAGAAACAATCCTCATAAATAACAGAAATTAATCAAAACTGTATCCTTGCAGATTCTGGCCAAAGATGTAACAAAGGGGGCCTGCTCGGTATGGGTCAGATTTCCAGAAAATGCACAATCCACATTTCTACATAACTCTCAAATTCTGCTAAATTAGAGTGAAAAATGATGATTACTAGGTATATCTGAGTGTATTCTGTATTGTATTCATTCAATCTGTCTGGTTAGGTTGAACTGTACTTTGAACCTGATTTTCGTCTTAAATATGGGTTATTTGAGAGGATTGTTGAAGACCAATTGTACATTTTCTGAAAATCTGACCCTAATATAAATTAACTTAATTGATCGTAATTTCAAAGACAAACTAAAGAGCAATAAGACCCCTCATGTTATGGATCAATAATTAATCAAGGAATACAATTATTATAGCAAATGGCATGATGGAGGGTTCAAACTGATCGAGACCCCTCAGAAAACGGGACGAACCCCGAAGGGGTGAGTTCCCGTATTCTGAGGGGTCTCGATCAGTTTGAACCCGAACAGAGTGCCATTTGCTATTTATTACACACTCTATTTGGATGTTAAAAAGTAAATTTAACTTGTTTAGCCTATAGTTTAGCTTGAGGAAGCTTGATTCACCGCAATTTGTAGGCCTAAGTTACGCGGTCGGGACGACGTCATCTGGCCTACGCTGCACCAATGAAATTGCGTCTTTGGCCGAACTGCTCACATGAACGATTCGGATCCACCGAACTGCACCTTTCTAACTGCTCATGTGTGTAATAAGTTATAAAATGAAATTAAATAAGACAACTTACGTCAGGAATCAATTAACTAATCAAGGAATAAAGTTGGTGATGAAATTAAACCACTATAGTGGAAATAGAGCAAGTGGTTTTGCATTTATATAACTTATTCACAAAGAGGAGTGAGTGCAAGTAATGGAATCACCCTATAGCTGTTACACCTATCTCCCTCGTTCTCCTGTTTCATAGGATGCAGAGATTTACAATTAATCCCAAGTTTATATATTAAAGTAATTGCGGTCCATACTTCATAAAAGATATTGTGAGTAGCCATAGAAGTTTGTTCAAGTATATATTAAAATGTTCCTGGATAAATTAGAATGAGAAAGGGAATTAGCAAGATAACAAGAACCCCCAATGTTCCATGCAGTATAGATGAGATGATTGTGTAGATAATTACCTATTGATATATGGTCGACCTCAGCCCATCAGGTCACCTTACGTGCTTGCACATCTTGCCTAAACAAGAACACTATTTACTAGGATTGTATTTACTATAGATCTAAACCTCACACCAGGAATACAATAATTCTAATGACTTTTGTGTGGCTATCAATAGGCTCTAGTTCTGCTTGCTGTAGCATATATATATGTACCTCCCTCGTAATAGATATGTTCACTTCAATATTACTGTCCGACGATTGACCCGTCCCAGCCCGGGAAATGTGACCAGACTGCCTTGTGCAGCAATATCAATATGCAATTTGTATACGTGTGTACATGCATTAAATACATGTATACATGGGTCAGACTTTGGGAAAATGTACAATTCGCCTTCACCAATCCTCTCAAAAAACCCACATTTAAGACAAAAATGAGCTTCAAAATACAGTTTAACATAACAGAACTGATACTTTAAATCAATGTGGTACCAAATATACTCAGATATACCCGATATTCTTCATTTTTCAGCCTAATTAAGGAGAATTTCCTAAATATGTAGAGCTGCCAATTGTACATTTTCTGAAAATCTGACCCACATTTATATATTCATGGGTATTGCCATTCTTCAAATGCATGCCAACATCGTCGTAACCGATGCCTTTCTATCAGATTTCAGAACAATTAATTAATGATTCATGTATTTATATAGTTTTAGTATAGATATGTTGGGGACTTTGCTTTATTATATATAGCTGTGATAGTATGATTACAGTATATCATATATGCTCGGTAATATTTAAATACTTTCTACCATAACTACATAAAACGAATAAGAACTCAACTATTTCCGGAAATAAACAATATACATACCGGTACATACATGGGAAAGTTATACGTGGGTCAGATTTTCAGAAAATGTACAATTCAACTTCACCAATCCTCTCAAATGACCCACAATTCAGACGAAAATAAAGTTTAAAATACAGTTAAACCAAACAACCAAACAGATTGCTAGAATCAATGCCATGCCAAATATACTCGAATTTACCTAGTATTGTCCAAATTGCAGCTTAATTATGCAGAATTTACTAAATGTGTACAGCTGCCAATTGTACATTTTCTGAAAATCTGACCCACGTATAGTGTACTGGTACTGCAAATTCTAGAACATGACTATAGTATGTTCAAATGCATTTATACACAACACTAGGTGGCAGCAGTTCCTATCCTTCGACCCGAATCCATTTGATGGAAATCCTGCTGGTACTTAGGGAATGGAGTTTGTACATTACATAACATGATCGGTTAGTTAGACATTACTACAAACTAAATTATACATTGTCATTTATATATCGTGTTATGTATAAATTAATTATTAACATCTAATTAATTAATCACTGGCCACTCTAGGTCCAAACCCTCAGATCAGATAATGATGATATGTCAGCCTACTTCGCTAATCGGTTTTCTAGACTCAGACTCGTTTTAAAGGGAATTTAATGACATTTTGCGGTCTTAATGGAATTATAATGGCACTTTGCGATTTAAGGCGAGAGGCTTTTCCTTCGTTTGAGGGACTCTCTAAACTTTGGGCCTAGACTGTGTCTTGATATTTCAAGATTGAAATCACCCAGAGGTCAGTAAATCACACAAAACTTCTTACAACCATTTTATCAGCTGAGAAACTGCACGAATATGCGCACGGCATAGAGCACATTGTGCTACACGGCAACCTTCACATTGGTATCGCATTGATTTAAAGTATCAGTTCTGTTATGTTAAACTGCATTTTGAAGCTCATTGTTGTCTTAAATGTGGGATATTTGAGAGGATTGGTGAAGGTGAATTGTACATTTTCTGAAAATCTGACCTTTATACTACCTCATACGAACATTTCCATTATATCTATTTTATTATAATAAATACTGATCCATATGTTTTCCATTACAACTGAATGACACTCACGTACGTAGACTAAATTAACAATCCATTTTATTACGCCAGTTATGACTATATGCTGAATGACGTGTACGTGTGACGGGACGTTCATCAGGGCCCCAGTGGCGCAATCGGTTAGCGCGCCGTACTTATAGTCAGTACTACTCCCTCTATGTACATAGAGGTGGCGCCTGTAGCAGGCAATGCGGAGGTTGTGAGTTCGAGCCTCACCTGGGGCAAGGTTTTTCTACATTTATATTGATCTCGTTGTTGGCTTGAATTAATAGATTTATCGTAGATTAGAATTAGGAACTTTTATTATCAATCTTGTCGCTGCCAGAAAACATGTCTCCAGCAAAGGGAGGATTACAAGTTTTCTGTTGTTCTTACATCATGCAGCAAACAATTCCATAGTTGTCATGGATGAAGGTGGTATATTTAATTAACTTTTATAATACATTCTTTTATTCTTCCGGAGAACCCCCCCCCCTTTATATGGCTACTTGTTAGCAATAAAAGTTTTCAATCAATCAATTCTTATCCCCCCCCCCACACCCAGGGGTCAAAAGTGAACTCTTTTATGTTCCCAATTTCGCAGGAAAAGGGATCATTTCTCACTCACAAACGCGGAACACGAAATCAGAAATAAGGGTACCAATTTGCAACTGATTTCTGCGAAATGCTGTTTAAGGGGGTATTTTTGCAACTTAAGTCAGCGAAATGCTGGAAAAGGGGGTATTTTTTTTACTCACTTTGTGGTACAGAATATCCTACAATTATGACAGAAACTCAGGGCCACTTCTGTTTTGTTTTTTTATTTCATTTTATTGAGGTCGATATCATAATTAGGCCTAATAAGTTACTGAAAAACGCACTATCCTTCAAGGATGATCTGATATGTTGCCAGTTGGAGGTACATATTATTACCGTTGACAGTTATACAAGACTCCTTAAAATCATAAAAAGGGGTCTTATTTAGCATCAGATTTTCCGCGTTTTGCCACAAAAGGGGCGGGGGGGGGGGGGGAGTACCTTGAGAATTCGCGGAAAGGGGGTACTTTTCAAAGGCAAAACAAAAAAGTGTCCACTTTTTACTCCTAAGTGTGTGTGGGAGGGGGCGGGGGCCCGGGGCGGGATTCTTATAATAATAAATATCAAGCGCAGTAGTTCTTTTCTTACTATAATGATTCTCAGAAATAAGAAAAGGTTTCTCTTATCAATAACAGTCAACTTATCATAAATGGACGTATAGTCTGATTAATCGATGAAGTATTGGTCTGACCAGATTAATGTTTTAATATATATTGTAGTCAAAGATAATAAATTATATATCATTATAGGCTCAACATAATCCTTCCGTTTGGAGACAACTATATCGCCATTAGTTGACACACTTTGGTGTTTATGCCGCCAGTAGTAAGTATATGGGTCAGATTGTCAGAAAATGTACAATTCACCTTCACCAATCCTCTCAAATAACCCACATTTAAGACAAAAATGAGCTTCAAAATGCAGTTTAACATAACAGAACTGATACTTTAAATCAATGCGATACCAAATATACTCAGATATACCCGGTATTCTTCATTTTACAACCTAATTTAGGAGAATTTCCTAAATGTGTAGAGCTGCCAATTGTACATTTTCTGAAAATCCGATCCAAAGGATGTTTATAACCAAAGGGCTTTAGCACTTGTAGTTATTCTAACCAGCCTGGTTACAAAAACAATAATATTATGATGCCCTTGTGTCGCGTTTGTTGCTGTTCCAATATTTTTTATTGAGACAGAAATCTTTTAATTTCATCAGTTAGAAAGAAACCATAACGGATTACTCATAACCACAACACGTGATTATTTTCATGCGTCGCCTCATCTTCGTGACAGTTCAAATTGAATGTTCAAAAGTAAGAATGAAAGTTACATAAAGTACGTAAAATATAGCCTGCAGAAGATATCTCATAGAAAAAAATCATTATAGTAACACATAGGCCTACTGATATAAGTCAAACAGTGTTTCTTTACCTTAGTAGCTGCACATTTCTCATATTCTTGATATCTAAAAAAGGATTGTTGTTCAAGCAACATGTTTCCAACTATAGCCTCATAGAATTTGAAAGTCCGTGTAGTTGAGCTTTCATCCACCAGATGGCAGCACATACAGGTTCACACATCGCTATCAGGCTTTCTTTCCTCTGTAGCCTTTTTATCCTTGTGCCTACACCTACTTAATTATATATGATGAGGTAAAGTGGGATTCGGAGGTTTCATTTCATAAACGTTTGCACGTTTTTCATTCATATGGGTTGATTATTTATACGTAATTTAAGTGGATGCAAAGTGGAAGTGTAATGGGAAGTAAAGAGCGTGGAAATTCTTTTATTATGTTCAAGGAAGATGCCCGTAACGTGTCTATGTGGTACAGAAATTGTTCAGCTGCTTTACACTCATCATCACCTTGGCTTTACCTCATCACTATCAGATTTGAAAACATGTTTTATCCAAAAACCACTGTCTTGATGACGATAATAGTAGTAGTACTCACCACCGGCGAAATGACCTTTTGTGAGTAATGGTAGGAAATGGTAGAGATTTTGGTCGATTTGATTGACAGGTTACTCATTTTCTCGCGCGGCGCGCGGCGCGGCAGGCAGCGTGCGGTAGACGCGGTGAGAGGGCGCGCGGTAGACGCAGTAGAGACGCGTGGGCGCGCGTAGCGCGTTGGTAGGGGGATATGGGTGGGGGAGAGGGTGGTGGTGGTGGTGGTGTGGAGAGGAGAGGGGTGGGGAAAGAGAGGGGTGGGGAAAGAGAGGGGTGGGGAAAGAGAGGGGTGGGGAAAGAGGGGGAGAGAGGAGTGAGTTGCGCTGTATAGAGCTGTGTATAGAGCTGTGTATAGAGCTGTGTATAGCGGTTATCCGCTGGTTCCCCATTTCCCTATACTACTTACAGTATCTTGAGTCGCGATGATATAAGGGGGATCGGAGAGATGGTTTGAAAAAAAGGATGAAGAATAATTTTAGAGGGGGATTATTTATATGGGATAGAGGGGGAGGAGAAAAGATGGACTGGGGTGGTGTGGGAAAGTTCCTAGGTCGGTGCGCTGGGGTGATCCAGGTGTTTCATTTCCACTGCCTTGACCCGATGAGGTGGTGGCCTGTTCTCCCGTGTTGAAGTCGTTGCTCGCGTTGACACCGTCCGAGGGCGCTTGAGCGCTACCTTTGCCGGCTCGAGCCTTATCTTTCGGGGTGCGATTGAGAGAGGAAATTAACTTGGAGGCAGATATTGCTGCATTTGAAAGCTAAAAATAGCTTAGGTTCGCCATCTTGAGACTTTTTTAACAACAGCCCAGGATAGATTCGAGATTCCGAGACTTCAGATTTATAACCGAAGAAAGTCAAGTAAGTGTTGATTAGCATGTTTAATTTGTGTTGATACATGTTTATGAATATACCAAGAATACTAAGGGAGTTGCTTTAGTGGCTTGTATGCGCTTGATTTGAGCTGAGATTAATGTGAAATATTTGTGAGATTCGCGTGAGATATGGTTTTGAAATCGAGCTATGGCCGCCGGTGGGGGAGGGGGCAGGCTCGGTGAGATAGCGTTGGTCGCTGGTTGATACCTATTGATGCCTATTGAATTTATTTTTTTTGCAGAATGGTATACCTCTCGCACGTAACCGAAGATGGTTATAGAATGGACATTTTGTTCGATGGTGTAGATGTCGCCGTTCGAGGCTTTCATCAAGGTGTACAAATAGGAGAAACCCAGGTCCCCTTCGTGACGCCCGAGTGGACGTATACTTTGCATCATGGGGCTGTCGATTGGCTATTTGGTCTTTTGCTTGGAGGAACAGTCCTTTACTGCGAAAGGAGGAACCAGGGAGATATCGCATCTTTATTTCTCCTGAGGTCAGAGTGTGAGTTGAGACTTTGTCACTTCATCTTGTATTGTTATTACACTTCACTTGAGTCTTTGTCACTTCATATTGTATCGTTATTACACTTGACTTAAGATTGCATTGACATAACACATAACACCATAAAGTATTTATGAAAAAAGTTTGTGGTGTATTTTACAAAAAAAAAAAATTTTTTAACAGGGTAAGGATGATACCTATGCTGTTGCACCTGTGGATGTGACCTGTTGGATCTCCACCCAAGAGACCTGTTGGATCTCCACCCAAGAGACCTGTTGGATCTCCACCCAAGAGACCTGTTGGATCTCCACCCAAGAGACCTGACCTGTGCTTGGGCTATACCCGCTGTAAATGTGCTTGTGATACCCGGACTGCCTTTGCTCTCGCCTTTGCGGACTTTATTTGTGTTATATGCCCGGACTATATACCTTATATGATTATTATATCCTGATTATACCTTGATTATTATTATTATTATTATTATTATCATGCCTTGTTGCTTTTGTGGTGTTATATAACCTTTTGTCATATTATATATGGCATATATGTACATATTGCTTGCTCGTCATATTATATATGGCGATAAATAGAAAACTCAATAACTTAAACACGTAATAATAATAATAAAACATAAACTTTTAACTTTACCTGTTGTTTAATTTGTTTATTTATTTTAGTGGAATGATATGGAATGATATGGAATGATATGATATGAAAATGTGTATGAAATATGAAATACGAAAAAGTCACCATGCTGCAAGAGAGAGAGGCGAATGAAGATCTTCGAGTGGAGGAAGGGGACCATTTACCGGTGAAAATATCGGATGATTTCCCTAGAAAAAAAAGGATGTGAATTAGCTACGTATAACTATTTATAATTTATATTTATTAAAATATGTTGCGTAAAATTGATATGTGCGGGACGTGTAAATGAGTAGATAATAAAGTAAAAAAATAAAATGAGTAAAACAAAAACTTACGGCCACCGTTTTTCCATGATGAGGTCCATGGCCCCCTTCTTCCACTCGAAGCACGAGCCGAACTTACGTGTACAGGTATCCAGGACAAACTTGCGTTCTGACATTGGACTTTTGTCAGCGATACACCACATTTTGCTTTCTGGATACCAGGTAAATTTGATCGGGGGGATGTGCATGTGAAACACCCCCAACTCCCTATTCCTGTCTTCCGTTTGGAAGAAGGGAGCCCTCATCCACATTCGCCACTCTGTTGCTGAGATTTTCCTGGTTTGTGTGATGTGACTGCCAGGCTTAGTAATGATGCAAATTGAATTTCCCACCGGTGATGCTGTAATTTGGAAAGACGCCTCGGGTGTTATTTCGAAGGTCATGGTGAACTTGTTTAGCTCACCGGTGGGGAACACATGCATCTTTACGAAATAGCCTGGCCTTGCCTTTACCAGGGGCCCAGCCTCATCGTACATGGTGACTTCTCGAACGAAGTTGATTGGGGGGATGTTAGGTTCAGCCCCAGCTCCATTTCTAGTTTCGTCTTGTTCAGCCCTAGCTGCTGAAGCTGGGGCTTCCCCTTCAGCCCCAGACCTAGCTTCCTCACTTCCAGCACCCGTATGCCCAAGCAATTCGCGGATAATTTCTTCATTGTTAGGGTCGAAAGGATAATCATAAAATGGATCAGTTGGGTCACGGGTGCAGTCGAGAGGTGGGGGGCTAAAAGATGTAGATGGTCTGGGGCTTGGGTTGCGTCGTTCGCTAGCAGGTGAGGGGGGTAAGAAGCTTTCAACCTCCATTTCCCCCTCCGATGACTCCTGCTGCACGTTTTCCTCCTCCTCCTCCTCCTCGTTCCGATCTCCTTGCTCCTGCTCCTCTTCGTCTGTTATCTCCCCCTCCTCCTTTTCCTTTGCCTGCTCCCGCTCCTGCCTCTCCTCCCACCTTTGCCACTCCCGCTCCTCCTCCTCCTCCTCCTCCTCGTCCCACCTGAGTTGGGCAGTTGGGGAGTTGGCAGCCTCCAAAGGAGGCATGTGGCGATCGGTGGAGTCGGGGGAGGCGGGGGTCTCCACATACTCCTCCCCCCTGAGGCTCAGGAGCATTTGTGCTCCCTCAGACACACTTATATTAACGGAAAGGTGACGGTTGGCAGACATAATTATTGTTGTAATTGGTGGTGGTGGTGGTGGTGGTGGTGGTGGGTAATTGGTGGTGGTGCTGGTGGTGGGTAATTGGTGCTGCTGCTGCTGCTGCTGGTGGTGGTGGTGGTGGTGCTGGTTGTGTGTCTGAGGGAGTGAGTGAGTGAGTGAGTGAGTGACTGAGTGAGTGAGTGAGTGAGTGAGTGAGTGGTTGGTTGGTTGGTTGGTTGGGTGGATAAAGGCTTTGAATAATCTGAAAAATGAAAAAACAACAAACAAATTCAATTTGGTGCTGAGCGTAATCCACAGTAAGGGTACAGTCCATGAAACACAGTTCACAATCCAAACTTAGTCCAAAGCCCAGAGCGTAATCCAAAGTGCTGAGCGTAATGTAACACAAATTAAAATCCCCAAATCCCCACACGGCAAGCCTCACGGCAAGCCTCACGGCAAGCCTCACGGCAAGTATATAAAATGCAAGTATATAAAATGCAAAGAATAAATATAATCCATTTGAATATTAACAATGAGGCGCAGTGGAAATGGAACTGGTGATAAATCCTCTATATATAGAATCCGCTCGAAGAAACACATAATGCCACGATATGGATATAAAATTTTCGGACTAAATACCTCACGAACTGACAGCAGACGAAGGCTAATTCAAAGTGAATTACTTTTAGACGGTTTCACCCTTTTGGCTGAATATGCTAATGACGATGGGGAGAATGAAGAGACGTTTTTTGTTGACAGAACCCTCGACAAAATGTCGAGCTAGGGTGTGGTCTTAGGGTGCGTATAAATACCATAGCCGACAGTTAAGAATTTTGTTCATTGACATTGTCTGTGCGCTGTCCGGCCGTGACATAAGAAATTCCGCACTTAAACTCTGACCGAAAGACCTAGGCATGGGCAAAGACATGGCCACTCAAGTTTCGGCGGGCGACAAACCCTATTTGTCATCGCGCAAAGTCGTTGAAAAGCCTTCTGAAGGGGTTAGCAACTTTCTGAATGTGGCTCGATTTAAGAAATTTTATATTTCTATTTCTTCCATGAGCAAGGAAAAAGCTGAACAAAGACCTGATTCGACTCGATGGATTTTTCCTTATCCCTGGCTTGGCGTAAACCTTTTGTTTAAGCAGGCTTTTCCTGTGAATGTTAGACACAGGGTAAAAACGCATTTGGCTCATCAGTTTGCTGAGAGAATTATTGAAAAAACTGCCGGCGTCGTGGATTTACCCTCGGGATATATTTTTGAGTGTATGAACTTTTCAAATGAAGAAATTTGCTACAGAGCATTTTTCTATTTTAATGAAGACATACCCAAGGAATCTGTAATAGCAGGGAGCTATATGAAATTAGCTCCGCTTCTTATTTTTGATGAGACCGGTCTTCAATGCAGACACACAAGCTTGGCTATCTATTTGAATAATTACTCATCGTGGAATGAGAGTGATTGGTTCAATGCTAGTTGGAGAAAAGACTTAACTTTGGTACCTGGTGAGCCCGACACACAGTGGATCGAATGCTTGTGTGGGTCCATGCTGAAGTCTGCGAAAGGTGTTTTTTCCTCCTACCCCTCGCGCTGCTGTAATAACCGTGGTCTTCATCACCTGTTTGCCATTAAAGCTGAATTAACTAATCGTTTGTCACCTCCTAATTCGGTTCGCTGTAGCCGGTGTTTTTGCTGTTACGGAAAACCTGTAGCTCGGTTTTTGGACTTTTAAAAGAAGAAAAGATGGCTAGTTCAAGTTCTAGTTCAAGTACTGGATGGCAATGGGTGGTTGAAGCATTCGATCGAGCAGATAGTTCTAATTTAACTTTTGAGACTGAATTAAAGTTTATATTCGACCAGTTGGGCGCTGACTGGGTTACTTTGGCACCCTTTTTGAGGTGTAATGAAATTATACGTGGAATGTTTAAAAATGATGCGCCATTGAGAATGATTTTATTGTGGCGCCAAGGCGTCAATATTGAAAGGCAAGCATATGAGCAGCTTTACTTTGCACTTAAGAAGAGCGAACGCCGTGATCTGTGTGAGATTTTGATGGCTCATTACGCAGTCAAAGGATCCGTGTGCCCGGACATTATGAGTCAAATCGCCTCCAGAATTTACGGCAACTGGAAAATTGTGGGTATACATTTGGGAGTGCCATTTTATAAAATGGAGGAGATTCAGCAAGAAATATCGATAAGAGCAATGTCTGCATGCCCTGCGAATGAATTACTCCGAGCGTGGTGCTCCAAGTGTCTTTTTGAGTTAAAATCATGCGAGCAAATGATGGAAGAATTAAAGCTTGCATTGGGCCTTATAAAACGCCAGGATTTGGTTGAGCAGTTAAGTTTGTTTCAGACCCTATATAGTTGCCTATAAATAGGTGTTACCTTTATCAAAAAGGATTAGTTTACTATCAACCTTGGAACGCAACACACGTCAAACATGGAGCTTTTACTAAGCGAGAAAGTTACCCTTAAAAGGGAGAGCACCAAAAACGTTAAACTTTCCAGAACCAAAGCTGATGGCTCCACGCGGAATTTATTTATGCCCTTCGCTGTAGTGGAACTTATTGTTGGCTTTATGACTCAAATCCTAGGTGGGGAAGAAGCGGACTGTGGAAATGGCTGGACGTGCATTAAAAAGGACTTTCAAGGAAAAGATTACCTGACCATTTCTAAGAAAAAAGAACAAGGCGATTGCTTTTATGGCTGGTCATGGTTTAACTTGTCTTTGGACGAAGCAAGAGAGCTGGCGAGATCATTTAAGGCTTTTTCTACCTCTCCCGCTCCATCCTCTCCTAGGCGAGTTGCGGGTACATCAGGGGGAATATTTGGAGCAGCCTGTGCACCTAAGAGAGGGGGGAGTACATTTTCATTTTCACCCCCTAGCAAAAAGAAAAATATTTGGGAGCCAACAGCCACAGCAGGAGCAGCAGCAGCAGCAGGAGTTAAAACATTTCGCCTGTTTAGTTGGGATATGTACGATGGTGAGAAAGACATTTTAAACTCATCTGACAATAGCAAATATTTGAGTGAGCAAAACTGCATTAACGCTTCTGAGGATTTTTTGCGGGGTGTTAAGCCTTACTTTCCCGACGCATGGACAAAGACAAAATCAGAGGAATTTTCTTACCCCTCCAGTGAAGAGCTTATTGGAATTGTGTATGACTTTATGCTAAGGAGGGACTACAATCAAATTCGCGCAGCAAATTGTATCGGATGCGTGCAAGGCAGCGGCGGACAAGCAGCTCATGAAGGGGGGTGTATGGGAGTGCTTTTGGGAAGTGTGAGCAAGCGAGATATATCTTGCGCTCATTTGGCATTAGATTCAAATGACTTGATAGAGACCACACAAAAGATTATTACTACCTACTCCCACTACGGATTACACGCCTTAGACGACATTACTTTGAGTGCTGTGGAGCATGTGCTCAAGGTAAAATGGGCTGAAATACCAGACATGGCATCCTTTTCGGATATTAGTGCTATTCCGGAAGAAGTAAAAAGTGACTTGAAATAAGGCAATTAAACACCAATATATATATATATATATTTTGATAATGAACTTTTATTTATGAGATGGAGAGCTTGAGACAAAGTCCTGCTTTTTAAACTATCCATGACCTGGGAGGTCGTCACTCCAACTATAGACTCTAAAACTGTAAAAGACTGTAGACTAAAAAGTTAAGCACTGTATAGCACTCTATACGTAAAAGAAATGTTATATTTTTATAACCTGGGAGGTTGTCACTCATAATACATATAATATATATAAATGTATAAGTAGACTAATAAGTTGGCTATAACACTGTATGCGCAACAAGTAACAAAATATCACATGAATAACATTGATAATACTTAGAATACTTAGAATACTTAGAATACTTAGAATAATATATACTGCTGCAGAATAAATATATGTACTGCAAAATACAAGTTGTAAAACTGTCAGAATAAATATCTTATGCTAGTTATGAGTCTAACTATAATTGACCTGGGAGGTCGGCACTCCGTGAAAAATTGAAAAAATTGAATTGTAGAACAGTAGAAGGACGAGGTCGAGTGATAACTTATGATAATTTTGAATTTTAATAATATGACAAAAAGCTAAGGAACAAAAAGAATCCTGTTGGAATGCTTATGCTTGTTGAATAAAATTTTGAAAAAAGAATTATTGCGTTATGTGTATATTGCGTACAAACTCGAGAACAGACCTTTTATTTTGGGGGTGAAATTTGGAAAGAGGCTGAGGATACAAATTTGTTTATACATGTTTTGGGCGTATCCTCACCGGGGGGAAAATATTTTTTGGGGGGAGGAACTTTTGTTTTTTTATAATTTTGTCCAAAAGGGGTTGAGGTGGAAGGGACAGGAGTTGTAGGAGGAGGAGGAGGGGTAACTTATGTTAGGGGAGCAGCAACGTCATCATATAGGTGCGCGGTGGAGTGAATTTCGGGGGTGATGATAAAGGATGTTTCTTGCTCGTGTGGTGGTGAGGGCGTCAAATCGGTCAATTTGGGGATCATTTTTCTAAGCTGCTTTTGGTCTAAACGGGGAGCTGAGAAGGAGGGCATAGGGTGTTCATAAAGGTCTGTTTGCGAGTTTGTAAAAGTATCGATGAAGGACGCACCGTGGTCTAAAATAGGGCGAGAGCGGGCGACTTTAGGATTATAAGGGGTGGTTGATGAGGTGCGTCCCCCGGGAAACATTTTATTATGAATAGTTTTACGAATGGTCGAATAGGCTAATTCTTTAAAAATATTTTCATTTTGTTCGTTCAATAAGGGAGAGCAGAGGGTTGGGTCCGAAAGGGTGCGCCGTAAATTAGAATGAACGTAATTTTCCATGTAATTTTCCATTGTTTTAGATTGTCCACTAGATTTAGATTCTTTTTGTTTTTTAGCTTTTTGAAGTTTTTTTTTGTAGTATAAAAAAACGCCGAAAAAGTAAAAAAATATACCAAAAAGAGAAGTGAGAAAGGATCCGGTAGAAGTGAAGAGAGACCATGAGGAGTCCTCCTCTTCCACCTCCTCTTTTACTTCCTCGACCTCGTCCTTGACGTCTTCGATTTCGTCCTTCACTTCGCCCAGTAAGTCTTTAATTTCGGTGAGGCTAGGTCCGTCTTTCTGAAATTATAGAATATAAGAATAGGTCAGCGTTAAATAAAAGGGAGATTTGTATGGCTTAGTATTATTTCTGACGCTTCTTTGCCAAGGCAAGTCGAGGGAGGAAGCCGCCAAAGGGGCTCATCATACCGAATTTTGTCTGCAATGGCAGCAATGAAGCAATGAAGTGGACAATTTTTTGGCCTACTCTATGGCTAATTAATTCAATTAACACTTGATGGTAGAACGTTGCACATATTGCCAATATACCAATGGTACCAATGTGAGCCAACCTCACTGAGGGTGGAGGGAAATTCCAGTGTGAACTGTGAACATCAATTATTAAGATTGATTGGCTTTGATTGATTCGAAGTGCTTGTATCACAGTGCAATTCATACAGGAGAGAGAGAGAGAGAGAGAGAGACACTCTTTATTATAATCACAGATGAAGCACATTAAGGCTCCACCACCCCTCTAACAATCACCGACTCCCCATTTCTATCTTTCAATCTGATAGCGGGCGAAGGTGAATGCAGTGGTGAGTGACCTTAGTTCCTTTACGCCCTTATCAACACAATGCGAATGCAGTTGTTTGTGCGGCGCGAACCCACGACGGTGAGGATGAGGACGATGAGGAGGACTTTCTCGCGCCTACCTAACCTAGGCGCTACGCCTTACCGACTAAGCCATACAATTCTCCCTTCTTAGTCCGCGTTAAAAGTTGGCTTTATACTAAGCCTTGTTTAAACAAAATCAAAAGGAGATTTTCGTGACCTAGTTGTTTTGGGGTAGGAATTGTTAGGAATCTGGATCCTTTTCTTAACTATGAACTTCTAAGGAGCCTTAACTGTGGTATCCTCACACTAGACGAACCCACAACCAGCGCATTGACAAAGTCTATTAATTTCAATGCTGTATATGGAATTTGGCGGTAAGCCGCCACACTAATTTTTTGATACAGTCCCAATGAGGTGAGCTGATGGGGGAGAATTCTTACAAACTACAGAACAGTCAGTTGCATCAAGCCAGATAATACCTCTGTTCGTCGGTACCAATGCGAGCGTCCAGATAATACCTCTGGTGGTCGCTGGTACCAATGTGAGCCAACCTCACTGAGGGTGGAGGGAAATTCCAGTGTGAACTGTGCCCCTATAGTTATAAGCATAATTCGTTACCAACTCATGCGATACCTCCCGACGGAGCAAGCAACCCCGCTTTTGAAGGGGGAAGATGGGGGCTGCGAACCGCCGACCCTAGGACTAAGTGTTTCCCTAAGCTTTTACCCAGCGCCCAAACCAACTCGGCCACGAATATCTCCCGCTTATACATAGTGAAAAGTGGTCCTTTTATGTTGAGGGGTCGTGTGCACTAAAGCATGACTGTGGAGAATAGCTTACCTTAGTTAAAACATTGACTGTTTTCGCGGCGATCTTTTTGCCGCTTAGGACGAAACGGTCCACTTTCTTGGTCTGAAAAAAATAAAAAAAATAATCCATATATAATACATGACTTAAAATACGAGTTTATATACAAGTTTATTTGGAATGAATACAAAAAACAGCATGAAAATTGCAAATAATGTTGGAAAAAATTAAAAATAAGTTTTTTTTTTTTTTTTCTCACCAATTTTCTAATTTTGTCCACTGGAGAAAGAGGTGCTGCCCTCCCCCCGCTATGATGAGGCGCAGCACCCCTTCCCTCTGATCGACGAAGGCCCCCATCGTCCCTAGCCTTAGTTCCCTCATCAGTTCCCCCTGAAAGTCCGTCCGGAGGAACAGATGACATTCCTGAGGAAAGTGAATGTTGATGTCTATCCTCAGGAATGGCGCCTGTTCCTCCATCCTTATTGTCCCCTCCATCTTTTGCGGTCGTCGATTCGTCAATATAGTCGCCCTCGTTGGTGGTGTCTGTGGTGGGGGTGTCTGTGGTGGTGGTGGGGGTGTCTGTGGTGGTGGGGGTGTCTGTGGTGGTGGGGGTGTCTGTGGTGGTGGCGTCTGTGGTGGTGGTGGTGGTGGCGTCCTGGGTCCTATTTTCGTGTTCGTCGTCCTCCTCCTCCTCCTCCTCCTCCTCCTGGGTGGTGAGAGAGGTGGAGGTGGTGTCTGGAGATTGGTCGGAGGGGGTGGAGATGGACGTTGTAGAGGTCTCTTCTTCTTCTTCTTCTTCTTCTTCTAATGTAGTTTCCTGGGCGGTGGTGGTGGTAGTGTCTGGAGATTGATCGGTGGGGGTGGGGGTCGATGTTGTTAGCTCTTCGTCCTGGGAGGTGGTGGTGGTGGTGGTGGTGGTGGTGGTGGTGGTGGTGATGGTGATGGTAGAGGTAGAGGTAGTAGTAGTGGGAGTTGGTGCGATCTGTTAAAAAATAAATAAATAAATAAATAAATAAATAAATAAGTCTGGTGTACAAAAGCATGTTGATACCCACACACACACACACACACACACACACACACACACACACACACACACACCACACACACACACACACACACACACACACACAGACACACACACACACACACACACACACACTGCTGCTGCTGCTGCTGCAGGAGCAACTGATACTATGTCAAACATGTAGCTACATACCCCTAGTTTAATGTAGTTTTCCCCCCATTGATATTTTATGTACAATATCAATATCGATAAATAAAATAATTAAATTATGATTACCTTAGGGCATGAAGAAATAATACGTCGTGATCTGATGTAGCCCAAGTCAGAGCAAACCACCGACCTAATGTGGGTAAAAGCTACCTTAGACAGGTTAGGGAATTTGATGTTGATGTCCCTAAAGGTTTCTCTGTCTAAGGTAGCTCCAGTAACTCTTCCTATTATAAGGCTTTTTACCCACAAAAGGTCGGTGCTTTCTCTGACTATCGTTCCGACATTCACTCTGTCGCATCTAACTTCGCTCCTCAACAGGTGGCAAGTGCAGGGCGAGCATATGTTAGTTGCCAGTGAAAGGGGAAGATGAAGAATAATGATGTTG
This sequence comes from Sthenelais limicola, assembly GCA_942159475.1. Taxonomy (NCBI): domain Eukaryota; kingdom Metazoa; phylum Annelida; class Polychaeta; order Phyllodocida; family Sigalionidae; genus Sthenelais; species Sthenelais limicola. Next base: position 3,106,202 of record OW804100.1, on the reverse strand, counting down.
ATGATGATGATCGCGATGGGGAGAAGGAGGATGATCCTCATTCCTTAAGCTGATGATCTGATGAGCCCGAGAAAAAAAATAATGGCGAAAAATGGCGGTGATCTATGGTGATGATGAGGCGAGGGTGGTATATGGCGATGGTGCGATATGGTATTTTGGCGCTAAGGGAGGAATGCAGTCCTGCACAACACTGACCTCGATATGTAAACATTAGACCTTACATTAAAATTGTAGTCATAATTTTACCTTTGAGCCTAAATCTATTTGATTGACAACCTTATTGATTTTTCATAATGCTATCGTGATTTTTTATCTCAAGACGTTTAAACTTGCATTCAAGCAAATCGCTCCATATGAGGTCATGGTTGATTACCGGATTTATACCGAGACGGATAACAAAGTCCATTGCGTCTTTATTTATCTCTTTGAAATGCTTTTCATTTATCAATACCTATTTTCTACCAATTTGCTTTATAAAAGGGTGCATTTCAGACGTGTATTTTGCCTGTATAGACAGTCTATGACCCTACGCAACAGTAGAAATGAAAAGCCACAGTGTAGCGCGGGAGGGATAGTTGTTACAAAAAGCGCCACCAGGGAACAACAGGGGAGCTGCTACGCAGTAACGACCAAATAGATTTGATTTAACTAAAGACTTAATACGTATTAAATAAGGGCTTTATGCCGTCTTATAAAATCAATATGTATTTGTCCGCGTCTTTTCCCTCCGATGAGGGGTCTAAATATGAAAATACCCATTTATAAACACCTTTCGCCCCGTATCAGCTTTCATCTCGGCGGCCATTACAGCATGTGGGGACGTTGTAACAAGAAATTTTGTTTGTTGCTTTCCCCCAAAGTTAAACAAGAGCACAGATTATCTCTTGTGAGTCAATATCACAGCAAATAGCCTTCAAAGGAGAGGGGAAAGGATGTCGGCTTAAGCTTATTTTCACCGCGACAAAGGACTGCGATGTGGACTACCGTGCGGGGTCTAACAAAATGGCGGCAGCTTATGCAAAATGGCAGCGGTCGTGGCGACTACCCTTTGCCCAGCGTAGAAGGAACCTTTTGATATCGGTCAAGTATTTTTGCTTTGTTTCATTGATTAGGATTGATTAGGATTGATTGACGTTAAATGTCTTAGACAATAGAAAGATTCAAAATGGGTTTGATGGAGTAGTTTTTAGCTGATGTAAGGGCAAGTTTAAACTATCGATCGATAAGTAGATTGTGTAGGTCTGCATTGTCATATAAAATGTTAGTAGGAGTGTTTTGAAAGTCTATTGAATAATAAGAACAACACGAACAACAACATCAAATCAGAAAAATAACCATGAAGACGGCACGTTGCATCATATATCTGTTTTTATTTCTCCATTGCGTTGACACATTCTTATATTGTGGTGTCACTGAGCGCTGTCAACTTGGGCGCTTTTGCAAGTGTTTCAACGAACAAAGGAGAGTTGAGTGTATTGGGGATATAAACCCACTCGCAGAATGTAAATTTGCAGGTGGGATGGAGGAGTTTATATTCCGCAAATGCCGCATTATAAATTTTGAAGAGAAATTTGCCAGTGATTACAAGAATATAAGAATTTTGGATCTCAGCGAGTCTAGAATAGACTTTAATTGTTCTTCTCTCCCACCACCACCGATGGATTATGAAATTATAACTGATTGTATTATTATATCTCCTTCTTCTTCTTCTCCTCCTCCTCCTCCTCCTTCGTCATCATCCTCCTCCTCCTCCTCCTCTTCTTCTTCTTCTTCTTCTTCTTCTTCCGTGCCTGCAACGACAACAACGACAAGGGCAACAACAACGACAAGGGCAACGTCAAGGGCAACAACAACAACAACAACAACAACAACAACAACAACTACCACCAGCCTTCCGCCCACTGAACCTTCTACAACCAGTCCATTAACCACGCCACCATGGACAAGACCATCAACCACAGCTGAGCAATCCTCCTCCTCCTCCTCCTCCTCCTCCTCCTCCTCCTCCTCCTCCTCGTCATCCACCGCCATTTTCCCTTCATCAACACCCACCAATTCCTCAGAAAATATTACAACTCCACTCCCTCACGACAAACCATTACCTAATAATACCAATTTTATTGTGGGAATGACCTCTGGCTCTATTTTAATCATTATCATTATCATTATAATTATCGCAGGCGTTTTAATTTGGAGGAAAAAAAGAAGATCTATAAATAGCAATATCCCTTCCACCCCCCTTTTTTTTAACGTCCGATACTCCCCTTCCGAGGAGGTTGTCTTGTATGAAAAAGACAACGAAACGTCTTTGTAACAAGGGTAAGTAACAACGAAAACAAAAGGTTATATGTTTTAACTGCATTTATTCCAAAATTCAATCTTTTTTTCATTCTGTTTACAGTCTTCAGTAAACAACGCGATAAACTTTTCAATTGACATATTTTCTTTGCTTTTTAAAAAGCAGTACACCGTCGAAAACTGTCCACAAAGGGCAGAATCACTACATTGAAGCTTTTTAGAGCTGTACTTGTATTTCTCGCCATTGTCTATACAGAATTGTAACATTTCCCGGTGGTAATAACCCGGATCTTTACCCATCGAGTCAAAAAACTCTACAAAAGTATTATTCTTTGAAATATATATAACAGTCCAGTGTCCAATAACATTTTGTGACAATGACAGTCTAGCTGTATTAACAACATAAAACCTTTCTCCGGTTAGCATTTTTCCAAATGGTAACTCCTCAAAAGACATTGCGCCTTGGTAGCCTTTGACTGATTTTAAACATTGATCTATGTCTAAAGAACTCATTCCCTTGCTTTGGTCCATGTTTTAGCTTTCGTAATAGACCTGTCAAGTCGAGTCGATTTTGACCAGAGCTGGCGACTTTCCATAGACAATGCACGAGACTGGTTCTGTTAGCTTCTCCGAGAAGGACACCGCCAAGCGTGTGTTGCCACGGTTAATTGTGGAAAGGAGAGGCTCTCCTCTAAAGTGTTTTATATTAAACACATAAAGAGTATAGCCTCCTAAGAAATCAGACAAGGTCAGATTAGGCTTCTCGTGTTGAGAGGGATCGCGACTCTCAAAAATTTGCGCGTAGGCCCGTGTCACTTGTTTGTTCTTAAAGTCCAACTCCAGTGGCTGTCCCGGCACCGATTTACCATTCACCTCGAAACTGATGCGAGATAAATTAAATGATTGGAAATTAAACGGGTTTCGTGTTGGGTCTCCGTAAAATGCCTTTCCAGACACAAATCCCACAATCAACTCTCCGGGTACCAAATCACCAAACAAGTGACTTTCAGAAAAGGACAGGTTACCAGCTGGGATGTTGAATGTTCGGATCTCGGAGCGATTGATGGGGTAGAGAGCAGGTGACTTTTCAATCCGCTTACTTTGGACTTGCAATAGACCCTCGTTGACTTTAACAAAAGGCACAAGGAGAGTAATGTCCTTGATGTGAAGCGAATAGCTTTTGGGTTTTGCTGGGGGTGGGGGTGTTGGGGGAGGTGTTGTGGGAGAAGTAGAACCATCCCCTCCTCCTCCTCCACTCTCACCCGTCTTGGTCTTTTTTGACTTTTGAGCAGGAGCCTTTTTAGGAGTCAGTGAATACGTTTGAGCGCTGGGATCGTAAAGCAACCTAAAGGCGTCTGTCGATTGATACAGAGTAATATTGATAGGAACACCGTTGACGAGCAATCTTTCCTGCTCAGTAATGTCACTGCATAGGGACGTGAGCAATTGAACCGATTTTCCCCCGGCCGTCCAAGAGTGGCGCTCGGTCAAACCCGAATTCAAAGCTTCTAATGATATATGATCATCCAAGCTCCCTGCTAAATCTTTTGTGAAGCCAGTGGCCGAGAACCAGTTCATAGTATCCGAAAGGCCATAGCTCAAAAGCCTGTCAATGTAAGATTTATAGGCCCAATTAGTCGAAAGGGATGAGTTGACTTGAGTTTGCTGGAGAGCAATGTCCAGTCTAGAAAACATGGACACCGAAGCATTGTTGACCAAGGTAACATCGTCAACGGTTGGTTTTATGACATTGCCTGCGGAGTCGTGAATTTCCAACGTTGCAGCTATCCTTATTTTTTGTAGGTCTATTGAGTCACCAGAGGTGTTTGGAACATGGAAGGAAATGGGTGAGTCTCCCGATATGACGCTCGTGGGTTTAAATTCAACTATGTCCACCTCTCTAACAGAAGTGTCGACCTCAGGCAGATTAAAAATATCCATGCGCTTAGTCATTCCCTCATCAGCATTGCTCAATATGTATGTGGAGGTCGACATTATTATTATTATTATTATTATTATTAATATTATCGTCTAAATTTTCGTTTCCCAGAAGTTTTTTTGGTTGCTCTTTTTTTGGTTACTCGTTTTTTCGGGATCTTTTTTCTCTTTTTTTGGACGCCCTTCGTTCTTTTACGAGGTTGCTTTTTCGTCTTGCGAACAGTACCCCTTCTATGTGATGAATGAGGCTTCATGTTTTTCTTCTCCTCTAATAAAGCAGCTTTGGCTCGCTCCAAAACTTCCTGCTCCGATGAATTAACCTCTACAATGCCTCCTGCTCCTTTTCCAAATGACTTTTTTGTTTTGCTAATATTTTCCCACTTGTCTTTTTCGGGTAGGTAGCTCACAAAGCTCATTCTAACACTTTCAATTCAAGCGTGCACCTCACTTCATCCGTATCAAATGAGGGAACTGCTCCACTTGCTGTTTTTATATATATCCGAATCTTATCACACGTGCTCTCAGGTTTAACGGGCATGTAAAAGGGTAAAGCTATTTCACCGGGGGTATTAACGATTTTGAGCAGGTTTCGAAAGCGGTCCTGAGACAATGAGCTGTACTCCAACAGGCTGCAGTATACAAATAGCTCTTCTTTTAATGTTTCCACTCCCTTTATGTACAATTCCATCAACGCACACTCCCATGCTTTCTCCTGGAAATTGGTTGTACTCCTAAGTTCTACTGTAAAGTCCCAGATCGAGTTACCTGGAACTTCATTTTTTGAGTCGTTTGAGGACAAAAATAAATACATTATTGCGCCTCGTTGATATTTTTCAAGTCCTTTTCAGACACCCAGCTATTGAAGGAGGACGGCCAGTGATGCCACTTCACTATGAAACCTGCCTTTCCCTTGAGTTTCTTCTTTTGAATGACCTTCTCCACTTTATAGAGTGTGTCTTGACTCACACGGACTTTCTGAAGCTCGTGCTCGAAAAAACGCCCGTCTATTTCCTTGTTGTTCCAATCCTTTAAGGTGTATTGAGGAATGGCCTGCTTTGCTTGACGGGATGTGATTATAAAGAGCTCATGGGTGTATTTTTCGTCGTATTTTCGACTAAAGGCGTGCCTCCATTTTGAAATTCTCACCGTGTCCCCCACCTCAAATTTAAATATGGATTTAAACGGAGGCGCGTATTTACTCACTTTCCTTCTCTTTTTCTTTCTCGGACCGTACTGAGCATCCCATAAATCAACGTTTGAGCTTGTTAAGGCATCGCTGGGAGAGCGCTTAATTATCCGGTGTCTCGATAGATTGTAAGCTTTCGTGGCTAGAGGTAATACGTCGATCCAACGGTGGGTTTGCTTGTGATACATATATTTTGTCAATTTGTGCTTAATCGTAGCTATAAGCCTTTCTGCTAGCGATGCTTGGGTCTTGTTGCGAGTAATCACCTGTTTTACACCCACTTCCTTAAAGTAATTGTGCACCCATTTATTGTCAAATTCCGGGCCTCCATCGGAGCGAAACACATCAGGTTTTCCTTTTCTAAATATGGTTCTCAATGCTGCGACCATTTCCACCCCCTTTAGGGTTTTTAAAGGGTGAGTGTAGCCATACCTTGTAAAGACATCAATGGCTACAAGAAAATATCGGTAGGAATCGTTGCTATCACGCAGTTTGACCAAATGGGCGCTATCAGCATCGAACTGATATTTTTTTTTGGCTGCTACAACGCGTAATTTGCGCTTGGGTGCAGGGGATTCGTTGTATATAGTATACGTTTCCTCACCCTCCAAAAATTTTTCCACATCATCAAACTTTATTCCTTTAGTTTTGGCTTCTTTGTACAATTGCCGCGCCGTTCCAAATCCAGCTGGGTGAGAAGGATCATAGTAAATCTTTTTCAGAAACCTCTCGGTTGCCATAATGCTTTCCAATCAGGCTCGATTTTTCTCTTTTGACCTTGGACAGGAATGCCTGGTGGTGGTGGAACTCGCTTGCTCCCACTGCGTTCAAGTCTTTTTTTGTTTTTTTTGGGTGAGGTTTTAGGCGCAGCTCGTGCATTTGTAGTCTCGGGAGAAGGAGCGGGGGGAGCCGGCTTAGGAGAAGGAGCAGGCTTAGGAAAAGGAGCATCATCAGGCTTAGAAGAAGGAGCAGCAAAAGCAGGAGCAGGAGCATCATTGCCGGGCTCAGAAGCGTTGAAACTAGGAAAGGCGCCATGATCACTGCCGGAAGGGGTAAGTGTCGCAGCAGCGGCAGCAGCAGCTCCTTCCCCCATACCATTCTGAATGGAAGTGTAGCGCTCAAATGGGATAAGGACCATTTTCCTCATCATGTAGTAAGGCTTAAAAGTTGCTCTTTTACCAAGTGAAAAGTGTCAATTATCCTTCCTTGGTTCTTGTCGATCAATTGGGCTCTCACCTTTACGCTTTTATTTTTATCACCAATTTTTTGGAGTAGCCTTTTGTTTTTTTGTACTTCCCTTTTAGCTTTTGGACTCAAGGGTAAATGGAGTAGGTTCCATGCTATTTCACTTATCATTTTTACTTGCTCATTTGTGGCGGTGGAAAGTAATGTCTCAGCCTGAATTTTGCTTGGAGTCGAAAGAAACAATGATAAAAATGCTCCTTCCTTAGATAGTGACATGACTCAAGTTAAAGCCCAGCTCGTCGTCGTCGTCGTCGTCGTCGTCGTCGACGTTGTTGTCGTCGTCTATTTTCCTCCCACCAGGTCCGTCACACTCATCTAGCGAAAAGGCAGCAAAGCTGTTTGGTTCACGTGCCCAGTGAATGTGATGGCGTCGGGATAAGTTTACGCTTCTTTGTAGGCCCTCTACACGTGACGTAAGTTGGGATACTTGAGCCTTGTACTCGCTCACTTTTCCAACAAGCTTTAGTATGGTCTCCACTGAGTAAGTAACGTCCAAAAGTTTTCTTTTAGCCAGGTCGCATTTAGGTGAATGGAAGGCATGCTCTACGGCAGGGATGTCATCCTCACGCCAAGAGTGTATTTTGATCCCGCAATGAAAGCACTGCACCCAATCTCCAACGCCTGTGTAAAAGAACCCGTTCCTGCAACAGGCAAACTTGGATAGGAAAGGATGAATCCAATGCCTAAAACTATCCAATCGGCTCTCATAGTCAGCCATGGATGGGTGTAAGGGAGCCATGTTGCGCTAATTATTATTATTATTATTCAATGTAAACCACAGGGTTCTCTTCAGGGAAGACGCTAGTCCAAAGTTTCAAGTCGGAATGATTTCGTGGTGACAGATCAACGATTAAATAGCCCCAAGGCTTGCTGGTCGCGTCTTTGTACGCTTGGCGGAGAAGTCCTCCCATACCCATTTGAGCATCCAGTCGCGATATTTGTAATACATCTCTAGGGTTTTTAAACAGCACGTTGTAATGCGTGTTTAGATTGATAGTTCTGCTCGATTTTCCTTGGCAGAATACATTTTGACTCAAGTAAATCACAGTCAGGTTTTTGTGGTGGCTCCCTTGAGTAAACAATCGCTCTGCCTCCTTGTTGTTCACTACGTCATGCATCAAATCATCTATCACCCAAACAGCAGGCTTTCCACCCGCATAGCTCATTAGGTCATTGGGCAGACCCTGAATAAATTCCACGTCGGAGGAGGAGGCCATATCATTAAACGCCTCTTGCCAAATGCCGTAAAAGTAAAGCACTCTTTCAGGTGGTTGGCTAAACATGGTCGATCTGTTCTTTAAAAGTCTTTTAACAAAAAAGGATTTTCCACACCCAGTGCACCCACTCAAACAAACAGTTGTTGGGGTCTGGAAAAAGGCCTGCGGAACATCCACTACAGTCTTCATCACGGCAAATCTATTTTCAGCAAGTGGTTGTAATCTTTTCTTATAGCCTCCCACATCGCTCCGAGAAAGTTGTTCCCGACATGGTGTTTCGACTCAACGAAAGAGGCAACTTTTTTAGTCAAACCGCATGACCATATACGCTCATTTGACAAGCAGTAAACCAAAGGCGCCTTTTGAGTGCTTTGGAGAAATTCTCTTACTTGCCTGTTTGTTTTCAGTTTAAGTAAGCAGATCTGGCGCATTACTTTCCCCATTTCCTCATACCACTCACTTTTTACTCGAATGTCTTTCAACACAGAGCGAAGGTACTCGGCGTTGGAGTAATAAAGAACCTTTCTTAATTTTTGCTCTTCGCCGTGAAACAAACAAAGAAGGTAGGAATACAGCTGCTCTGCGTTGGCGAACATGTACTCCCCCCACCTCAAGGTGCATGGGTACTCCAAAGATAAAGGATCTGACTTGTCAAACCAGCAAGTTCCGTCCTCCCCCCAGGGACACAGCACCATGTCCAAACACCGTGTCGATACACCATCGGGCAAAACTTCACGTTTACAGTAAAAGTAGCTAAAGCCATTGCGGGCTTGCTCGTAGGTGTAAATGGTGTTATTCCTCGCTCTGAAACTGCGATTCACCGCTGATCTCGATTTGCCAGTTTGTAACACCGAAGCGTACAGATCAAAGACATTATCTAATCCTCTTTTACTAATCCCCTTCGAGCTAAACTTGACCTTGTCTTCATTTTTCAAAATGTAGGTTTTACTCGATAAGCAAAGAAGCTCCTGACCCTCAGCTTCCAGTTTAAAGGCACCTGGTTTTCTCTTGTCTCTTTTCCTGTGAGTATCGCAACATTCTCGAGGAAACCATACGGGATCCAAATCATCGGAGCATCGATCGTATATTTCATCCAAAAATTGTTTTTTTACCTCTGGGCGAACAGATTCTTGCAATGTTTTGGTGCTTATCGCAAAATAGAGACTGTCAGTGTCTGTCTCTCCCAAAGAAAAGTTACCTCTCCCAAGGTAATGATCAATACAGCCGTAGTAAAATTCCAGCATTCTTTTCTTGGCGTATTGCAAAATGAAAAAGCCCAAGTAAATGGGAAGATCTAGCACAATTCGCCGTTTCGCCATCTCGATCTCAAAGTAATTTTCTCCAAGTTCTGTCATTTTACGGTAAAGGGGGCTGTTCGCTTTCATCATCACTGTGTTTTTGTTGTTGGAATATATCACAGATTTGTGTTTCTCCTTGTTAAGAATGCAGCCCCCATAGGCGGAATTCCCGAGCAATTTCATTGTGTCTGCAATAATGGCTTGAGAAGGGTCACTGTCTCCTTTTAATCTAGCCTCCGTCACTTCGTTCACAAACGTGCTAAAGCACGCGGCCTTGCAAAACTCCACCACTTGGTAAATATGCGTCACTTTCAACCCCATATCCAAGTACCACTTCAGCAAAGGAGTGGCTAGCAATAGTCGCTTGGCGTGAATGCCAGAGACCAGTAACTTTCGCGGTTTCTTTGAAATATCAAAGCGCTCGCAGTGTGCTTGCATGTGCTCGCCAAACGCTTCGTAAGGCACTTTCGTCGTGCAAAATAAAGGACACATCTCACCAAAGTATGCCCTGGCTTCATCAGAGTCATCGACCGAAATATCGACCTCTACCATTCCAAATATCCCCTCGGATTGCACTGCATTCAAAATCTCCTCTTCGGATACTTTTGACGGGTGCTTGGAATAAAACAATGGAAGGTAGCTTTTCAAAAAAGCTTTCCACTTAGGATTTGTCTTCACTTCTTTGCGAATCCGACACTCCCAGTAGTTTCTCACTTCGTAGCCCCATTCTTTCAAGAGTTCTTCTCTTTCTATGGTCCGTTTCAGCTTTTTCAATCTCGCTCTCTCACCCATCTTACCGCTCATGCAAGGGCAACCGTGAAAGTAGCACCCCGATACTTCTATGATAAGGTTCTTGCCATTCTCCAGTTTGTTGCGCGAAATGCCATCCACTAAAAAGCTCCCTATCCTCACTTCCTTGCCGTAGTTGCATGCGTGCTTAATTTCCAAGGAAGGATCCTGAAAATTCAACCAATCCATCCAGGCATACATCAACATATGTCTCTGGATCTTCTCAGGCTTAAAGTCGCGATCCCTCTCCCGTCTAATGTAAAATCCCGTAGGCATCTCCTGTCCGATGGCGTACAAATACAGGGCATTGCAATCATACCCCATGATCTTTTCCACTTTCAATTCCGAGCCGGGTCTCAAGAAAGTCTCGCCGGCTATCAGTCGGTGGTTGAAAATAATGGAGGGCCCGCCAATGATATTTCTGCTAATCACCGCATACAGGTCTCTATGCTCGGGAGAAATCTTGCAGAAAAAGCTTCCATGCTCATTCCCCGATTGGTAAAGCATCTTTCGCGCGCTTCCAGGACAACTGATTGAATTCTTGAACACATCAATACCACGACTATGGTAAAAATCCTGCAGTTTGGAGGTGGCCAGACAAAATGGCAACGTATCGTTGTTATTATAATACACAAGGTAATCCCGTAGTGTTTTCATTCCTTTCTCCCTCCAAACCTGTTGCATCTCCTCATATTCTTCTTTGGAAATATTGGAGTTTTTCAAGGTGGAATAAAAAGCCTCATGCGGCGGTAGTTGAGTGTCATTCAATTTATCAGCACTGGTAAGGTATTCGTATGGAAAGTATTTCTTTGACAGCTCGCCGTCCACCCCAAACGCTGTGAGAAACTGGGCATAGGAACAGCCAGGCGCTAAAAAATTGGCAATGTCCATAAATTTCAAGCGCTCGTTCTGAACCACAAGATAGCTGTTATTTCGCTTGGCTACGAAATTTTTCCTATCGTTGAAATTCATGTGCTTAAAGAATAGTTCCTTCACCAAATTAATGTCGTAATTCGATGAATTAAACCCAAACACAGGCAACACACTCATGTAATCCTCAAATTTCTCCTTCAACCTCACAAGGTATCGGTGCATTACTTTCTTTGAGCGGTTCTCGTCCACTTCGGTTTCAACAAACCGAGCTTCTTCTAATTCTCCATCCTCCTCCTCCTTCTCCTCCTCCTCCTCCTCCTCCTCCTCCTTGTCCTCCTCATGATCATAATCATCATCATTGCTAGCATCATCCATAGTTTCAGGTACCTGCCAAAATGCCAACTGTCGTTCCAACTCCAAAGTCACCTTTTGCCATTTTTGTTTAGCAAGGGCAAACGATGTTTCTTGCAATAAATGCAAGTAAGAAAACATGCTCCCTAGCAGCTCATCAAGGTTTTCCTCCACAAAACACAAAGGCTCTGTGTAGCCCTCAATATTCGAACACACACTCACAGAAATAGGTTTGTGGTTTTGCACCCAAACTAACTTTTCTGAATTCTGTTCGTGTGTCGTGGCCAATATCGACTCAAAATCAAATGCAGCAAACCACGAGAATGTAATATCATCGCTGCATATCCCAACGTCTTCCAGGTCTTCGAAAACGGTCTTGCTCGGGCAGTAAACTCCCCCACGAAGCTGGAATTTCGTCTGCGCTAAGCAAACCAACCGATGCCTTGTCAAGTCGGTTTTGTGTTTAAATATCCGCTGACATGTTTCACACTCAAACTTTTTGGCAAAGCTTTTACAATCCGAAATATAGCTCAAGTGATCCTCATAAAGGTTCAAATACAACACAGAATTAAACTTTTCATGCGATAAATACCTCACAAGCACGGCGCCATTGGGTTGTAAATCATATACCTGTAAACAAACACTAAAACACTGCTCAAAATCGGAAAACTCCTCCATGAGCAAGCCTTTGTATAAAGCCGGGTCTTCGTCCAAGGCTACATTCAAAACACTTTCATTGTATTGCCGCCATTCTCTATACAACCTCTCTGCAAAGGTGTCTAAATGTTCAAATTCGCAGCCCATATGCAAGGCCAAGGCCCGAAAGGCACAAAGTTTGTCTTTAATCGAATGTCTGGAATTGGGTTTGGTATCCAAAGTAATCACACTTGTCTTTCGGCGGAGATAATCCGGGCAAAGACCGCGACCTAACGGCCAATTGGTTAGTGTTACAAAGTAGTTTACATTCAAAACCATCACAGGCTTCCATTTGGAATTAGGCCTCATTTGCCTAATGAGCTCATCAACGTCCAAGTTAATTAATCGCTCTTTCAACTTATCAAAGTCCTTGTGTTTGGATATGTACATTGGTTCATCAAATAAAGACGCGTTCGAAAAAGGGACAAAATAACGATATTCTCCCGTCTCGCTATGCCTCAATAAAATACCTAAAGACACATCAATTTTACAAGTCTGGTCTAATTCAGTAGACATGCTATCCACTTGACTTTCAAACACAGCCGGAGTCAAATCATCCACTGGAAAGTTAAACACAATGGATAAATCACCTCTTGCGTGATTCCGTAACACATGACCTCTATTTGCATTAAACACCTCTTCCATAGCGGGGTCATCAAAGGGCGAGTTTTCAGGATCCCAAGGCTCTGGTTGAAGTTCGCCGCCTCTTCCATGCAGTCGACCTCGGTGTAAGTAAAGAGCACGTCTATTTGCAAATTTTTCATCACATGTACGACACCTATAGGTCCTGTTGTGAAGACGTGCGTGATGAATGGCATCGGCTTTGGACAAGGGCTTGTAGCCGCAATCTCCACAAGGCTTTAGGCGAAGTTTGCAAGTCACCTCATGCCGTTGACAATTATACTTGCGCTTAAATGGCTTTTCGCAATACTGACACAAAATAAAACGGGGTGGTTTCTGTAAGGAAAAAAGAAAGATTATAAAATAAAAAATCAATTTCTCAATAACGTATGACTTTTATTTTCTTAAGTAAAGTATTTACTTTTCCCATATGTATGTTTTCCTTATCCTCCTCCTCCTCCTCCTCCTCCTCCTCCTCATGATCCTCCTCCTCCTCCTCCTCATGATCCTTCTCATGTAAGATTTTAGAAGCCTTATCATCAACCATCACCACTTCATCATCATCATCATTGCCATAATCCATTTCTTCCTCAGGAGCAAAGGAAAGGGAAAAGCACTTCCCCAAATTATGCATGGCAGAAGTCTTGGAATTAGATTCAACCATTAATCCGCATTTGTCACAAAGCTCCTAAAATATAAAAAAATAAATTGTAGAGCCACTTTCAACATTTTTTGTATTTTTCAGAAAAAAATCAAGACAGGAATTTTACCTGAGCTCGCGACTGGAATGTCTCATCAACCTTCACAGCCTCCTCCTCCTCCTCCGCCACCACCTCCTCCGCCGCCACCACCTCCTCCACCACCTCCTCCACAACGCCCTCCTGCGGCGCCAGCGGCGGAAGTACAACAGACTCTCTTGAACCCTCGTCGCATGATGAAATGGGACTGTAAAGCACTGAACCAGCCAGGGGCACTTGAACCACCCCCTTCTTCTCCGCGTTCACTTCAAGTGGTTTCTTCCCTGTACCTTCTCCCCCAGAAAATGTAGTTTGTTCGGCTAACTATTAAATAAAAATATACATTGTAATTCTCATCTCTTAGTTATATTTTTTAAACAGAATATTCTACTAAAGCCTAATAAAGCCCGAAGTTACCTGCTGTTCCAAGGCATTCAATATATCCAAATCGCTTGGTACATTGTCCATTTTATCTATTCCATACTCCTCAATAATGGACTGTAGTGTGGGAGCCTCAATCTCTGTAGTGTGGAAATCAATCTCTGATATATCCAGCGGAATAGACAAATCTAACGGTGACAAATCCCCCTCTTCAGGTACACTCACAGGCAAATGAGCCGGTAAGGGAGCAGGAGCAGCAGCAGCAGCAGGAGCAGCAATTGCACTCAATTCATGAGTAGTCGTTGGAAGCTATAGAGAAAAAAAAAAAAAATTCACTCTAATCAACTCACTGTAATCAGTTCTTCACTTTTCACTAATGCAGTCAATATAAAATATAAAAATAGCTCACCATACAAAAAGTACTCCTCTCCCTATTAGCTGCTTCCATCTACAATATCATAACATAGACATAGTAAAAATAAAATCACAACAGTATTCCCAAAAGGCATAATTCCAAGGTCGTAATTCCAAACTCCAGGGGCACTCACTTGTCGTAAATAAGCCATTTGTCCTTGAACATACTTATGCCGCTCTATTCCTCGTTCAAGAGCCCAAAAGTATAATTGCACTGCATCGGAAAATTGAGTAACTTCCTCATACGTAACTTCTTCCATGGTCAAATGTTTTTTTCAAATTAATCACGCGCTCTTTTTCCACCATATATATATATATATATATATATATATGTACAATGTAACATATGACCAACTCCACCTGGTGAGGTAATGAGGCAATACATTTCGCTGGGTTTATTTAAAGAAAGATCGAGTGTCGCCCGACTCAAAACAAACAGTCTCCTCAACGCAATGGGTCCATACAGATATAGATATCTCAATCGCATTCGAAATGCGCAGAAAAAAAAAGCCATGGAAAACCCACGTAGAACACTACAAATTCTGCAAGAATTCATACGCGATAACGCAGGGGTTCAATTCAACATCTGCAGTGGAGATAAAGCAAATGCTATAGCAAATGCTTGCCTATCAAACGGGGAAGAGTGGCGCCCTGTTAAAAGCGCAGGACTCAAAATTCTATTCATTAAAAAGGATACCAATTTCATCTCACATAGAGGCTTCTACGACTTCGGAACACACTATAAACTTGTGCTAGTGCAAAAATTATTCAAACAAACCAAAGAGTTCTTTATTCCTCCTGGAACCTTTTTGGAATATACAGGATTTACCAATGAGTGCCCATTCAACTCAGCAATCATATTCATCGACACATTAAAGACCAAAAGATTGAATAATTTCAACGCAGCTGAAGTTCTCCCCGTCCTCTCGACAGGAAATACATGCTCACACAGCCGATTAATGCTAATGTTCAGTCAAAGAAAGGAAGAATACCCAGATACACTCATTTCACACCAATACCCGGACGATTGGAAAATACAACTCATAAGGCGGGGAAAAAGCCATGTGTCCTGTTACTGCAGAAAACAATTCCCATTAGACGATATGGATATATGGGATGACAACTGCTGTGACGATCTTAATCTAAAGCACATATTTCTAGCATTTGAAACGCCATTCTACCCTTACACAATTTGCGCACGTTGTCATTGTTGTTCCGAATCAAATAGCAAAAGTAATTTATATCTACCAATATCCACCCCATACCCATCCACGTCAAATGACACTAACTAAAAAGCGCAAAGGATGCACCCAAAAAGGGCCCGAGATTAACGTAGGACTTTATACGCTTTATACGTATGTGCTTTATGCTATATACCCATCCACGCCAAATGACACTAACTAAAAAGCGCAAAGGATGCACCCAAAAAGGGCCCGAGATTAACGTAGGACTTTATACGCTTTATACGTATGTGCTTTATGCTATATACCCAATTCAAATGGATAAACCATGTTCAAATAAAGGATTTCTATACACTTCATCTCTTGTTACACACCATCTCTTGTTACACACCATCTCTCGTGTACCCACTCACCTCCATCCATGTAACAGCCCAACAAAAGCATACAATCACCCATCCAAACACCCCCTCTTCCCCACCCTTATACACACTTAATCCCCAAGTACATATACATAGGCAAAGACACCAATCTCTCCCCTCTCCTCTCCACACCACCACCACCACCACCACCCTCTCCCCCACCCATATCCCCCTACCAACGCGCTACGCGCGCCCACGCGTCTCTACTGCGTCTACCGCGCGCCCTCTCACCGCGTCTACCGCACGCTGCCTGCCGCGCCGCGCGCCGCGCGAGAAAATGAGTAACCTGTCAATCAAATCGACCAAAATCTCTACCATTTCCTACCATTACTCACAAAAGGTCATTTCGCCGGTGGTGAGTACTACTACTGATAATGATGAAACCCTTATGATCTAATATTGATTATAATCTTTGATGATTATTTTTATACACGTCAGAGGTATATAAATACAGAAACACACATGTAAACAATGTTCCCCTTTATGGTAAAGCGGTTTAAGATGAGGTAAAGCGGTTTTCTTGATTGGTGTGGTCACAGTGTTCATGCATGGTCGGACAAATGTCCACACTTCCCTTAAGATAACTGGAATACGGAACTTTCCAGAAAATATACAATTCGCCTTCACCAGTCGTCTCAAATAACTCACATTTAAGCTTAAATGAGCTTCAAAATGCAGTTTAACATATACATAATGCTTTTATTCAATATAACTCATACAGTTACATAGGTACGAAAATAATGAACAAGGTTTTGGTCCTCTGCCCCCTCGCAGGTATTCCTCGACCACCCAAACTGACATAACAGAACGCATGTATACTTTAAACCAATGCGATACCAAATATACTCAGATATACCCGGTATTCATCATTTTTCAGCCTAATTTAGCAGATTTCCTAAATGTGTAGAGCTGCCAAATGTACATTTTCAGAAAATCTGACCCGTACACGGATTTACCACTCAAATGTGTTGTGTTTCAGGAAAATGATTCATAAGTTGCAAAAAATGGATTTCGAGGTACTATCATATTCAAAACGATGAGATCAAGCCAATTCTGGATCGAATAAAAACGAACATTGTCATTCATATTTTCAAAAAAACGTATCATTGTTCATTTTACATCACAATCAATGGCTGTATTCAAACGAATAAGGTAAAATCTTGCGATCGCGTTAAATGGATCAAATTTATTTACAATTCCTTCCAGAAGCAAGGATTTGTAAAAGTGAGAAGCCTCTGCTAAAGGTAAATAATCACTTTGTACATTTGAATTATGTTTTAGAATTTGTTAATTCTTTACCTGAACTTTGTAATTCTGAGTAATTCACTGTACCTTTTTTTTTGTCCCCGATTAACTGGCGATTCTTTCACAGACTTGCTATTGATTTATTTTGTCATTTCTGCATGTATTATCAGATTTGCTGCCTTTTGTGTATTCAGTCTCAGCATCAAAACAATTCTGTCTGTGTATTTACTAATGCTGTTTCTGTACATGTAACAATGGCGTATAAGGACAAGGTTTTTTTTTTGGTTTTTTTGACGATTTTATTTTGACAGCTTCTCCAGCGTTGGACGCGAGAACAGGCGTCTTACAAAACGTACAAGGTTTTCGTCCTGCTGCTGTATACTAAACTACTGAATATTAGAGAAGATTTACCAAATACAAATACAAATACAAGTAAAGATACAAATACAGGTGCAAATATAAATACCAATACCAATACCAAATACAAATATGAGTACAAATCAATCATGTATATAAATGTTATTATAGTGTGTTACAGATCCAAGGACAATATAGGCGCGTATCAGTAGCGCATAAGATCATATACTTCACTTTGCGTTTAGAGTGAGTATTACGAGTAATGAGTAATGAGTATCCCTAACACCAGTACAGGTGCAGGGGGTTTATGAGGATATGAGTCTAATGGTTTGGGGGAGGTCGGGGGTGGGGGGGGGGGAGCATGGGGGGAGGGGGAGTGGGTATGCTAGTTGACAATGTTTTTGAGCCTATTTTTCAGGGAGGCTTTCATTGTTAATTCCTTCACATCATTTGAAAGGCTGTTCCATGTGGTTCCACCCAGATAACCCGGTGATTTTTTCAATACTTCCAGGTTTGGGTTTGTGATTGGGAGATTAAAAGGGGATTGGGTTCTGGTTACTCTCTTGTTCTCTGGGGCTACTCTGGCCTTTTGTTTCCTCTTTGGCCTTTTTCTTTGGGTCGGTTTGGGTTCAGGTGTTTTAGGTGTGTTGGATCGGGTAGAGGTGGAGTGTGCTCTGTTGTGAGCTATCAATAGGAGCTGGATTTTCCTCCTTTTTTCTAGTGAATCAATTTTGTGGTTAATCATTGGAATGCAGACATTCTCCCTCCTCTTAAGGAGTGCTGCTATTCTGACTCCTTTATTCAGGGACCTATCAAGTTTTTTCTGGGAAATGGCTGAGGCAAAGTTTAAGAAACATGAATTGAACTCTAGATGAGGGATAAGTATGGATTTAAGTACTTTGAAGGCTGTATCTTCTGATAGGAAGCGTCTGACTCTCACCAGTGTGGCAAGTGCAATGTTGGCCTTTTTGATTGATGAGTCTACTTGTGGGCGGGCAGTTAATTGGGAGTCTAAAATGGTACCTAAATATTTGTACTCCTCTACAATTTCTATGGGGGTGCCTGAAAGTGTTAGGGAATTCTGGTCTGGGGGGAGAGTTAATTTGCTACCTCTGGTATTGAAGACCATGGCCTTCGTTTTATCTGCATTAATGGTTAACTTATTGATTGGGCACCAGTTCTCTAGGTGGGGTATTATTTCCTGGATGGTTTTCAGGGCATTGGGGACTGAGGGTGAGGCTACATATAATACAGTGTCATCTGCGTACAGTTGACATTTAACACAGTTTTTAGAAAGTGATTGAATGTAGGGGGGTAGGGAATTTATGTATAAAATGAACAAGAGGGGGCCCAGGATGGATCCCTGAGGGACTCCGGTTTTGAGAGGGAGAAATGTTGAGAGTGAGTCTTCTACTTTTGTGCACTGTGATCTGTTGCTGAGGTAGCTATTGAACCATTTCAGTGACAGGGTGGAGAAGTTTAGAAGTTTAAGTTTATTGAGTAGGAGGGTGTGGTCTATGGTATCGAAAGCTTTTTTGAGATCTATGAAAAGGGCAGTTGTTGGATTTTTGTTATTTTTAATATTTAGTGCTATTGTTAGTTCGTCCAAAAGGTCGGCCAGGGCTAATTGGGTTGATTTCTTTTTTCTGAAACCATGTTGTTTTGGGTGGAGAATATTGTTCCTTTCAAGGTGTGTGTATGTTTGATGGTGCACTAGTCTTTCCAGTATTTTACCCGGAATAGGTAGGAGTGAGATGGGTCTCAGGTCTGAAGGGGAAGTGGGGGCAGTAATTTTAGGTATTGGGACTACAGTAGCTTTTTTGAAGTCGGCAGGGAAGGTCCCTGTGGAGAATGATTTTTGAAACAGGTGGGTAAAGTGGGGAAGTAGGGATTGCATGGCATTCTTGATGATGGTGGAGTTTAGGTTTGGGATTCCCGATGGTTTCCTGGTGTTAATTTTTTCAATGAGATCATAAATAAGGGTTTGGGAGGGCTGTTCAAGGTTAAAGTTGGGATGGTCTTTGTCACCAGTAACAAAGGACTCTTCCGGTTTTGGATTTGGGTGGGGGGAGGGTATTTGTTGGGCAAGATTGGGGCCTATGTTGGCAAAGAAGTTATTTATGGCGTACGGTAGGTCTGATTCAGCAATGTTTGGGAGAATTAGTTTGGAGTTGTTTGATTTAGAGGGTAGAATTTGTTTTAGTTCATTCCAGAAGGCTGTGGGATTATTTTTGTTAGAATCAATGGCCGCTTTTACAAAATCATGCTTGGCCTTTTTAATGGCGTGATTAATTCTGTTTCTTAGGGCCTTGACCATTGAGGTGATATTGGGATCTTTTAGTTTCCTAGCCTTACGGTGGAAGTAGTTTCTATCAGCTATTATGATGGAAGGCAGCAGTCGAAAAGGTTAACATCCATAGTAAAATAAATAAATTTACTAAGCCTTGCAAGCAGCCATAATTTTGACATGCAAAATATCATTTCACATGATCACCACCTTTTATCTAATATCTAATATTTAATCTAATAGCAACAAATGAAAGTCGACCTCGATGGAGCTAGTTTAGGAAGAGCAGGACGAGTTGGTGGATGACATAAAGCATGATTAAGTAAACAGCAAATAAAGATAGCATTCCGGGTCAGTTAGTCGTATACAATGTTATATCATATTACGCAATATTATGCAATGATTGTGTAACAATGATTAATATCAATATTCCAAATTATCGTTAACCCTATTTGTTACTTATTAAATTAATCAATCGCAGTACTATGCAAGTCTAGTAAGAGGATCAGGTAGACTAACATCAGAGTTCATATAGAAATTTATTTCACCTTTGGGTGTGGTCAATACGTACAGCCCATTGACTTAGCCCATTGACTGCAACTCAGGCCTGAGGCCAATACGACAGCCGTATCGGACCTCAGGCCCAATACGGAATGAATATAGTTCTCTAACAATAATAGTGTCAGCGCCTATAAATGAGTTGCAACCTTTAAGAAAATGATTGAATATTATTTATTATAGTAATTTACTGCAAAAAGGTAAGTAAAAGAGCAGTCCAGAATTAAATAATTTTGCATTTTAAAATATAGTCCTCGAGGGTCGGGAAAAACGGTGCGTAGAAATACACAAATGCGTCATGACGCCCTGTGAGATCATGACGGGCGTCATGATGTAAACAAAGACGTCGATGTAAACATAGATGTAAACAAAGACGAACGTGATTTAATTTTTGGCCTATCTAGCATACTCAAGTACATTTTGATGAGTAACGGCGAAATAAATACAAAAAGATCCGCGGAACATAGCCGGAAATCCGTATCGTCCCTTGGCTTCGGTATCCGACCGCGGGTGCTACGCACCCTTGGTCGGATACCTCCGCCGCGGGACGATACGGCTTCCCGCTATGTTCCTTGGTCATTTTTGTCTTAGTATCAGCCAATCACCAACAACCACGACCATTCTACAACTCATGTGTATCATTTGACTAATAAAATAAGTCAGTGGGATCCGGGGATCTCAAGCCTCCCGGTCTCTATTTATTTCTCCTTTCTTATTTCTCCTTATTGAAAATATGTAGTTGACATTCTATAATAGATTATTATTAATCTTAAAATACCTTTTGTGTGTTGTATTGTTTTTTATCCTTCTGGACTTGTCCAATTATTTGAATGTGATTTAAACTACAGTTAAAATTTTCCACCTTCTGCCGGCTCAGGGTTAGGCAGGAAGACCACCAGTAGGTGAACCAATGAGCCATACTGTAAAGTTAATTTGATTGATCCTGACGAAGTGCTCTAACCTGAATAAAAATGATTTTAAAAGAAATATCGTCTCCCTCCGTATACCAACATCTTCACTCACTCTGAGGGAGGCGGGGATTCCCCTTTCTCTCCTGACAGTTTTCTCTCGGCAGAAACTCATGGTCACGGGTAATCTGATAATGACGATTCATTTGATGTTCCTGGTATATATGGTTGCCTATAAGAGTTATAGGCTTATAGCGCGGGAAGACACCACGCCCCCTTGTCACGTGACGACCTACGTACGGTGTACAATTATCACGTGACGCCTACCCGCGGGAAATATGAACAGAACTTTCTCCGGCTTCAAAGCACTTGGTCACCGGGAAAATTTTTCTTGCTGATTTTCTCAAGATTATGTTCTTTATTACGGAGTATGCCTACCTTTGGGGTTTGTAGTCGATGCGAGTTTACCCATCAAGCTCCATTCGGTTCCAGGTGTAAACTGGTGTTTGACGATCCAGAAACATTTGATCTGCTTACATTGTCTCTACGTGATTCTCCCAAAATGGCCGGTGTTGGTGGCTACGACAGAGCAGATCCTCTGTACTTGGAGTTTCTTGAGAAAGCTTACAAATCTTCCGAGAAAGCAACTGGTGGTAAAGCACAGTCTTCTACTTCAAATACACCTCCCTCTGATGCCTTGTCGATGATTCTTCAACGTCTGGATAAGATAGAGAAGAAAAGCTCTCCTCTCTGGCGACAACATGTTTCAATATATATAGTGTATGATAGATAGCACATGTTGCACCATTTGGCATTCTTCTTTACTCCAGGACAGACTTTTTTCTTCTTTTTGGGTTGTGTGTGTGTGTGTGGGGGGGGGGGGGGGGTTGTAGCATCATATTACGTGAGGTTATTTCACATATATTGGTAATATTTCATAAATCTTTCATCAAAGAGTTGGCAAATATTGCAGGTATATCGTTATGTAAGACATACAAGACATACGTGCCTACACATGCCAATTTGTGTGTATATGTACATTGATCATTGATAAAACATGGGTGGAAAAGAGGGCCCAAGTGACTATGAGTACCTATAAGATGTTGGAACAGGAAAGGAACATGTATGTATCCTACATAATTATTAACCTACACCAGTTATTATAATAAACTGACATGGTAGTGCACCACAAATTATTGCGGTAGTTACTAGGATATGAAAATAGAAAACAACTTGGGAAGCATCTTGCCTTCAGGATCCCATAGTCCACTGGTTATTCCCAGCAGAGCCTTCACTCCAAGCCTGCAGCTTCCTGTAAAAGCCTGTATCGGGAAAAACTCATGGTCCATGGATCCCACAGGGCAAACACTGCCCTCTTAAAATCCCACTTGCTTCACGTCCAAAATTGATAATTTGTCTAGTTTTCTGTAGTGAACTAATTTTTTTCTGTTGTGAAGTACCATTGTTCTGGAGTGAACTGTTTATATATATTAAATACAGGTTAACTAGAGAGCTGGTGAAGGAGCGTGAATATTGCACGAGTTGCATTGTTTGCTTGAAAAAAACGCAATATTCCAAACGACTGAAACCAACGAGTTAGTTAACAGATTTATTATACATGTTTTCAATTTTATAAATTATAATATGCCATACATTAGAGTTGTACACCGTGGGTGTATTGGTGGAGACATAGTCAAACATTATTCTTACTTACTATTAGCTTTGTATTCTTAAAGAGTCACTAAAGCAAATATTATGAGAAAATCAACTTCTTTGCTATTATCCAAATGTAGCGGCTCCAGTGGTACTTAATGTAATTTAGCATTCAGTGAGTTTTACCCATTTAATAGAGGGGTTTACATGAGGGAAAAGTGGTTCCACAGTTTAACACTCCATTCAGGGCGCCACTGTTAGCCTACGTCACATGGTAGCGAAATCTTGAAATGAACATGCAATAAACATGACACAGGTTGGGAGAGGTGTTGTATTTTCCAGCCAATATGCCCCTGTGGGTGAGTATAAGTTAGACATAAATGGAGGTAACAAAAAGGGACTGGGGTGATGTACTTATGGCTCCATAACGTTTGTTGTCCTAAAAGTGACCATGAACCCGTTTGGTGACCCTTTAAGTTTTATTTCATGTAAAAGCCTTCCGTGGGACAACTCAACTATGTCACTGAGTGGGCTGAATGCAAATGCCTCAAGACACGTTCCAAAGTGACCCTGAAGAAATGTGGATACCAGGAAGACGAGGAGAATGTGACCTGTGTATGTGACATGGAACCCTAGACGATGAAGCGCCTCCTGGAATGTCCCCTGCTGGAGCAGGAGTGTCAAGTCAAGGACCTGGCCTCCTTCAACCAGAGGACCAGGGACTGTGTATGACTATGGTCTAAACATGGCATATGAACTGTATGCAAATACGAGAAGAAGAAGAAGAAGAAGAAGAAGACTGAAAGTAGCCAAGTGACAAAACAGTTTGCATGGACTGGAGTTTTCTCACTCTATATTTACTAAGGGTTGTTTGCCAATGTTTTTATTGACTGATATTCATCCCACAAATATATATAATTTCAGCTTATAATTTCATAATAATGATTGAATCAAAGTATATTGGTAGGCTTACATATATATCTGTGGAGATCTCTGCATCTAATGAACTGGGATTATTGTCTATACCTTTATAACTTCCTCCGGACGGTCACCCTCTCTCACCACACTTCACCCTCTTCCTCTTTTCCCTCCCCCTCTTCTCTATCTCTCATACCTGTTTTTCTCTCCCAACCCCATCTATGACTCCCCTCTCCCTCCCCTCTTCCTCATGCTCCCCCTCCCCGCTTTTTCACCCTCCCCTCTCTCCCTTCCCCTACATCCTCTCCCACCCCTCTTTTCCCTTCCCCCCTCTCCAATACCCCTCTCTTCTCCCTCCCCTCTTCTTCACTCTCTCACTCCTGGCTTTCCCAGGCCACAAATAGAGTGTGTAGATCCCAATTTATAAAAGGCTTCAAAATCACACTTGCGCCCTAGATACCTTCACAAACCAGTACAGACCAAAAAGACAGATGGGGAGATCACGGATTTCCAGAGCATGCGTGACAAAAACACGCTTCTAGAGCTGTATACATATAGATGAATATATGTTTGTTTTGTTTTTATTATGCTACTAATGGTAATGTATCCATTCCATAACACACCGGAGTATTGCGATGGAATATATGTATATTATTCTCATCTTCTATATCATAGTCTTTGGTGTTTCGCCTCCTGATCAGAACTACAAATTCAGGGCACAATTTGAATTATGTAAATTATTGTTATGTAAATATAATTATTATTAGACTGGGGCAAGTGAAAAGCCCTAATTTCCCTGGGACTTGATCTACCCAGAATAAATAAAAGCTTTAAAAAAAATTAGGAAAGTATATCCTATGCTACTTTGAAGAGAACTAGTCGGTTAATGTTGTCACTAGATTATTTGATTGAATCTCAAGCGAATATAAGAAGTACATCTAATGATACAATGTCGTATAGCCATAGGATCCCTCTGATCTATATATCATCTCCTTTATATGTTTATTTCTATTTTTGTTTTTCATTTTTACTTCTATCATATTTACTACTCAGTCCAGTACAAGACTAATGCATTTGAAATGAAAGGTAACTATCGGCAGAACTGGAATACTATTTTTCATATAGACATGTAGACCTATTTGTCCCTTTTAACATGATATAAGCACGACCAGTCTGACAAATAAAATATTTTCTTTTCTTATCTTATCCTTGTCTTGTCTTTGATCTCCACTAATGAGCCTCGTTACCTGCATTAGGCGACTGCTCTTATGCTGATAATTACTTGGGTTTTTTATTGAGCATATATGGGTCAGATTGTAAGAAAATGTACAATTCACCTTCACCAATCCTCTCAAATAACCCACATTTAAGATAAAAATGAGCTTCAAAATGCTGTTTAACATAACAGAACTGATACTTTGAATCAATGCGATACCAAATATACTCAGATATACCTGGTATTCATCATTGTTCAGCCTAATTTAGGAGAATTTCCTAAATGTGTAGAGCTGCCAATTGTACATTTTCTGAAAATCTGACCCATTTATAGAGCCATAATATGTTGAAGGATCCAATGGACTCATAGGTACTAATCATCTAGTTAGGGCTGTTATACTCATCATTAATAAAAGTTGTTTTTTTAAAATAAGGACAAAAGAAAGATAACAGAGGGCAGAGGCTAGTGTTTGGTTAAGGGAGAAATGAGAAATACTAGTATTTATTTTAGATAGAGGCGTGTACGGGTTGCATTGGAACAATTGTGTCATTATGCAATATGAGGAAATGATCATTACCATATGTGACGTGTTCCAGGAAAATGAGTCACAAGTCGCAAAAAATGGATTTTGAGATATCATCATATTTGAAAAGATGAAATCAAGCCGATTCCAATGATAGTAAACATTGGGACAGCTAATGAATATTTCTATATTCTAAGTTTGATATTTTTTTATTTCTGTGTGGACATTTACAAGTAAAGTAGCTAAATATACTGTATAAGACGACCTTAGAAATACATGGATATAATTAATACAGTGTCTTGACATTTGGTACATGTCTTCATGGTGCAACAAGAGTTAAGCAGCCCAAAAACATTCCCACAAATACATCTTGCGAATAAAACACTTTGAGAAATAGCAATGTTGCAACTTGTGACTATTTTCCTGAAACACATCACATATTGCTTGATGCTACTTGTCTCCAATATCTCTACAATCCTCCCTACAGTGGATAATCTACGTAATAATTTCAAGTCTCAAAACAGTCGTTATGCGAATTAAATTGTCATAAGCATGTTCACACATGGACAAAATCACCTACGAATTTGCGATGATATCAGATATGGAAGCTCTGTGTATCATAAATAATCTGCAGTCAAGGGGCGGGCTCTAAGAAGGATGACTTGGGTCAATGAACTAAGATTGTCAAAGAGTAATGTGTTTATAACTGCTACCGCCCGCAGGTGCCACACCTGATAGGTCTTGTCAATGTACCACTTCCCGGGGGTAGTATGGCTTCCTTTACATAGACATGACTTCATATTATATAATTTTCCTCCCGTTTGTCAGCGACAATGAACCATTAAGTAGAACAAATTCGGAGGCTTTTTATTTTATTCTAAATTCAACATTAGATTTTAGACATCGAACTCTGTTGCAATAAATTTTGATTTTGAAAAAAGTCCTATCACAGGACACCGAAGCTACACTGCTATGCCTATGACATTGGTCAGAAGTTGGTGGACGTCTGCCCACTGGCGTCAGGCTGAATTTACGTCCTACCAATTGTACGTCTAAGGGAAGCTTGATACCTGCCCGTCACCAGTGCACCCTCCCTTCATGCCTGATCGCCCCGCCGTCGGCGGCCTGCCATGCAACATGATGTTGGGACAAATGTGAAAAAGCTGCTTGGTCTGGGATTCGACTCCAAAATGTTCAATTTGGGAGTCTTAAATGCTAACCACTTGACTATAGAGGACTGTATAGTTTATGGCAGGGTAATTATAGAGCGTGAATTTCGCTCTGATGTCGAGGTGTGGAAGAAGGCATATTCCATTAGTCCCTGTTAATCAGTTCACATCCCCATGAAAAACAGCTGGGCTCCAAATTGGGGAGAAGTTCCTCCTGTCTTAGATTTAATGCTCTCCCCTCTAAGCCAGGTCATAATAGCACATATAGACGTTTAATGGCACTTAAAATATCATAAAATGACCTAAGGACCTTGCCTTCCCCACCCCCTTCCATCTTCCTCCTTGCCCTTCCCTATAAAGGAAAGGAGCACTAAACTATAGAGATGATTCATATAAACACTGGGCATACCGGTACTTGACCTTATGGTACCTGTATTAGTAGACCTGTTACGTAATAGCTGCATCAACAGATAGCCATGAATATTTCACACCTGTTATGGACGCCCATACATGGATGTTGGGGTATATGTATGTCCCCCAACCAACGCCCATATTCTGAGATTCACAGTGTAGAAAAGTGTCCAATGTTCAACTGTGTCCAATGCAAGGTGACAACATCTCACACCAATGTTCAACTGTCAGGTAGAGACCATGTGATGTAGAAGTGGGCGTTCCCCCAGCGTTCACCTTTACCTACCAATTGTAATCTCCACACTGCCAGATTATGACGATTATGAAGCCAGCATAAAACTGATTGCAAATTAATCAAATTTAATATTATTTTATCAGCACGGATATATATTATATATATTTTTTTTTATAAAGAGACTATTCAATAATGATACAAAGGCCCTTCATTTCTGCTTCAAGAGATTACTGGAAACACAAGCGCTACTCTGAAAGAAACAAAAAGAAACTGTATGCTGTAGCCTTACAACCCGTCGAAGAGCGACGGGAGCGGGGGAGAGGGTGGGGGAATTTTACCAAAATGAAATGACTGCAGATTTGGACGTTTCACAGTAAAGTGAGCAAAGTGGGCAGGAATAATTAGATTTTTTTTTTTTTTACCAGGCTTCAATACATTGCTTCCATTCCCTGTACCTTAGTTGGGTCTGGAGGTTGTAGTAACTCCCAGCCCTTTTCATAGTACTAAATTTCCTTCTAATTTCGTTACACAGGTATACAGTGTATCTATATTTCCGTTCATAGACCACTATAGCACATAAAGCGTGTTACTATTGATCTGCCGGGGGGAAGACGTGATGAATTGTTTCCTAACCGGAGGGTGACCTTGTGTAAATGGGTTGCAAGGCCTTTATTAGGGAAGAAGCTCACACATGGTGTGCCAGCAATTATAGGCTATCAACACTGTGACCTTCTCACAGCTCGTGTCAGGATGTTGCATGACATGAGAAAGGTTTCTAGAAATAGATTCCAGGTCACTTGCCATCATAAACCACTCACCAGGAAGCTGTGGGTGCGGATTCACGTATAGAATGCAGGATTCTGAATACTACGATGGTGTATCTTTTGATTTGAACAATTTTTTATTTGTCAAAATTACAGTTATATATAGAAAGACAAGCAGGTCGATAGACTTCTGGGAGATTGCCAGTTCTTCCAGCCGTTAATTCCCCTTAGAGTAGATGGTTATAGGGGTGAGGACAATAACTGTACACTCTAGGCCCAATGTTGAGAGAGTCCCTTCAAACGAAGGGAAAGCCTCTCGCCTGAAACAGCAAAGTACCATTATAATTCCATTAGGACCGCAAAATGCCATTATAATCCCATTAAAACGCCGGATCCTAAGCCAGGAAACTGATTAGTGAAGTAGGCTGACATACCATTCTTATCTGATCTGAGGGTTTGGACCTGGACTGTACATGGTGTCATTTTAGAGAACTTGTGCCACTGAATGGTGCTGTTATAGTTGTTGATCTCATTCAGAACTCAACGCTTTGTATTTTCATTTTTTGTTGCTGTAATATAAGGCGTCCATGAGCGATGATCAGTGGGCGATGAAGCCCTTCTAGGAATACGGATAGCACTGGCTTCAGCACATCTGGAAAAGGTCACTATAGTAGAACTGCTTCCTGCTGGTTACTGCTCCAATTCGCGCTATTTTCGATGCAAGGATACAGAGGAGGAGGTGGTATAAAAGGAGGAGGTGTAGGAAGAGGAGGAGGAGGTGGAGGAGGAGGAGGAGGAGGTGGTGGTGGAGGGGGTGGTATAAAAGGAGGAGGTGTAGGAAGAGGAGGAGGAGGTAGAGGAGGAGGAGGAGGGAGAGGGGAGGAGGAGGAGGTGTAGGAAGAGGAGGAGGAGGTGGAGGAGGAGGAGGAGGAGGTGGTGGTGGAGGAGGAGGTGGAGGAGGAGGTGGAGGAGGTGGAGGAGGTGTAGGAAGAGGAGGAGGAGGAGGAGGTGGAGGACGAGGAGGAGGTGGAGGAGGTGGTGGAGGAGGTGGTGGTGGCAGAGGAGGAGGAGGAGGTGGTGGTGTTGGCAGAGGAGGAGGAGGAGGAGGGGGTGTAGGAAGAGGAGGAGGAGGTGGATGTCCCATAGCTTCCCATGTACCTAAACTGCAAATGTAACCCCTTTTTCTTCTTGTCTTTTCTGTCGCGGGAAAAGTAATAATCTGGCAGGCAATTTTAGAGAAGATACAGATAATCACACCTTTCTGGTTACAATATTAATCCATGTGTATAGATTATCACTTACAGCACTGAAATTATCAATATAATGCTATGTATGTTTATATACAAGAATATAAATGAAGCCAGCATTTTAGCTCGTTTTTTTGTTAAACACATATTTGTTCACATTCTATTCTCTTTTCCTATTATTTCGTTTTAAAATTAAGTTAATATTCTGGGTTTCCGTACTTCGGGAATGCATACCCACCAAAAAAGGTAGTATACTTGTACGTTTAAGTTTAACAGCCGAAACATATTCAACATATTCAGAAATATATTTCTTTCTGTGCTGGTGCATTGTTTGTTTGGAAAGAAACCCGCACACATGCCTTCAGATCCTTCATAGGGTCATTTGAAAGGGATTCAATTAGAGGTTAAACGTATAGTTATAATACAGCACCAGCAAAGTGGGGTTGATGATCCAGTCAACCAAAGCATGCAATGTTGGAAACCCCGAAGGCAGAGGTAAATATTTAATGTTAAATTGAATGTGTATGGAACAGACGTACGTTGTCTAGAGGAATTAGAACAGCAATGCATGAGGTACTGTGTAGGTGTAAGGTGGATCATATAATTATTAGGGAGATTTAGCAACCACAACGCACCAACACAACACAATCACATCCAGTAATAGGGAGATTTAGCAACCACAACGCACCAACACAACACTAACGCATCCAGTAATAGGGGGATTCAGCAACCACAACGCACCAACACAACACTAACGCATCCAGTAATAGGGAGATTTAGCAACCACAACGCACCAACACAACACTAACACATCCAGTAATAGGGGGATTCAGCAACCACAACGCACCAACACAACACTAACGCATCCAGTAATAGGGAGATTTAGCAACCACAACGCACCAACACAACACTAACGCATCCAGTAATAGGGTGATTCAGCAACCACAACGCACCAACACAACACTAACGCATCCAGTAATAGGGAGATTTAGCAACCACAACGCATCAACACAACACTAATGCATCCACTAACTATTTGTACTTATATTGGGCTCAGACTGGTCAGACATATCTAGCCATGGTCCTTTATTTCATCAGACTGTCTATTTCTGAAAAGATAAAGTAAGTATACTAATTATACGTCAAGTAAGAGTTACATGAGACTCACTGATTTAATAATTTCTAATGAAAGAGCTGATTAATAAATGATGACGTAATAGCAGTATTAATAGGGAGATTTAGCAACCACAACGCACCAACACAACACTAACGCATCCACTAACTATTAGTACATTATTACCGTTGTGGGGATATATTAAAATCTGCAATGCAGATGCCCTCGGCCTAGCACCTCTCTAGATATACCCACAGTGGTAATAATGTACCAATAGTTAGTGGATGCGTTAGTGTTGTGTTGATGCGTTGTGGTTGCTAAATCTCTCGAATATCTCCCAGTCCAGTTCCCCATCAAGAACCAGTTCTCACATTTGTAAATTGGAACCATTTGTTCTCCTCACTCAGAGATGCTTTCAATCATGTCTAAACTAGATGTAGTAAACTGGATAATATAGGAAATATTAATAGACCAAAAGCAGGCACAAAATGTCCCTTTGGATGCTGCCATTCTCCCCAAAGTGCTCAAACTAGGATCCATCATTTTCTTGGTTCCATACTGTATATCTAATCTGTACCCACTGGGATTAATTCATCACTTTATACATTATATTAGTAGTCATATAGTCATAGTGCTCACGTCTACTAGGGTCAGATTTTCAGAAAATTCAACTTCACCCATGTCCTCAAATAATCCTGATTTAAGACGAAAATCAGGTTCAAAATACAGTTTAACATAACCAGTCAGTTTTTTGAATGAATACAATACATAATACACTCAGATATACTCAGTATTTATCATTTTTCACTCTAATTAATTTAGCAGAATTTAAGAGATGTGTAGAGCTGCCAATTGTACATTTTCTGGAAATCTGACCCTAAAACAACTTTGTCTCAGGTCCAGGTGAAGGGACATTGCCTCTTGTTATAGCTGCATGACTTGTGAGCTTTAAGGCATTTATTCAACATTTGAATGAAGACATTTGTGTATATTATAGCTTCTCACTATATATTATCATTATTAAAATTAATCTTTCCATTTGCTTATTCTTTTCTAATCATCTTGGTTAGAAGAATCGTCTTCATGATTTACCATTTCTGCATTTGTTTGGGTTTTTTTATATTCATTTCAGGACAATAAACATATCTAAATAATTGTTATAGAAAGACGCATTATCCCCCAGGGAAGTGTTCCTGCGGTGCCCATTTCACATACTAACTATTTATATCAAGACTACAAAGACTTCACTCAATCTCCATTCTACTTCAAACAAAATGAAAAAGTACTACTCTTAGAACCAGATACGGACAAAAAAATGAGTAATATTAAGGCAAGTTTTTTGTGAGTACGTAATAAGTCCTCTCCACCATCCGGTCTTTACTTGTACTTATTATTTACTAATAATTCTGTCAGAAGACATAATATTATGGCAACTATCCCTGTATCGTGTAACCGACTGATTCAGCCATTAGATATATGGTGCTGTTATAGGGATGCTTAGTGAGGAGAGATAAGCAGTAACACAGGAAGGTGTCGGTATCCAAGTGATTTATTGGGAATATATAAGATCCTGGTATAAATGATCCGTGGTGTGGCCGTGGTCTGTAGTGATAAGCACATGGATAACGTCAGATGCTGGATGGTGAGCATACATATAGGTCAGACTTTCTGAAAATGTACAATCTACAGTTCTGCACATCTCTCAAATTATGCTAAATTAGAATGAAAAATGATGAATACTGAGTGTATGTATTGTATTCATTCAATAAATCTGTCTGGTTATGTTGAACTGCATTTTGAACCTGATTTTTGTCTTATAGTCCTGGGTCTGAAGTCGATTTCGTGGCCGATTTTGGCCGATTGCAGTAGCCCATGACCGAGTGGACGGACGGGTCTAACCACAACTATGTGTGGCATCAATGAGGCCTCCGACGATATATAGTCCAGGTAATCTAAGCTCTCTCACATACACACACATCAAAATAACAAAAACCCCATGTACAGTTTTGCTTCTGGAGCCCTGTTCTCTGAAACCTGAGCAATTTGTCGTGAAGTGAAAATTAATTTATATACAGGGAGAATGGAGATCGGTATCACTGCTGTGGGGCTGAGGCCAGGACTTCTTAAATGTGGGTTATTTGAGGGGATTGGTGAAGGTGAATTGTACATTTTCTGAACATCTGACCCACATAGAGCAATGTTATGACATTAGAATAATTAGCGATTTTTAAACCATGATAATAATAATGAATGGGTGTTAAATAATAATTAATGTAATTATGATTAGGTTAGGCAATATTATGTTATGTAATGTTACACATATATTATATTAAACCTGCGTTCTCAGTTATTCCAGCAAACACAATCCTACCAAACTCATAGCGACTGGATTTATCAATAATCTGCTGCTTTATATACACATGTGTTTGTATTTTGAATGATTCACCGGTGGGCGATAATACATGAAGTCATCACAGGAAAGCAGCTCGGAAAGTCCCTAAAATATTAATGTGTATTTTTATGAAGCCCTGTAGCAGAGACAATCAGACAAACTCCTCCACAATTTTGGTCAAATGACTTTCAGATGGGTTGGAAAAGAACAGAACAAAAAGTAGAATTTTTAGATATTTTTTTACCGATGTTATGTGAAAGTATAGTTTAATAAAGCTGCCTAGCGATTCATGCCTTCTTGCTTTGTGAGAGAGGGAAGAGGTCGCTATGGTTATAACCCCTGGGGTAAATATTCACCCATGTGCTTCCGTGCTTGCCCCAGGTCGACAATATGTGCTTGTTGTAGGTCAGACCCTCGCCCTCAGGGCCCCACCCCCTCACACACTACCACTCAGGGCTCAAATGTGTACTTATGATCGTTCCTGCATTATAAAAGTAACCCCTTTCCGCGAATTTTTAAAGCATTTAACCCCCCTTTTCGAGGCAAAAAGCGGAAACTTTTACCCCCTTTTTATGATTTCAAGGAATCTTGTATAACATAATAAAACTTTCACAAACATGAAGGAATATCCCATGTAAACATGACTTGATGCGGAGTTTCTGTCATATTATATAATATATGCTATTCTGTGCCACAAGTTAGTCAAATACTGCTCTGGCATTAAAAATACCCCACTTTTTCAGCATTTCGCGGAATTCAGTTACATTATTCATATTCTTATTTCCGATTTTGCGACCACGTTTATGTGGGAAAAATGACCCCTTTCTCCGCCAAATTGGGAACGATCATGTGTACAAATTTGACCCCTGAAGGAGGAGAGGGGGGGGAGTCAGACCGGGGGTACAGTGGAACTGATATATTATCAACTATTGTGGTACCAACTTGATTCTTGTCGTATTCAGTACTTGAGATGTCATTACCAAGCCCACACATATATATATTTCTGTTCCACTTTTATAAGATTAACTCACCCTCAAATGTCTTGTTTATCTTGATATAGGCCAACAGAAACCTGGGATACATCCTCCTCCATTTAACCGATTTATGTTTATTTGGCATATTTTTTCTTTTCGTTTTGAGTCTTGTATCTACTGGGTACAAAGTTAAAAATAATGACAAGCAAAAACCTTTTCCAGAAGACCTTTTCAAAATTAATCTATTTTCTGGCCAATTATTTCTCTCTTACCTTCACACATTTATGAACCATTCTGTTATTCCTGGGGTTAACGTATAAACACATGGAAGCAATGCCTACCAGTCCCAGGATAAGCGTTGCCTTGAACCGCTTACATCAAGTAGTGCTGGGTCAAGTTCCAGAAAATGTACAATTCACCTTCACCAATCCTCTCAAATAACCCATATTTCAGACGAAAATCAGGTTCAAAATGCAGTTCAACATAACCAGACAGATTTATTGAATGAATACAATACAGAATATACTCAGATGTACTCAGTAATTATCATTTTACTCTCTCATTTAGCAGAATTGGAGAGATGTGTAGAACTGTAGATTGTGCATTTTCTGACAATTTTACCCATAGGCCTTGAATGGAGCTTTTATAGCTATATCTGGACAGTGCATAAACACTCCACCGGGCAGCAATTGAAGACAACTGGTGCCGCTCCCACCCCATGATAACAAATCAACCCCCCTCACACTGGCAACATGACGTTAATGTAGGTTCTTACACCCATTCCCCATCAGCAGACAGTGCCATGGAAGCAACACTGAGGCAAAGGTCATATCCATGTATTTGTCATCAGACTGTACTTAGGGCAAATCTGTGAATAAACCCAAGGTAGCTGTAACCTTAATATAACTGTATTTTTTATACACGTATTGCTCTGAAAACAACGTATCTAGAGTGATTTACGCATAGTGTGTATTTCACTAGTGATTTACGTGGGGTTGTCATGGCAAGCAATGTGTTTTTTTAATTAAGATTACTGATAAACTTCAAATTTATGACTCGATTTTGTTCTTTTTTCATGATTGAAAGCATGTATGATAAATCTGTTAACTAACTCATTGGTTTCAGTCACTTAGAATATTGCACTTATTGCTACGCAACTTGTGCAATATTCACGCTCTTTCAACCAACTCGTTAGTTAACCTGTATGTATCTGATGAATGATAAATGAAACTATCATAATGAAGGTCTGTTGTAAGTTAACTTATGACATCTCATAATGTAATGCTTTAGTAACGACTAAGTAACGTTATAACACAAATCTGTATTGTATGTACCATCTTTCTGACGAATGAGAACTATCACACTGTGAATCGTTGTTAATAAGATTTATTAAAATAAATAAATAACGTAAGTTGGTTATTATAGTTGCATGTTGGCAGAACACTTTAAACACGTTCTAGCAATGTGAGCACTGTTTTATATGTGTGTATCATATTCATGGTCAATATTAATAATAAAGAGGGATGGTTGTGAGACCTGAATCCTAGTGGGCTTTGTGCCAACTGATTGTTTGTTTGGCTTGCAAGCACTTGTATGTGTGCTTCCACCCAGACTAGTTGCGCCATTTGCACTGATCAAAGCTTCCGAGGGAAAAAAGTGCTTAATAAGGCAAGATTTAATGGACGCCATTAATCTTCCCGTCCGTTTCCGTCCATTTCCGTCCATTTCTTAATTGTTTCTTTGAGAACTAAAGTCGTATATAGGCAGAGTGCTCACGCAGACTAATCAAGTCCAATAAATCTTCGATTACGATGGCGAGTTCCATTCTATATTTATTATATGTGCATAAAATTAGATCAAATATATCAGATATCACTGAAGAAGTATAAAACGAGTATCAGAGACAGTCCAAGTACCCCGACTCTGTCTATGCCTATGAATTTGTTGATGTGCTTCGCGGAGAGCCAAGGCGCTTGTCTAGTTGTTAATTTATAGTTTGCCTACATAGAACTATGACATTAACAACTTAAACAAGGGCCTTCAGATCTCTGTGAAGTATGTCAACAAATCCATAGGCATAGGTCTACAGTGCTGAGGTAACATTAGAGCTATTTTTAGACAACTGTAGTGCGGTGCATTGCGGTGCCGGATCAGAGTAGCTATGTTTGCTCTGTTTCAGCGTGGCTTGCCGTTCGGCTCTCCTTTCCAGATTGACCAGACTTTTCACATGTAGTTCTTAACCCTGCGGGAGGTGTTACTCTTATACTCAACCTTTTCTCACTATGTGACGTCATACACCCTTACATGTCATAAAATTGATTTTTATTTGTATGAGCTTACTGTATTTGAACGTGTTACTTCAGACACCTTTGTACCTGTAAATGTTGCAATCTTTTATCTTGTGGTTGATCAGATTCTGGGCTGGTTGCCCGGTAGCCAACTTTGGCACAGAGATTGAGATTGAGTTGGAAATAAAGACGGAAGCTAGCAAGGACTGAAGGATCTGGATTTGGTGTTTTAGTGTTTGCATTCCGTGCAGTAGACACTACAGAACTACATTTCTATGGTACGCATACGATAAAAATATTTTTATTGCATGAGAGATGCACATAATAATAAATAAAGAGAATGGAACGAGGTGCTAGTAATTGAATGTTTATTGGACGTGATTGTGTAGCAACTGAGTTCCATTCACTATTCATTATATGCCACTAGCATAGAACCTTTGTGTTTGGTTTTGAATCGTCATAAAGTATCTAACAAGATAGAAGAAAAAAACAATTTGATTTTGTTCTCGTACACGTATGATAAAAGTATTTATTATTGCACCACTCAAGTGGAATTTGCATATAATAAATGATCAATTATAAGGTTTATGATATCATAACATAATTTGCTTCTAATGGAATATATTTACGATTCACCTTTCAGCACACCCTAGGGTCTGCAATTCTCCAAATGATCCGATGGGATGGAAAAACCATCCAATTAACCAATTTCACAAATGCGTGGTTCTTCCGTTGATTGATCCAACATGACAACAAGGCTCTACGTATCCCGTTATGTAGACTACAACTGGACGTTACGTTTTGAAGTCGACGAAAACATGGCACTATGTAGTGGTCTAGATAAAATGCAGTTTCTTTTTGTTTAATCATTTTTATTCAGGTTAATGAGCAGTTACATCAGGGTAAGAGAAAAGTTTTCATGGTTCCCCAGTTCACCAACTAGGTTGTCTACCACTGGGCTCTTGCTATCCAGCTATTCAATAGAAACATCAACAATCTGACTGAAGTAGGTCAATACTTTTAAAAACTAATAATGTACTGGGCAGACAGCGCCCCTCTCACTTCCCTGTCCAAGTCATTTCAGTCATTTGGGGATTGTGTCCGGTTGTTTTTGCTACAAGCCTTCAAAATGAAAAACATATTTTATATTTTACATTTTACATTAAATATATTTCATGTAGTCAGTTTTTTATTAGTTTAACACACCTGTCTGTCTTTAATGGTAACGACTGTTTTTACCTGTTTGTCGACTCCCTACCCATATGTAACCTTTTGACAAATAAAGTATTCATCTTTTTTGTTTTTGCAAATCCGCTTTATTTCCATAACCTTTCGTCTTGGCCTCTACAATGCTATTACAACTTTTATTTCGGTTTTATCGTCTGTATTGTAACTTGTAGGTTTCACCATATACTCACATAATGAATATAAACGTATAAATATAAATCATTTTTCTTATCTGGAAGTATAGAACACTCATACATATGCACTAAGGCACAGAATATTGGTAAACCATGTATTATGTATCTCTCCATATCTCATCACTTAAGTATCTTTTCACAATAATCGTGACCGGTAATGATTTGTCATAATTTACCTCCCGATTTAAATTATTACAATAAGACCAAACTCCTCATTTAAAACTAGAGTGAGAACTTTATATACTTTCTTTTTAAGGACACTGTAGATATTAATTACTAGACGAAATATGACAACCGCTTTTTCTGTGAAAAAGCCGAAGGCTGCTTCCTCAGCACCAATTACGTCATATCCGATACATCAAAGAACGCAATAGAGAGAAACGCCATTTATTGCCCACTTTTCAACATCACTGTATAGAAATCGGAAATGATATCCACCTTAATAGCATCTACAGACATTTTCCTCTCAATTTCATCAGGAATCGATGCATCATTAATGCACAGAAAACGATGGTAGAGTCAGGTTTAGGCATCAGAAATATATGGAACTTTTGAACATAGCCATATTCCTGCACACAGGCACAACCAAGCTATACATTTGGGCCTGCTACACTGCTATGCCTATGACATTGGTCAGAAGTCGGTGGACTTCTGCCAGCCGGCCACAGGCTGAATGTATGCCCTACCATCTATACGTCTATGGGACGCTCATTAACCAACATGCCACTGATGCCCCGTCCCATCATGCCTGATCACACCGGCGTCGGCAGCCTGCCGTGGGATGTAATGTTGGGACAAATGTGAAAAAGCTGCTTGGTCTGGGATTTTTCCCCACAATGTTCAGATTGGAAGTCCAAGGTGCTAACCATTTGACCATAGAGGACTCTAGAGATGATGCATACAAACAATGGGCATATCTGTACTTCACCTTATAGTATACCTATATTAGTAGACCTGTTACGTGATAGCTGCATCGGCAGATAGCCGTGAATATTTCACGCCTGTTATGGATGTCCATGCATAGATGTTGGATATATGCACTTACCAGATGATGCCATATTCTGAGATTCTCAGTCTATATATCTTTGTCTATATGTCGGAGGCCTATGGACATATATCCTGAACCGGAAGTGTTCGCCTTCGTGACCTTGGCGGTAGTCGCCTAGACGATGGCTGGCCACATTTGCCAAATTTGATCTGGTGCTGCAGGCGGTTACACGTCTCCAGACAAATATGCATAATTTTTTTTCAAATCTCGCGGTTTTGCTTCTGGATCAAATGATCCTTAGGAACCAATCCCTGCGGGATATAAGTATTTTTCAATGAATTGTTGGTAATAGCTGAGATAGCAGCTTTGGGGTAATACTTAGTGTAGATAAAACACATCCTGGTATCCCACACAGCGTCCTGCACACCCATGTGACAATAAGTATGTGGAATCATGACTAATGGATCCCATATCAACCATACACAGATTATTCTGAAAGCCTATAATTGACGCGGGAGTCTATATGCACCATTTGGGAGCCCAACAACACCTGAGGCACTTTCCTGTGTTATTGGAGCAGAGGCAGAGGTACACTGTCCTCGTTGGGCAAGTAAAAATACAGCTCAGATCTGGCAACACATGTTTCAAATGTGTAATTCACCCCGCCGTAAATCTACACTTGTCCTGTAAAGCCTGCCCTGTAACCGCGTGCACTGTAGCCGCGCGCACCGTAGCTAGGGGAGGTGTAATTCGCGGAACTGTAACTCAGATCGGCAGATGACAACATAGAGGAAAAAAAGCTGACCCTGCTTGGGTTTGATCTAAGAACCTTTGGGTTCCCAAGCGAGCATCCTAACCACTACACCACCGAAGCTGTTATATATATGTCTGTGCAACTTATAGATCAAATGCTGGACGATAGGCCGAAATTTGAAAAAAAGTCGGCCGAATAACTTCAAATTTCTATTTCGGGACGGAATGAAAACGGGAATATAAGGGTAGATAATTTCATTTGATACCTCAACATGTTTTTTGTTTTTGTTTTTAAAAGGTTTTGTTAAATATATCCTGCCGACGCTCTTACAATTCTAAACAGCATTCAAATATCGCGTCCCTTTGGATTTTTGATTTTTTTGGGGGGATTTTCAAATTATTTTTTTTTGCTCCTCACCATCTGTTGGCAAGTATTCTTAATAAAAGTTAGAAAACATAACAAATGTTTTTCTTCATAAAAGTTGACATCTCGTGACAATTCGCATAGAATTTCAAAAGGGTTTAACCTATACATTTTATACCTGTTGTTCTTCCAACTCACATACCTCAACATGTTTATTTCACTGCTCTAAATTCGCCAAAATAATGTCTTAAATTATGTCTTAATACTTATGCTTGTTACTCAAAAACTATTTATGCCTTTTACACAATTTAAATTGTATTAAATACCGCAACATATCTATTTGACTTTCCAAATTTTATATGGTTATTGCGCAATTATTTGTACCTCTATTTCCAATCGTTGGTAAAGTAGGCCTAGCTATAAAATATACTCTATAGGATAAGCTATTCGCCTACAGCGAAATGTGTATTCATTTCCACACCTTCATGCTTTGTTATAGCTAGGGATATATATAGCCATAGGTTAAGACAAAAGCTACACTAGCTTTCCCAGGTGGGCGCTAATCCTACGGCGCTGCACTGTATATCTACCAAACGTGAGGGTTGCCCAAGGTAAAGCCCAATTACGCTTATTTTGACGGTGTTCCGCCATAGTTCTACACTTTTTCAGGACAGTGTAAGTGGGCCAGATTTTCAGAAAATGTACAATTGGCATCTGTACACGTTTAATAAATTCTGCTAAATTAGGCTGCAATTTGGCCAATACTAGGTAAGTTCGAGTATATTTGGCATTGCATTAATTCTAGCAATCTGTTTGGTTAGGTTGAACTGTATTTTAAACTTTATTTTTGTCTGAAATTTGGGTTATTTGAGAGGATTGGTGAAGGTGAATTGTACATTTTCTGGTGACTTCACCCAAGTATACCCTCTGCTCATTCATACTGACATAAAGACTATATATGATTATTGTACAAGCTTGAAAGGGATAGACCCAGCTCAGACTCTCTGTTAATCCCTATTGGTTCCTAATTGACCGGAGAGGTAGAACTTTTGATGGTGTGAAATGTGAAGGTTTTGTCTGGTTTCTTGTGCAAGTCATATGTCACTCAAGGTAAAAAGTTGTATGTATTGTTGACAAGTGCGACGCCATCAATATTACCACGGGCTACAGCCAGCACACTTCTGCGCCCGGCGGAACTCAGGGGGTGGGTGTCCAGAGAGAGCGGGCCCACCCCGAGGCCAAGGTCAAGCGTGTCCCTCGTGCCGGTCGCGTGTCCAAGCCTCACTTCCGGCCAGGCCAAACTTGGAGGTGTCAACCGCCTGTCACCAGACTGGTCCAGGGAGATTGCTGGTGTGGTGGAGGAGGGGGTGTTACGGCTATACAATGGGTCAGACGAGGGGGTTGGTCAGTTTGCATCGCTCGCAGATGGGCAAATGAAGGGGGCTTAACAAGGGCTTATAATTACAATAAAAGGGTCAATTAACATAGAATTAACAGCACTTTGCCAATGGCTAATATTATGTATCAGTTTTATTTCCAATTTTACAAGTACATCATTCAGAAAAAGGGACGAAGTATTACAAAAATCACTCCTTTATAAATCCTTCTGTGAAAGCTAGGTTTCTCAGGTCTTCCAGGTAGCCCTGTTTCGT
Source organism: Sthenelais limicola (assembly GCA_942159475.1). NCBI lineage: Eukaryota > Metazoa > Annelida > Polychaeta > Phyllodocida > Sigalionidae > Sthenelais > Sthenelais limicola. The sequence goes on along the minus strand of OW804100.1, from coordinate 3,065,121 downwards.
TTGTTGACCGTGAGCATGAATAATGATAGAGTAAAAGCAGTCTGTTATTTTGCAAACCTTCGTTATACATTTTCATTATTGATATAAACGTACACTATTTTTAGAAATTTTAGAAAGTTTTAGCGGTTGGACCTCCATGAAAATAGGACGCCGAATATATATATATGGATGTAATTGCCACAAACTTGATGTAAATGATCCCATTAAGCTTGTTTATTTAATGGTTCTGACTTTTTGAGTGAGAAAACTGGTGGGTCAGATTTTCAGAAAATGTACAATTCGCCTTCACCAATCCTCTCAAATAACCCACATTTGAGACAAAAATTAGCTTCAAAATGCGGTTTAGCATAACAGAAATGATACTTTAAATCAATGCGATACCAAATATACTCAGATATACCCGGTATTCTTCATTTTTCAGCCTAATTTAGCATAATTTCCTAAATGTGTAGAGCTGCCAATTGTACACTTTGGGAAAATCTGACCCTGGTACTAGTAGAATGTCGCATCTATAAATGTCCATCAAAAACCAGTAATTAAGTTAATATTTTAATGGTTTAATTGCACTGGTTTATATCGAATCCATTTAAATACATTAATTAATTTAACCTCTGATTAATGTTTGTGTCTGCTACAATCAGTAAGTGTTTGCAATGGTGGCTGTGATGGATTGTTTAATGAGTAGAAGGATTAAATCGACAGAAAATATACAATTCATCTTCACCAATCTTTTAAATAACCCAAAATTAAGACGAAAATTAGGTTCAAAATACAGTTCAATATAATCAGAAAGATTTATTGAATGAATACAATACCGATTACACTCAGATACACCTAGTATTCATCATTTGTCATTCTAATTTAGCAGAATTCGATTGATGTGTAGAACTGTAGATTGTGCGTTTTCTGACCCAGAAGCCCATGGCCATCGCCATGGCAAACAAAGTTACTTCCGGTGGCGGTGTTAGGACTGAGCTTTATGCTCAATGGTAGTTGATGTTCAGTTTCCATTTTAAAAATTTCATTTAAGGCCAATACAAGATTTAAATATATTATTCGAAAAAAAAACGCATTTTCCTCATGGATGTTTTCATGTGTCACCTAGTCAAAGTTATTTAATTATTCTAATCTAGAACTAACATATTTTTTTGAAAAAACAATTCACTTTCTATTACATCAACATATAAAATACATTTCAATGCAAATAAGTCCTTTATAAATTAGTTGACTCCAGATCGTTCCTAGCAACCTCCCCTTGGTCTCCATTGTTCCCATTTTGTGGCTGCTTCGATTTGCAAAATGTTATATTGTGTTCAGATTCTGTAGTATAAAGCAGGTTTCACTCCCTAACTTTCAGGGGTCAGGGCTTTCCCATTAACACTTTTAGCCTTATAGGGGGCCTCCACTATTGGCAAGTAGCGGTGAATAGAGTGGCGGATAAAGCGGCCAAAAGATTGTTGACAAATGACCGGCAAGTAGCGGTGAATTGAAAATCTATTGGTAACGCAATTGGTAATGAGCTGTTCCACTGTGGCAAGTAGCAGCCAATAGTGGCGAATGAACGGCCAATGGCAATCTATTCACCGAAGAAATCAAAACGTTTTGAGTTGTGGCGACTGATTTGCACCACCTCCTCCACTATGGCAACTAGCGTTACCAATAAAGTGGCCAATAATTGGCCGCTTTATTGGTAACGCTATTTGTAACGCTAATCACCAATAGTGGAGGCCACCTATTAGCCTTGTGATTAAGCTTATTGCTCTATGTGGTGGGATGGAACACTGGGCAAAACCTGATTTGTACTACGGACTGTTCAGATTCAACCCCAAACTAAAGCATTGCACACAGCACTTTTACCTCATTGAAAAACCATGGCCTTGGATTAATAACCGATATCACCAATAATGAAAGTCATGGCTATGGATGAACTTAGGAATAACAGAGGCTTAAAGAATACCCAGTGAAAGCCTCCAGGATAAGGAAATAAGTGAGAGACCAGATGGGACAGCTGTAGAACGGTCTGTGGTGGGAGTAATCTACCCTGCTGCCCGGTGGTGGAGTTATAGGTGCTGGCAGTCCATTACCTATTGTCCACACTCCTCACCCTGGTCTCTATTTGCTCAGAGCTGCTCCTATAGAGACCCCATGGGACCACTTTATGTGATCTCTGCCCTGATAACAGCACGCTATGGTATCACAGTGAGAGCATCAGAAAATGTACAATTCACCTTCTCCAATCTTCTCAAATAACTCAAATTTCAGACGGAAATAAAGTTCAAAATACAGTTCAACCTAACCAAACAGATTGCTAGAATCAATGCAATGCGGAATATACCCGAATTTACCTAATATTGAGCAAATTGCAGCTTAATTTAGCAGAAATTACCAAATTTGTAGAGGAGTCAAATGTGCATTTTCTGAAGATCTGACCCCAGTCTGCTTGGGCTTCTTAGGTATATATTTAAGGTCTGGGAAACTGGTATTGGTTAAATATGTATGCAACGACAGGCAGCTTTGAAGGTTAGATGCAGTAAGTGGATATGGTTGAGGGCTTTTGGGTGCTTTTAGAAGTTTGTGGTGCAGCCAGTGAAGGAGGTGGGTTGTATGCAGGGCAGAATGCTTCCCTACTCTTGGACTCGGCTCTTCATTCCTAGTCTTTTAAACTACTCATCATCTTATGGGTCAGATCTTCAGAAAATGTACAATTGGCAGCTGTACACATTTAGTAAATTCTGCTAAATTAGGCTGCAATTTGGTCAATACTAAGTAAACTCCAGTATATATCGGCATTGCATTGATTCTAACAATCTGTTTGGTTAGGTTGAACTGTATTTTGAACTTTAGTCTGAAATTTGGGTTATTTGAGAAGCAGTAATGACGGTATTAAAGTCACATTATTTGACTGTGTGTCGTAAGTGTTCTGTACAAATGGCCCCCGAGTTCACAGAGGAATGGTTCTTGTTGTCTTAGACCCCTTGCACATCTGTCACACCTTCAAATGTACTTGTAAAACTGTTCTGTATGGATTACATAATGTATTATAGCAAGAACAGCATAGTATCGCGTATGAGGGGGGCTATATTCTCTGAGTATGGCCAAAAACAACGAGGCCGTAGGCCGAGTTGTTTTTCGGCCATACGAGGAGAATATAGGCCTCTGAAGACGCGATACTGTGCTATTCTTGTTTTTATTCCATGATTCTTAACTTAAAACAACTTTATTTGCCTTAATTTCATCAAACTGAGTTGTCTGCATAGTTTTGAACGGTCGTGACGTCACTGTACAATACAGGGAGTTTATATTGTCCACCTTGTGAGCGGCAAGTATAGCGATTATATTGTACGCTCACGGCCAAATCATGGAATAAAGTGTTTATAACTCCACTAGGTGGCCTTCACTTTAACAAAACATACTGTACCATATGGAATTGTTATATGTCTTCATATGTCTTACTTTATTAACATGTCTAAGTCTAAGTTAGGTAGAAATGTAACACTAAGTCAATATTTTGTCTTATTTTATCATTCATTTATTAAGTAGCTTTAGACATAGAACTCTTTAGCCACTTGAACCTTATTCCAAAACATGGTAATTGCCGGAAGAAATGGGTCAATTCATCAGAATTTTCCCATAAGGTATATCGACCAGTTTGTCTTCCTCATAAGCAAAATACTATTGTACATCTTTAAAGACAAATAAAAAACCTCTTATCTTATCTTATCTTACCTTACTGTGCTCTGTTAATAATTCTGAAGGAGCTGGAAATTATATGACATACGCCTTAACTGGGAGAAATATTTATGTAAGTCGCAAAAAAATGGATTTTGAGATACCATTATATTTGAAAAGATGAGATCAAGCCGATTTCAATGATAGTAAACAGTCTAATAATCTTATAAGTATTTCTAGATTTTAAGTTTGATATTTTTGACGTTTTTAAAAAAAAGTTTTCCAATATTTCTGGGGGTCAATAAACAGTAAAGTAACTAAATGTACTACTCCATATGACGACCTTTAAAACGAAAGGATATATTACATAGACTGTCCTGAAATTTGATACATCAATTGATATAGCTATAAGTGATAAACCCTCTAAAAATCAGAACATTTCAATAAAGAGATCTTATGAAAAAAAACACTTTGAAAAATATAAATTTTGCGACTTATGACTCATTTTCCTGAAACACATCACATATATGAGCTATGCAAGTATCACGTTTGTAATTGGGCAAGTGCTTGTCATTCACACTCTTCTGCTCCTCCAATCCACGATCTACACCATATCCGCCAACTAGTCACTGCTCCGTGTCAAGTTTCTTCTCCTTCCACAAAACTAAATTGGCCAGTACGAAAAAAAGCACGAAAAAAATGTTTATCGATAAGTTGGTAGTTGCCCAGGCAGACAGAAGCCTGGTAAATGCATTTGGCCGCCGTATACATGTCAGCAAGTGTGCGTATCTTATAGACCGTAGTATGCTTATCCACACGTACACGTACTAGAGATGCTGCATCTATGGCTGCGCCTGCATGGTTCCTCTTACCTGCAGTAAACGTGACTGAGAGCACCTTCTCCACAAGCGCATGTATATATATGGGCCAAGTTTACAGAAATTGTATAATTGGTCTTCACCAATCCTCTCATATAACCCTGATTTAAGACCAAAATGAGGTTCAAAATACAGTTCAACATAATCAGACAGATTTATTGAATGAATAAAGACTCGGATATACTCAGTATTTATCATTTTTCACTCTAATTTTGCAGAAATTGAGAGATGTGTAGAACTGTAGATTGTGCATTTTCTGAAAGTCTGTCCCATATATATATATATCATAGTGATGGACAGAGTAGATGGAATCAGTTTGCCAGAGTTTGTATTAAATAATAATCAAAGGCTATATCATGTATGTTATGGTCATGAATATATGATAGTTATTCATTTTTTTAATGATTTTGCAGTATTTTGATTATCCATCCTCGCTCTCTCTGTAATTTTTGAATAATTTCTTGTATTATCTCAGGCCACAACGAAAAACATCTACGGATGAGCGTGATATAAATTCTATTAAAAACTTCCTGAATAAATAAATTTGTACCAAAGAAATATAATGTTAATATATGTTAATATATGTTAATATATGTTAATATATGTTAATATATGTTAATATATGTTAATATATGTTAATATATGTTAATATATGTTAATATATGTTAATATATGTTAATATATGTTAATATATGTTAATATATGTTAATATATGTTAATATAATGCTCTAATATATTCCCCGAATAAAACACCTAAAATCTTATGGTCTATAAAACAATACCTATGAAACACCATCTATTTTGGTTAATGCTGAGTATATGATAATCTGCCCCAGAGGACATAGGTCTCATGACTCATGTGGACGGAGATATGATAGCCCCAAGACCTGTCACTGTGATAATCGTGTCCCTCAGGGCTTGAACAAGATACACTGTCAGAAGTCTCACCGTAAATAAACACTCCATGAATGGACATTGGTCATTCATGAACATAGTTTAGTACTATGGCATGCCAGCATACTTCCCTCTGCAAGCTAATCATACTTTTTGGTCACGGCCAGACAAATGGTCGCACCCTGCATTAATTGCTTCTATGCGGCCAGTCAAGTAGTTATAGCAAATGGCACGATGGAGGGTTCAAACTGATTGAGACCAATCAGAAAACGAGACAAACCCTGAAGCGGTGAGTTTTTCGGTTTTCTGATGGGTCGAGATCAGTTTGAACCCAAACAAAGTGCCTTTTGCTATTTATTACACACTCTATTTGGATGTGAAAAAGTAAATTTAACTTGTTTAGCCTATATTTTAGCTTTAGGGGCTTCAGCCGAAGGCTCTTGATTTTTTTTTAGAAAACATAGGTCTACATGTATGTATCCAAATTGTGTTCCATCATATGGCATTGGGAATGGTCGATGTAAGTGGACAACTAAGAAGTAAATTTTAACATTAAAATATTTGAGTTGTGATATAAATATGGAACATAAACTCAACTGTCACACTCAGAGTGCAATTGTGTCACTCATGATGATACACAATCTCACTCCTTGTTTAATAGGAAAACTCAAAACCAACTCCTCACTGTATTCCTTATACACTATACAATGTCATTTGTAGGATAAAGTTGCCCCCCCCCCTCATGTTCAAACTGCTCCCTACATCACTGTGCACATAGTTATATGAGTTCTGTTCAGCCCTGTGTTTAAAAGCTGTGGCAGAAACACACAGTGATTGCAGTATGTCTCTGGTGGGTTGGCCAACGGTTGGGGTGGGGACTACGCCACTTACTCTTTCTATATTTATATAATATATAAGCAGCAAAACAATCCACTGGTGCGCTTACTTACTGGAGTTGGCTAAACATGGATGTGGGCAATCATCATAACTTATACAGTCACAACCATGGAGCAGCTCTACAGGCACAGCTTAAATGAACAAGGAGCAGGCATGGTAACAATGCTGCCCCATCAGTGCCTGGGGCCAATTTGTGATTATGGTGTATATTTATTGTGAATATAAATATAGGTATAATTGTCCACCTACCTTTGGGCCACCGTATTATATGCTAATGTTTATTTGCTGCGGACAGCCAGTCCGTATGCGTTGCCAGGGTGATTCCCGCGGACAGCCAGTCCGTATGCGTTGCTAGGTGATTCCCGCGGATTGTATTTGTATTTGTATTGTCAATGCGTTGCTTGTGTCAGTTTGAAAACGGACGTTGAATATTTTTCAATATTAAAGGAAAACTTCTAAAGCCTTAACATTCCAATAGCGTCTGTTACCAGAATAAAGGCCAGGTAGCTTGCTAGCGCTAAGATTGATAGCTCCATGATCCATCTTCTTGACTTGGCATTTATTCGTTCGAAGGATGATAGAAATGTTGACAATAGAAATAAGGCTTAACAAGGTTAAAACACGGCAAGAAATTAATAGTCCCCCCCCCCCCCCCCTCCAAAGAAGAAACTTTTCGAAGATTTTACATATTCATATTTGAACTTCCACATTTATGGCCTACCGTTTAGGATACAGTCTGTGGGTGGGAAGATATAGATACCGTGTGCTGCGGGTGGGAAGATATATACTCCAAGATTCCTTTAACTCCTGAGTATAGCCTGGATTCCCCACCAAGTACAGAAAGGTCGAGTGTGGGAAGGCTAAACAATCATGATTTAAAACCAGCATGCATCTATAAACATCTAGGGCTATAGTTAGATACTAGTTCTCTTTTACTCTCTCTCTCTCCCTTCTCATCTTCTTCTTTTCAGCCCGAAGACCAACTGCAGGGTCAGATTTTCAGAAAATGTACAATCTACAGTTCTACACTTCTCTCAATTGCTGCTAATTTAGAGTGAAAAATGATAATTACTGAGTATATCTGAGTGTATTCTGTATTGTATTCATTCAATAAATCTGTCTGGTTATGTTGAACTGTATTTTGAACCTCATTTTGTCCATATTGTCATATATAGTGTATAGCTGCGAAAGCTGGGTTATAAGTTCAATATTCTATGATCAAGCATTAAAAACAGGAGTAGAGCAAATGTATTTCTTGATGTAGAATTGCTCTGGTGAGAGGAAAGATTTTGTTGACATATTGAATGAAGATGATGTTGTAAAAACAAAAAACAAAAAACAAAAAAAAACAAAAAAAACAAATATTCGCACGTGGCCACGTCTCGTCCAGTCTGTCCGTGGGCCCTATGTTGGCCCTACGCTGGGTAAAATGTATGTAGGCTCAACATTGTAGTTCTCATCGATGTTGGCCAGTGCCAATAATGGTATATTTCAAAATTGGCAATCATGGCAATCATGGCCCACTATTTCATAAATTTATATTTCATTCTTCTTGTTTTCACTGTATGTATTTCGTTCAGTAAACGGCAGCCTGAAGGCTTCATGAAATGGGGGGAAAATAATAAAAGAAATAATGTAGTTACAGTTACCCTTAATGTAGTGCTTTCTGAGTAATATTAGGGTGTCTGAAGAAGTCAGGGACCGGTTCCTTAACTAATCCTTAGTTTTTTCTTTGTTTTGACAAGTTTTATTCATCATATCCTGCCTTCTTGGCGCATATAATACTTAAACAAGCAATTAATTCAGTTTTTGATGAATTCTTTTTTAGTTTTTTCGGGGGATTTTCTTATTTTAAACCTGATTGGCGACCAGCTTATTTTTCAAAAACTCATCTTCTTATAATTCTTTTTCAAATGTACATAATATCAACATAAGGAAGTGATTTTATCTTCTTTGTAAGAATCTGTACAAACTCCTCCAGCCCTTAAAGGCTTTCTGAGTTATATTAGCAGTGGGTGTCTGTAGAAGTCAGGGTCTTGTTCCATAACTAATCCTTACTCTTTTTGTTTCTCTGCTATTTATAGCAGAGAAACAAGTGTGTTACTATGAAATACGCCAATCACTGATAGTGGATCACATCTGATAATATTCTTTAGCTGTCTGTGAGGTGTTTAAGCATGCCTTAGCATGCCTTATCTAATCCTTTGAATCAGGTGCTATGTATCTCACTTCGTCGTTATAGTTACACTGATTGACAGCTTTTCTATAGCCAAGGGAGCTGTTAGTAAGTGTTAGTAATGGACGAACCAGAGCTCCCTCCGCTCTGTGTACATGTGTAGTCCTATAGCACTACACAGTGGAGAGACCACTGAGTGACCCTTGTTTGTGGGACTGTTTGGGTCGGGGCATTGAGACGCACACGTGGTGGTCATCTGTTTATGGTTTGAAGGTATGTGATTGGCTAATCTCCCCACGCGGTCAGCACCCGGCGATACGTTAATTAGCGTTGTGTGAGGGGTGCATATATATATGCACCACGGTAGAGAATGCCGTGCGTGGGATGTAAGCTGTAGTGTGGGACTGGACTGGAAGCCATAGCCGTAGGTGTACACAGAGAATAACTACTGGATATCCCCAGATTTTTATTATTGCAAAAGCTGGAATTGAATTGAAATGGGAAGTAAATTATGTTTTCCAGTTCCAGTTGGCGTTTTAGGTGAAAACTTTAAGGAATTCATCCTTGTACACTAGTTGATTAATTACATTTATAGGCCTGCACTTGTCTCCTCCTCCTAGTATTTTTGGCTAGTTGATTCCATGATGTCGACCCCCATTAAAAAGCCTAAATGTTTTGAATTTAGTACATTTTCCACTTCTTAGTATATGGTGCAAAGTAGCTAGGCCGGTGATTACTTATATAATATGATATGCTGTGTATTGAACGGCCATTTAATTAAATATTCTGGGACATTTCTGGTCATATTACTGGGTTATGATTCATTTTCATGTTCATTTTCTTATAAAATACGTTGTGGGTATTGCCAGGTAGAAGTTAGTTCTTATTTTATGTTAAAATAGCCACCACCTATTTGCTTGAAATGTTCGGATATAAGTTAAAATGTAAACTTTGTAGGTAAATATTTTGCATTTTCAGTCTAAACATGCCTAAAGTGCAATAACTATAAGTTGACATCAGGCACAAATGATTGTAGCTGAGAAAATCGTTTCCAGTGGAAACGCCAAGTATATGAATTAAGTTGACACTGATTACAAAGTTAAATATGTTAACAGTTGATCAAATCGGTGCATAACTTTATAATTAGTTAACTTAGTACTTGTTTTCTTTTTTTATCATATCAAGTATTAGCACGAGGAGGGTTTCTTCATGGTAACACCCTTTAGGAACTTATTACAGCCAATATTTCTATGTATGATCTTATGGCTCAGATTTTCAGAAAATGTACAATTGGCAGATCAACATATTTTGTAAATTCTGCTAAATTGGACTGAAAAATCAACACTAGGTATATATGGGTATATTTGGTTTTGCCTTGATTCAAACAATCTGTTTGGTTACGTTGGATAGTTTTTTTAACCTGGTTTCTGTCTGAAATTTGTGTTATTTGAGAGAATTGGTGAAGGTGAATTGTACATTTTCTGAAAGCCCTTATAATGGAGGGCTTGAAGCCTTACATCGTGTGAACTAATCCTTGCTTAAGATCTTCCTTTTTTTTCCCCTTGGTAAGCAGCTTGTAAGAAACCTTTAGGCTAGGAATTTTCTATTTTCATACGAAGCTATTTTTCAGTAGAAGTTTCCTCTGTAAACAAGGAAAACTGGTTTAGAAAGGGATCCGCTGAGGGCTTAATGGAGGGGGAGAATATATTAATTATATGGGTCAGATTGTCAAAAAATGTACAATTGGCAGCTCTACACATTTAGTAAATTCTCCTAAATTAGACTGAAAAATGATGAATACCGGGTATATCTGAGTATATTTGGTATCGCATTGATTTAAAGAATCAGTTCTGTTATTTTAAACTGCATTTTGAAGCTCATTTTTGTCTTAAAGGCAAACGCTACTATCTAGTGGAAAATGAAAATAAATGTCATTTTTCTGAAACTTTGGTATTTGATTCTTGAAGTGTTTCAGGTCATAAGGATGGAAAAAAATCATTGGGTCGCCATGCTCATTTTTGAATTACAGTGCTTTAAAATTTGGTATCTCAAAAAAACCAATGAGGACCAAAAGGGGGGCCCATTTTGCAGTACCTTGACTTCATAGTTCATATTTGCTATTTATATTTACTCAATATAAGTAAAATTAACAGTTTCAGAGACAGTATTATTTGGCCAATAATTCTATACCTTTTTTCTATAGGGTGCATTGTTATTTTTATTTAGAAAACAACAAATACATAATGTGAATTTTAAATTAAACACTCGAAAAAACTCAATATTTTTCACCATTTTTATGAAAACAATTTTTTTTCCTCCCCACTGAAAATAAATGTCATTTTTCTGATTCTTTAGTATATGATTTTTTAAGTATTTGTGTTCTTAAAACTGAAAAAAAATTAATGGGTCACCGTGCTAGTTTCTGAATTATGGGGCTTTGAAACATGGCTGACAACCCAAAAATCTGCTGCTTTCAAAGTGTTCTATGTTTCCTAAACATGTCTATTTCAGACAGCTACAACTATTTTTTTCATGCGATGACATACATTTTTTCCCTATATATGTGTAGAATATTACCTGCACTATATGTGTAGAAAATTCTGGGACATTTGGAGTATCCATTTTTGTTTTATTCCCAAAACCTTGAAAGGAAAATGCAGCATTTCCCAATAGATTTGCATGCTAATTGGGTACAACTGAGAATACCCATATCTAGCTCTGTTTCCCAAACATGTCTATTTCAGACAGCTATAAAAAAAAATCTAACGCGATATAATATATATTTATTTTCCTTTGTATCTGTAGTATATCACCTGAACTGTATGTGTAGAAAATTTTGGGACAGTAGGAGTAGCCATTAATTGTTTGTGTTAATCTAAAAAATGTGAAAAAATGGGCCGTTTCCTCATAGACTGCAATGCTAAAGGAATAGTGCGTAAAATGCCCGTACATTTGGTATATGGTAAGGGGGGCGTGGCAGTGAATAGTAGCGTTTGCCTTTAAATTTATGTTTTTGAAAGGATTGGTGAAGGCGAATTGTACATTTTCTGACAATCTGACCCATGTATGATATGTATCGCTGGAAGGCCCCTCCGCCTAAATTAAGAGTAATCAAATTACTTACAATTAATTCAACTCAATACATTTCTTACAAAATCTAAATAGATGTGACACATAGTGGCCTGTGATTAGGTGAAAAGGGATCGTATTAATTCTGTAAGCTAAGCGACTTCAGACCTGTCAGACTAGGTATCTCCTTAACTTCTTCCATTCCTCGATTCTCTGAAAGAGCTTAAAGTAAACCTGGAACAAACCAGCAATTCCATATTCAAAATTATATTTTTATTAAGTATATTTCGTTCTTGTCAGTTGATGGATATATTACTTATCTTGCTACTGTTAGTGCTAGGCATATTCATATATATTCGTTTTCATTTCTTGTTGGGTGCACAATAGAGGACTTTAAATTGGTCATAATTATACAGTATTTGTTCTTTTCCTATATACATGACTTTCAATATTACATATATCGTAATTTAAGTCTACCGATATTATAGACCTAACAAATGTAGAGCCTGCTCTGTAGAGGCACAGATACATATTGAACATAGGATATGACATGTAACTGGGTGAAGTCGCCAGAAAATGTACAATTGGCAGATCAACACATTCAGTCAATTCTGCTAAATTAGACTAAGAAATCGTCAACACTAGGTATATCTGAGCATATCTAGTATTGCCTTGATTCAAACAATCTGTTTGGTTATGTTAAACTGTATTTTTAACGTAATTTTTGTATTAAATTTGGGTTATTTGAGGGGATTGGTGAAGGTGAATTGTACATTTTCTGGCAACTTCACCCAACTGTACCAAGTGTCTTCAGGATGCATGGATCAGTGTGCCTCGGAACCACTCCAAAACCTTTCCACAACAATCAATAAAAGAATTAAAAGGATTCCCTTTAATCAACACTATTTAGTAGTCCGCGGAGGAGAGCAGCTTAAAAAGCAGGAAGAAAGATTAAAGTCTGGATAAGGATGTCATAGATTAATGGCTGTCTGTTAACTTGAAGATAAAAGCCCTGAGCAGCTATAAGGGATGTCAGTGTGAACAGATCAGGGGTCAGATTTACAGAAAATGTACAATTCGCCTTCCCCAATCATCTCAAATAACCCACATTTAAGACAAAAATGAGCTTCAAAATACAGTTTACCATAACAGAATTGATACTTTAAATCAATGCGATACCAAATATACTCAGATATACTTCATTTTCAGCCTAATTTAGTAGAATTTCCTAAATGTGTAGAGCTGCCAATTGTACATTTTCAGAAAATCTGACCGAGATAAGACCCGGGAACTAGATTCCATGGTCAGAGCAATGAGATTAGATGGATCAAAGGATATCCCCCGGAAATGATGTTTGAATCCCGATTGATACTCGCCTAAAAGGTGGCAAAGAGGAGAATATGTTTTCCAGGCGGTACTGCTGTCAGCTGGAAGGGACTTGTGCTGTCAGTTGATAGGCATTATCAGGGTCAGATGTTCAGAAAATGTACAATTGGCGGCTGTACACATTTAGTAAATTCTGCTAAATTAGGCTGCAATTTGGTCAATACTAGGTAAATTCGAGTATATTCGGCATTGCATTGATTCTAGCAATCTGTTTGGTTTGGTTGAACTGTATTTTGAACTTTATTTTCGTCTGAAATTTGGGGTATTTGAGAGAATTGGTGAAGGTGAATTCTGTAAATCTGACCCATGACAGCTCCATGTGGGAGAGGTTAGGCACAGAGTAACCCGACACTGCTTCTAATAGTCTCCAGACTTTGATGGTGCAAATGGACTTTTCACTAAATGTGTCATATTTGTGGATTACTGTATGATTAGAATATTTTTTGTTCTAGGGGAGGAGGGGATGAAATTTCAGCCACGCCAGGGTTCAACATGGGTCAGATTATCAGAAAATGCTCAATTTTTGCAATTTACAGTTCTACACATCTCTCAAATTGTGCTAAATTAGAGAGAAAGATGATAAGTTCAGAGTATATCTGAGTATATTCTGTATTGTATTCATTCAATAAATCTGTTTGGTTATGTTGAACTGTATTTTGAACCTGGTTTTCGTCTTAAATTTGGGTTATTTTAGGGGATTGGCGAAGAGCAATTGTACATTTTCTGAAAACTTGACCCACATTCTCATGACACTGACTATCCCTTCAAAACCCATCATGAGTAAAATGAGAAATTGGTTGAATAGCTCCGAGGACTTGCATCGCTGCGGGTTTGTAACAACAATTTTTCTTTAGAAAATTTTAATGGTCAAAGTTTCACTTACGCGATTAATTCTCATTTGCCAATTTACACAACAATATATCAATCAACTTTATAGACATCTAGACAATTTTCACCTTAATTCGTTTCATGATAGTGATCTTATAATCAGTTGTTGTGATTTAGTTTACTATAATTGGGCGAGTCCACTAGAGAGAAAAACGGCAATTTAACTCACATCCTGAACATACCACTATTCATCCACCGTTAATTAAGTTTTTCTTCATTGATTAATTTTGATTTAAAGTTTCTATTCCTGCAGACCATGACATTCAGTGAATACAGACACACGTGTTATTAGTGGAACTCAGTTACCATGGTTTACTATAAATTATACTATACAAGTTATTGCTATTTAATTGTATTTCTTTGATTAAAGTAAACATTTGACTAAGGACAAAACAGGTACAGAGAATTAAATAAAATGAAATATAAGAGCCATTACCAGCGCGACGTGCTCACTCAAGATTTGGCAGCTCTACACATTTAGTACATTCTGCTGAATTAGCCTGGAAAATGAAGAATACTGCACTCTTAGCCTGTGGCGTAATAGAGCGGTGCCCTATGGTTCCGATCCGTTTTAGAACAATACCGCACCGATAGCCAATGTTTGCGCCGCGCCAGAACGGTGCGCTCCCCAAAATTTCGTACCGTTAGGCCGCACCGTCCAATACCGGGTCAGCGCCGCAATGCGGCGCACCGTCAGGCGGCGCCGTCCCATTACAGATCCGTACCGCGAAGCTTACCTAACCGCGACACACGCCCACTTAGACTCCTAAGATTCTTTCCCACGCTCCTCCCCCAATAGTTGCGTCACAAACTTTCCCACGCTCCTCCCCCAATAGTTGCGTCACAAACTTGCGACGTTATTAGATGTATGGGTCCGATTGAAAATTGTGTACATTTGATTTTTTTAAACTTAAGTATTTTATACAATTCTTCCTAATTTAGCCAATGGATAATATTGGGGAAGGGGATTTCAGGTGTTGGGATAATGGGATAGGTTGGGATAATGGGATAGGCTGCTGAATATAGGTTGGGATAATGGGATAGGCTGCTGAATATAAGTATAGCTCTTATGAATTTGTGGCCCTGAGTAGGGCCGTTGCAGTGACGGATTTTGGACGGATTTCTCTAATTCCATTCTTCAGATTCTGACTCCCAGCCTTGTTCATAGACGTCTATGTCCAATCCATGCTCTTCAAATAATCGATCGGCAATATTTTCTATTTCCTTTTTCACTTGGCTGATGTATACTTCAAACATGTGCTGCACCCTAACCATCGTGCCCAAACGAATATTTAGAGTTGGTTCCATGCAGACGTTTCCCTTTTCTGTTGCCCGCTGATAGCGCATCTGTGCTGCGTGAATGTGATGGGTCATGATGTGAACTTGGCTCATGGCTCTACCAAGCACTTCTTTACGTTGGTTGTACTGTTGAATGAGGTTGTCCATGGTTGTTCAATGTCTCTGAGAGAGTGAATGAGCCTACACCAACAACCACAGTTATATATATATGCCTACTGGAGCTACCAATGACGTCATTTCCCCTTTGATTTCAAACATCAATAGCACACATATCCCCCTCGATTCTTAGATATCAGACATCAATGCCACACCTGTGCGACATCAAAACCATACCTGTGCGACAATGTCACTGACATATATCTTTGATCTAGTTGACTGGCACTCAGATCAAAGTGACACGATTGTCGCGCGAATAGCGTTCGTCGCTCAGTGGAGTATGTCAAGTGCCACTTCACACTCAAGACATGGGTGCGACCTGTCAGCTGGCATTCTATCAATATATAAACCAGGCTACTAGTCATGTCAAATCATTCTTTTGAATACCCTCAAGATGGACGGCCGTATCGAAGACCTTATGTTGGAGATTCAGTTGGACATTCAGTTGGCCAAAGAGAAGATCGTCAAGGGTGGTTACCAACTACAACATCTCATAAGGGCCATGAATGCTATTGCTGTGAGATATAGACGGGCCATGAAGTTGAAGACAAGTACCAGTCATTTCTTGCCCTCAGTCTTACCAGTCAATCTTGCCCTCAGAGCGCAAGTACTAAAAGGGGTGGCAGAGATGTATAGGATATATACTGTGCGTCTAATGGAGAAGCAAGAGCATGACATCGCCAGCCTTGATGATGATATTCAAGTCATTACCTGAAGAATCCGCTAGACCCGCCTCTCCCTTCCCTGCAAACAAATAGCCCTTTTCAGGGCTCATCAAATCTTCTTGAGAGTTGGCAATATTCAATCAAGTCTCCCACCCCCCACCCCCCATCCATTCCCGCACCCTGTAATAATGATGATCTCAGTGCCAAATAATCGCCTGCCCCGTATCGTCAATAAACTTCAATAAATAAATAGACGCCGGCCCCAAATGAGCCAAGTAATGGTCAGGAAGATACGATACCTCCTGAAAAAGTCTCCCTTTCCCCACCCCATCCATTCCCCCACCCATTACAATGATGGCCGCCCCTATTAACCAAAATAAATGGCACACCTTTATTATGCTCTTTTGTGGAATCTAAGGGAAATTTAAGTCCTTAAAAGATAACGATTACAGTGCATACATTACATTTTTTGTTTATTTACTCAATCCTATGCATACATTACATTTTTTGTTTATTTACTCAATCCTACATGTCAATAAACTACAATGCATTACATTCAATTTACAATCCTATACATTCAATTTACAATAACCTAGTGTACATTCAATTTAAAACCTATTCTACATTCAATTTAAAATAACCTAATCTAAATTCTGGCTTAGGAACGACTCCTCGATAACGGAACATTCACTGTCGTAAGGCTGCCATACGGTCGCATCACTGTCTGTGTCTGATACATCGGCGATGCCTTGGATGTATGCATCGGGGTAGTAAAAAGCCTGTGAAAGAGTAAAGACAATATTTAATGAGAGAGTAAACACAATATATAATGAGAGTAAACACAATATATAATTAGGTAATCATATCAGGCATCATCTGAGGCAGTCATATATCCATCTAATCAAAATTTAATAGTAGTAACGTCAAGCGTAGTTCATTAGTAAGTAAAAATAAAATTGAGTAGTGTAATTCATTTGTAAGTAAAAATAAAATTGAGTAGTAGGACGTCAAGCTTAATTGAGTAGTAGGACGTCAAGCGTAAGTAGTAAAGGACTTACCATGTCCAGAGAGTTGCACATATGAAGTGCTATTGGTTGCGCCTGGTATTCATCATTCAGACGCTTTTGTAGATCGTCCTGGAGGTGGAATGAAGGACATGGATTAATGACAATACTATATCGTCCTTGAGGTGGAATGAAGATTCCTGGACTGAATGGACAAAAACCTGTATGAGTTAATAAGTTTTGACACCTTAGCTTGCCGCCTCCCGTCGAGGGGGTGACGGCCGACTAGGTGTAAAAGTTTGTTAACAGTCACATAGGGTGTCGATGGAAATGTTAACAGTCACATAGGGTGTCGATGGAAATGTTAACTACTATTTACTCTATTTCTATTATGGTTTCTTATTCCTGGGCTGAAGTTCTAAACCAAAATGCTACTTACATTTTCAGGGTAATCGTCCCATTCTGCAAAGAGTCTTGATCTCTTTGGGGGAGGAGTAACGCATCCCTGTAACTAGAGAAACATGCTTATGAAATAAACAATCACATGGGTTATATATAGTAGGAGTATATGGGTTATAGTAGGAGTATGAATTGCTTAAAAAGTTATTATCAATCGAGTTATTTATCAATCGAGTTATTATCAATAGAAGTTAACAGTACCTCAAACCCTACGTACAGTCTCAGAGATACCCATTAAACAGAGATACATACCCATTTCTCAACGTCAAAAGTGTCTGTAGGGCGCAGACACATGGGGCTTGGTGGGGCAGGGATGGGGCTTGGTGAGGCAGGGTCCGGGAAAAGGAACACTTCTGCGAAGTCCCAGGAGTTCCAGGGACGAAGACAGTCTGACACCTGCTGTTCCACCCTCTCTGGCGGTGGGGTCTGCATCCTCAGCAACTATTAAAACAAAAATATCTGAGTTCATGTGGGATCTAAAACGTTTATCTGAGTTCATGTGGGATCTAAAGCGTTTGGTCATATAGTTCATGTGGGATCTAAAGCGTTTGGTCATATATAACTAGAATGCAATGTTTCCCCTCGCAAAAGGTTTTCCCCTAGCAAATTCAAAATAAATTAGGACTAATTATGAAGGGTGCAAACGTTCAGTACATTTATATATCCTAATTATGAAGGGTGCAAAACGTCAAGTACGTTTATATATCCAAAATCGCTTATGTATATCCCCCCAAAAATAACATGTCAAAAATAACATGGAGGTTAAATATCCCCCCGCCCCCCGCTAAAAAAATCATACTTACTGCTTTGCTCTTGGCAATCCTTGGGTCCGATTGGCCTGGACCAAAGATCGGTGAGGGCGTTCTGGAGAGGCCATCCCACTCGCTGCCTGTCCAGGTGCTGTTGCTGTTCAGTTCTTCGATGGTCGTCATGGTGTGAGTGTAATGATTTGTCCGTCCCAAAGCTCCATATTTAAAGGCCAAAGAGACCACCCATAACACTCTGATTGGCCTTGCAAGATTAGCGAATGGGCAAGGAGGGACAGGATTAGCGAATAAGGGGGAAGGGGGGAAGAGAGGCAGCTCCAGGGCCCCAAGGTGATTAGCGAATAGGAAAACAGCTTCTGGCAGATGGGGGTTGGGGGAAAGGTGTCGTGGGAGGGGGGAGGGGGTGTGCAAGGTGTCGTGGGAGGGGGGCTGGGTGCTGGGGGGTGTGATCAGAGCCTTCAGGGGTGTGATCAGAGCTTTCAATTAGTTTTTGAAAAACAACATCTTATCCCAACAATAGAGTTTAACTGTTAGAGTTTAACTGTTATTATTATGTATCTCAACGATTATTTGTTATATCCCCCAACGATTAACTGTTATTCCCCCATCCCAGCTGTTATTCCAACATCACAACGACTTCCCAACGAAACTGTTATTCCAATAACGTTAATAAATTTCAACATCCCAATTCCAACAACGACTAACTGTTATTCCAACAATAAACTCATGTTATCCCAAGTATCTGTTATCCAAACCATAATAAAATCTATTGTTGGATAAAATCTATTCCAACAATAAACTCATTTCATTTATTCCAACAATAAACTCATTTACTCATTTATTTATCTTATGAGAGAGGTTTTCGCTGCCCTATAAATGTTTTCACTGCCCTATAAATGGAGTTATGAAGGCTGCTGCAAACGTGACCCGGAAACGTGAAGGCTGCTGCAAACCTTCATCGCCAATTATAATCATTTATGTGACATCAATTATGAATTAACTCCTATCCTCAATGAATACCCGTAACTCCTCAATTTCAGCCCCGAATCCCGTAGGATTTCAGCCTCGAATCCCGTAGGCCTACCTTAACAGTACTTAACATATGGGCCCCGCATACAGGTTCCCTGCCCATACACCCGAGTGACACGGCACCTGCCGTCGGATGCGGGAAAGGTGCGAGAATATTACAGCCTGCTGCCCGGCTGTACGGCCGTCGCACAAGGACGGTAGTCTTTAGCTTTAACACATACCGCTGGCCTAGTGTGCCCGGCGGCTGCGCTAGTTTTTTGTACAGCCGTACTAAATGTTTTCGCGCGAGGGGGCTGTATTCCCAGCTTGACCACTGTACCGCTGGTTTATTACCTAAGCTCCACCCAGTGGAGGAACACAAGCACATAATCAGAGATGCCAAGTGTCCCGGACAGTCCTGGAAATCTGCCCTGTGTCCCGCTCAGATGTTACTCTTTCTTTTAGGTGTAGCTCTTAGAAAATCAAGTCAGAACCCAGTGTCACTCTTGGTGAAAATATAATTAAAATGTGGGAATGATGAGAATTGGTAAGGTTTCCCTCCCTTATTGGGAGAATTAATTACACATGTCTATATTTAAATATATAAGATGTCCACACAGATGATTCATTGCACAATGAAGCATAAACCCATCGATGGGTCTGTTTGTTTCTAACTGTGAGCAATAACTTGATTGCCTATAAACGAATTGTCAAGCCTATTTTTATAGACCTTGATTCTTTGGACACTTACACATAGGCCTACATACAAAAGTAGTTGTACCTTACAACTAAACTTCTGAGCAGCTATTATTATTGAGGTGACATAGTATGTAGTATGATTACATCCATTTAAACTTGAAAAGTTTACATCTGTCATAGGCAGTGAGGGTGCAACTTATTTGAATACAGTTGATAAAGAGTAAATAAAACATATCCTATATTATAGTTAGTGTTATATGAATGTTTTTCATGAAGAGGAGGGGGTGCACGCCCCTACACTAACCCCTTAAATCCGCCCTGCTGCACAAACAAAATACAGAGGAATAGTTGAATAAGAAATATACATTATTTCGAGGTGCAATCATCCAAAACTGTATAAGAATAGACCCTGCGCACACGCATGTACGTGACTAGGGGTTCCCCACTACCCCTCCTGTCTTAAATGGGCATCATGTAGGCCTACAGGCCACTCATGCAGTTGTATGCAAAGCAAAAACCGATATCGAATGTGTTACTTTTAATCAGTTTTTCTTCATTTAAATCGTTTCTCCGGGATATATGATAATTATATTTAGGGTACGTGTTTATCTCAAGGATAGTCATTTCATTTCAGGATCTGCCACAGCTGATAATGCATCTTTAAGCAACTACTCAATCACTCCTCTGCTCCCCACACCAAAAGAAAAGATAGGGACCATCAATACAAAGTCAAATATTAAGAGTAACACCGGCTGCACTGAATTAATTGCGTCACAAATTTGACGTTTTCCCGTTACGTCTTTTAGGCAGGCAGCAAGGCTACCGTATTTTCTCGAATAAGTGCAGGGCCTTGAATGAGCGCAGGGGGCAGAGCATGATTTACTAAAAAGCACTGGGCCTTGAAAAAGCACCTGGTTTAATTTAGGCCTACACTGTTTATATATGTTTTATGATTGGGATATAATTATGAAAATACATTAGGGCCTATTCTGAAATATTATGCTGCCGATCAAAAAATCACTTTAGTTAACTTTCCAATTAATTTCTTGATGAAACAATTTATGGTTGATCAAACCATAATTAGCTAGGATATATGAATTCTGTTAACAATGATTTTGGAATAATTATGGTGCCATAGCGGGTATCTTGCTTTTCAATGATAAATAAATTAATATTTGCATAAACCTTTTTCTGAAAAGGTTTAAATGTGTAGGGCCTAAGCTTGAAACACCAGGACAAATAAATACAAAAAATACTGTACCGGTACCAATAATAATCAAGTTTTATAAGATAGGCCTATCAAGACATCAATTATCTAGGCCTATCATAGGCCTAGATCAAATATAAAATTATAGGCTAAACTTAGCCTAGCAAATATTAATTAGGCCTAGGCCTAGGCCTATCATTCTCTTGTAGGCTACAAATCCCGATTATATTTATAGTTTGGAGTATTTTCATAAATTGCTCATATAGGCCTATAAGAGGTTCTAAGAAAGTAAAACTATATAATTTCCATGCTCATTACTGGGGGGCACTCATTTAAGGAAATATGGTAGGGCCTATCTGTAGTATATCTGTAGACTAGGCTAGGCTTTTTTTGTTTATAGACTACGACGCCTGCTACGCTGCAATGCACCGACCTCTGGTGACAGATTCCTGCTCGCACCTTCTGGCGGGTTCTGCAGTGACTAAACAAACATCTGGCGGCCATTTTGTTGTTTTCCAAACCGTCTCCAACAGAGAAACAAATTCTTTTTCTGACGCTGCAGTTCATCATCATATTAATCAGACGACGCAAGATAATTTGTGTAAGTATTCCTTCTCATAAATAGCATATCCATTAATTAGAAATCTAGCGAAGGGTGGGCGGTATTAGTAGTAACGTTATAGGCCCACTGGTGTTGGGACTGAATGGCCAAAAAACCTGTAGCCTGTAGGCCGACTCACGCCGGCCATTTCTCACAGACGTAGGCCATTTGTACCTATAATTAATAAGTTCTTAAATGGTACCCAAAACAGGCGGTTTATTACACATCACAGGGTTTTTGTCAATGTTTAGATTTGGGGGAATTGGATGGTAGTAGGGGGACAGGGCATTCTGAATTTCTGTTTTGAGGCCCTGTGTGCCTCACCGCACTGCTTGTGCAGCGGTGGGGTGTGTGCGGGAGGGGAGGCCCGTCCCACTGGTGTTGGGATGTAACAGGTATTTTATACTGGGACCCTAGTGGTCGCGTGACAGTGACACCTCCATGCCGCTCAGACTGCGGCAAGCTCGGTCACCTAATAAGCTTGTCAAAGTGCTAACTCAACGGGGGAACATTTATAACCATAATTGCGAAATAACGGAAAGGTTGGATCTAAAGTAGACTAAACTGAAAATCAAAGCATAGATAGAAAGAAATGTTTGTATATAATAGAGAATGATATATATTTAGCCTACAGTAAACAGCACAAGGCTAATATTAAATTCACATGTTTTAAGTTTTTTTAGTAGAATAAATGGTGGGTTTGGTTGGTGACACTGTATCCATAGGTCTGACATAGAAACATCCCCCAAGGCAGGGGTCAAATTGTGGAATTAGTGTTTCATGGTTAAGATTGTCGTGCATTTAGAATTATACAGATATATCCAAAGAAGGATTATTATTGAAGCGCAAAAATATTAAAATCCCAAATCCAAAAATCGAAATCCTACATCTGAGAACATAAAATACGTCCATGATAGATTTCTTTTGTTTTTAAGCTATAGTAGGCATCATGATTGGCCGTAAATGGAATAAAAAAAATAAATAAATGCATACGATCATATGACAACCAATTGGGGGAATTAGTCATATAGAATCATGTTTGACATGAACTTTTACGTTTTTGAGGTGAAGTTTGAAAATTCGAAAATGCCCAAAATGATGTCAGGTCAACATGAATGTTTCCTCTTCTGTTTTCTGGTGTTAAATCCTTATAGAAAAAGGTCTCCGATCATTTTTAAACATTTGTTGTGATTCGATGTAGGCTATCAAATCAACGTTTCATACCCCACCACTATCTATCATATGACCATATTTCATATTCATAAATATTATTCTTCATTCAGCGTTAATGGAGGTGATGAAGGTGTCAGCTAGCTTCCCCTTAATCCTCCTCCCCCATATTTCCATTATTACTCTGTTTAGTGTTGAAATGACAAGGAAATATAATAGGAAATATAACGATACAATGTACATTGTAAAGTATTGGAAAGTATATCCTATGCTACTTTTGAAAACAACTAGTCGTTTATGCTATTATTAACTTATTTTATTAATAATCTCAAGTGAACACGAGAAGTACATGTTATGATACAGTGTCGTATTGCCATAGGATCCCTCTGATCTATATATTGTCTCATTTATCTACTCGTTTTTATTTTATTTTTTCATTTTACTTTTATCATGTTTTCTGCTCGGTGCAGTACAAGACTCACACACTCTAAATTAAAGGTAACTGTCGGCAGAAATGGAATACTTTTTTTAATATCGACATGTAAACCTATTTGTCTCTTTTAAGATGATGTAACCACGAGCAGTTTGACAAATAAAAGATTTTCTTATCTTATCTTAGTTGGAGCTGCTTGCAGTTTTCATCGTAAGCAGTGTTTCAAAAAGGTTTTCATGAACGCAGGCCAATATATGGCTTGTGTAAACCAGCCTCATGCAATTAACTAACTTTTTACTGACCACAGGAAATAATAATAGAACAACATCTTTTCGGGAACACTGCATATGTATACGAAAATGGTACATAAGCGTTTTTATGGATTTTTGCTTATAATCTTCTCCAGGCTCGTCGAGCTGAATGAATAGGTACCCACTTTTAATATCATGGTCAGGACAGAAGCAGAAGCAGTGGGGAATTGTTTTTGTCACCGACTAAACTCCATGTATTTTCATGGGGTAAATCCAGTTATTTCCTATTTATTTTCAAGATTAAACAGGATAGAATAATAATACAATATGATGCAGATGTGTGTGTATTTGCCCTCTTCTGCACCACTTTCATGGGAATTGACCATATATGTTTCTTAAATGAATTCTAGTTATAGTTGAGTTGAGTCATTAAAGATGAGACTTCGAGATATTCAATTACCAAGTGTAAACACACAAGTTGTCAGGCGTTTTGCCGTGAAATAATATTATTTCCCTGCTACAAACGATTTCCGTATAATGTACTTATCCTTTGATAAGAATGTAACAAGGTTCAGCTCAAATATCTCCCTCAAGCAGAATAAATTCATTATTTGAAATATAAATATATGTAGGCCTATATTAGATTGATTCCACTTGGGTAAAAAAATATTTTTGGTTTATTTTGTATCCTGTAAAGAAGTCAAAATTCTCACGTGCAAGGCCCTATTGCGAAGTAGAATATTATTTCTAAGGTAATTTCTCTTTTATCCTGATGTTCGAGCACAACCCCAGTAGTCAATCCTCTGGGAGTTCTCTAAAACTCTATTAAATTCTCCCTATCCTTGATAGCGTGAAAATACATTATCCGACCGTCACGCCACCTAGCTTTTCTAGCTTTGCTAAGGCGGGAGCTTCCGGTTATGGCTCCCGCAAGCTAAGAAACATAGTAGGCCTAAACATGGTTACCCATGTACAGTCATTGCTCGAGCTCTACTCTTTCAAATACGTAAAATTATATACCTATGGATAGCTGAGAATATGCTCTTTTCATATTTATTAATCTTGTGACCATCTTTACATTTTTTGCTGGTGTTATCACCGTTTTCGCGGGAGGCGGCGGCCGCGAACATGGGCGGCGGAAGCTTCCGTCTTAGCCTACTGGGAGATATTGCAGCCTACAGCGCCACTGGTGTTACATTCGCATGATATCTGGCTATCGGGGTTCAGCAGAATTGCCCCCTTATGACAGCATTAAAATCACCATTTGAAATTCCCCTCATGACTGTAAATACTAAAGCTTTAAATGTTTTTGCTCCAGATGACTGACAGGATGCGGATGACTTGAGTGGAGATCCAGCTCAGAGTCCAGCTCAGAGTGACCATGGTAAGACCATTTCCCATATAATACCAGCAGTTTACACATCAATTCCTTTTTTCATTGTATTGCATGATGTTTAAATTCATTGTTTTTATATAGTTTTACATTGTGGTGAAATGTCTCAAGGTAATATCCAAGGTGCCAGACAGCAAACAACTTACATTTAAATATGATAATAAAATAGACGTTGGTATCACTCCAATCACTCATGACTCATATTAATTGTTGCAGGACTGCGATCCAGTTGATCCGACAGGAACTGAAATCTGGCAAGAAACATCATGAGCAGGCTCATGGATTGTATGAACGGGAAGGCTTTCAACCTTAGTGGGACCAACAGGAAGGTGTCTTTCAAGACTTAACAGCACTACGGTGCAGTTTTCGGTAAGTTTGTCACAATAATTTATCCTATCCTATAGGATACTATAGTTTATCCTATATGGGTTTCTGAATTAATTATTAGTATATATGCACTTTGTATAACCGGGAGTTCCATATCTGTGAACTGATGTAGCACTAGTGCGTTGTCAACATGACTTGTTTTATGATGTCACGCCCCACTATAATTGCCAATCAACAATGAATTTGATTGACTATAATATGATACAACTGATTGCCAATCAACATTGAAATTCAAGGCTAGTATATTTCATGGGTGCTCAATGGCCCATGGCCCAAGGCAGCCTTTTATAAGGTATTGCCCGATGGGTAGTCATTTCCTGGACCTAGGCGGGTGGTTTCCTTAAAGAATTTATTTTAAAAATAACATTGTCCTGGGTATGACTTTAAAGCGCCTTTCGGTCTCTTCTCTCTCTCTCTCTCTCTCTCTCTCCCTTCTTCTCTATCTCTATTTCCTGGGTATGATCATAAACTGCCTCCCTCTCAGCTCTCCCGCCCTTGATATAACACTCCAAAGTGTTGATAAGGGCGTTAAGCAACCAATCTCACTCACTCACTCCTACTTTCAGCTATGAGAAATCAGAAACGCCTATATATTAGTATGTTGGTATACTTGATTGGGTTTGAAGTGTCCTTTACCTTAACTTCCTACAGGTGTTTTATTTGTCAGTGAAGCATAAAGCTCACTGATTGGTCTGTTTGTTTCTAGCTATGACCAAAAATAACTTTTTTTTTTTTTTTAATAACTTTTATTGACATATTTCACATTCGTGATACGTTTCACGTGGAAGTGAAATTTCTATTTTATTATCATATTTAAATGTAAGTTGTTTGCTGTCTGGCACCTTGGATATTACCTTGAGACATTTCACCACAATGTAAAACTATATAAAAACAATCCGACAGATTGCCTATTAGAAAGTGTATGGCCTAGTACTGCCATCACTCATTGCCTGTATATTGTATTTCTGAGTAGGGACTTACTTTTAACATAAATAACTTTAAAACAAATGCTATCAACAGTAAAACAAATCAACCCAATATAAGCGTTAGCAAACCCTTGCACTGTAGACTGTACTCTGTTGCTTGTTAAATTAATATCATAATCACTGTGACCACATCAATCAAGAAAACTGCTCTTTGGATAAAACAAGTTTCCAAATCTGAGAGTGATGAGGGAAAGCCAATATGATTATGAGTGTAAAGTGATTGAATGATTTCTCTACCAGAAAAACACCTTACGGGCATCTTCCTTAAAAATAATGAAAGCATTTTTACTTCCAGATAGCTCTGTTAAAGTTATTGCAGTATACCTTGGTCCTGCATGCATCCACCAATATATAAATAAGCATCCCATATGAAAGAAAAACATGTTAAACCTAGCAAACGTTTATGAACTGAAACTTCTGAATCTCACTTTACCTCATCATGTATAAGGAGGTGTAGGCGCAGTGATAATATTTGCTACAAATGATTATATTCTGCCAAGAAACTACAGATACAAAACAGGTGATACACTTCAGATTAGAATGTGGTCTTATATCAGAACTGAGTAACGATGGTAGAAGAAAGTGATCATTTTGATTTTAAAATTTTCCTGTTTGTCCTATTACAGAGGCAGTCAAGTCTACCAGATCAACGGAAAACCACAATATTGATTCAGTCATCAACAACAACCTGTGGGCGGCTGGATCAAAGCAAAACTACCAAAAGAACTGTGCCAACGCTGCCCATATAGGGCATGGGTTCAGTAGATTATATCTTTCTCCTTTAAACATGATTATTGACATCGAACATGAACTGTATTGTCAGAGCAGAAGTGTCTGTAAAAATCTTACAATGTGTGGGCCTCATTTTTATGGTATTTCTAAGCCAGATTTATCCTGAAGTTTATATACTGTATTGGGCGTCAATTTTCAGATGTGTACGCTATTTTATATGCCAGAAAGTGGCGATTTGCTTGACTATGAAAATTAGCATTTTCTAAGTGATTCCCACAGTCGTCAGTACAGAAATTTTATGTCCCTTCTAGAATAAATCATGAAACATATGTCCAATTAGGTACAAAAGAGGTATTACCCTCTTCTTTAAGTGAAGGCAATGGTTTTGAGGATAAGCATAATATTGTGGAGTACATGTTTCATATCTTTTAAATATGGGGACCAGGCATGGCTGTTGTCTGGCTGAAACGACTGTATTTTAATTTTATTTTTGTTTTAATTTAACAAAATGTGGTTGACCTTAGGCATTTTATTATTATAACAAATATGATATATCCCTTCCTACAGTGATCCATGGTTGCGGATCATTTTGGCTTTAATTTAAAAATTTCATTTCAGTACAAACTTGAAAATGTGTTGATAATTAGTTTAAATTCAAAAGATGACTAGGTGAATTTTCTGGGAGTTGACCTGTTAGGCATAAGCTGTGGGCTATAGGTCTTAGTGTTTCCAAGACATTATTTCATTTGAAAACGTAAGGTTTAAACAAAATAAAAATAAATCCAATCTTCCAGTGTTACACTAAAGATGACATCATTCACGATTTTCGGCAGATCTTGCTGTCAGCCACAGAGAATCTTTCTTTCTTTCTTATTATCATTGATCGGTATATAGGGATCATATGTTGTTGATGATATGAGGATAATATTTCATGGAAAGGTATCACTTTTATATCGGCAAAATCAAAGATGGCCGTCATGACGGAAATCATTTTAGGCTTTTGTTGCACCAAATTATGGCCCAACCTCAATATATCTAACAGACGTTGGCATGTGTAGTTCGTCTAGGGCATATTCCTGGTCATATAGGCTAAATATTTTATCAAAACTTCCAATACTTACTGAATAATTGATTTAACAGATTTTTCTATATTATTTCAATGGTAGGTTGCTGCTATCAACGACTGGAATGTTTTAAATTTCATGAAATATTTATGTGTACATACGCTGTATTGTACAGGGTTTAGGTATTTTGCTCAATGTTATCTATGTCTACCGCTCACACTTACACCCCACCCTCGCTCATACACCCCACCCCTTAATCATACATACCACCCCTCACTCACACACCACACCCCTCACTCATACACCCTACCCCTCACTCATACACCCTACCCCTCACTCACACACCCTACCCCTCACGCACACACCCCACCCCTCACACTTACACCCCGCCCCTCACTCATACACCCCATCCCTCACATTTACACCCCGCCCCTAGCTCATACACCCCTTCTTATTGTTGGTATATAATTAACATGTATTCTTCTGAACAAGCTTGTATTGTGACCATAGGCTTCACTGTTCTTCATGTCAACCCATTTCATCATTTGTTAACCCTTATGATATAGTCTCATCATTATTGCAACAACGTCTATTTTTTGAGGATGGTTTGTGGTAACGTTCATCTTCACCATGATACATAATTGATGTAACAAAGGATGTAAATAAAATAAATGTACATATACAATGACTGGTTATATTGTTGTTTCTACCTTCTTTCCTCCATCAAGTCAATGTAGCATAGACTGAAAAGAACGATTGAACACAACTTCTGCCCCCATAATGGATATATTCATTACTTTAGTGCAAATCATAAGCAAATATTTAAGTTGATCCCAAGTAATCTGAGCCCCACCTGCAATACCCTACCCCAGGTATACTAAAATGTGCAACCAAAGTGCAGCCGGATGTGCAACCAAAGTGCAGCCGGATGTGCAAAAAAAGTGTAGCCGGATGTGCAAAAAGGTGCAGCCAAAGTGCAGCCGGATGTGGAAAAAAAGTGCAGCCAAAGTGCAGCCAAGCAAAAGTGCAGCCAAAGTGCAGCCGGATGTGCAAGGCTGGCTTACACTGGCTGCACTTTTCCCTGAGTCCGGATGTAGTCCGCGGCCGTGCAAGGGCTGCGCATCCTAAGTGCATCTGCGCAACCTGGGCAGTTTCCCGTAAAGGTATAATTTAACCCTGTAATCCCAGATACCAAAGGTATTTTTTACCCTGTATGACTCCTGTGTTTATAATAAATCATATATTTTCAAATCTCATTACTTCTTTGCCCAGAGAATGCTCTGAATTACTTCTAGAATAGAATGGGTTGGGCGCGCGGTAGAAACTGGAAGTGGAAAATTTGAAAATGGTAGAACACAGAGAGTAGTACCCATTACAACGGTTTGCCGATCTCCCAAAATCATGAATTCCAAGCGTTTTAAAGCCCGATGAGTACACCAAATAAGATGATAAGTTGGGAAATATACAAAATATCAGTTTAGAAATACAAAATATCAGTTTAGAAACAAATATGATGCCCATTTCCAATTAACCTACTTGGCCCCCAAGCGTCAAGCAATACAGTTTGAAAATGGCGACGATTTTGGATAACGGTTTTCCCCTCTACAGAATTTCTCATCGATCTCCATTACAACAACCCATCTAGACCTAAAACATCAGATTGTAGGATGGCTATTAGTCGTGGGAAATAGTTACAGGTAAGTATTAGGTGATCGAGCAATACTCTAACTTATAGGCACCGATTTCAGTTTTGTTTATACTGTGCCTCTATGGCACGGTCCCGCACCCGGGGAAGGCTGACGGGGACCATGCCTGCAGGGCCGGTAGGGCTACCCCAGGCAGCTACCTCTGATGTGTACGGTGCCGAAACGTTCTGCGTCATTTGATCTGAGTATCTTAACTATCTGCATCATTTTATCTGAGTATCTTAGATAGTTAACTATCTGATATCTGATAACTAACTGATCTTATTCATATTCAGTTATCCAAGTCGTTTCATATTCAGTTATCCAAGTCGTTCAGTTTATCTTTTTATTCAATTCAATATCCAAGTAGTAGGTCTACCGAAGAAATAAACAAAGTCGTAGGTCTACCGAAGAAATAAACACAGAAATAAATCCTACTTATCACTCACAAAACCCCTCTAACGTTGACAATAGGAATTTACCCACTCGTAGCTAAGATCTACAGGGCAGGGAAGACCCCCCCCCCCCCCACCCCCTCTTGTAATCGCGTTTCCCATTATTTATTTTCGTATTGTATTCAATACTGTACTGTATTGTTATTCCTCGTATTCAATACTGTACTGTATTGATATTCCTCCTCGTATTCAATACTGTACTGTATTATATTCCTCCTTACTGTACTGTATTATATTCCTCCTCTATCTAGATTAGTGTGATTGACCTCGGTTTTGTAATTCAGGAATGTGAAAACTGAAAACTTTTAACTATAATCAAATTACCCATGTGCAACACGATCAGCCTAATAACGAATAATTGAATTGAAACTTCATATTGCAGTCGTTCACATTGAGTATCCAAGTCGTTCATTGAATATATCCAAGTCGTTCATATTGCAGTCGTTCACATTGAGTATCCAAGTCGTTCATTGAATATATCCAAGTCGTTCATATATCAAGGTAAGTGTTTTGGAGGGGGATTACTTGAAGGAAGGAGGTCCACACCATCATCCCTCTCCAGGATTTAAGTGCATCTTTTGCACTTTTTTCCCGATCACCAGGTATGTCTGTACTTCCTCATCAATGATATAAGGAGTCGTATTTCCCCGATATAAGTATATGATTTATAAACAAGATGTCTTGTATAAAACTTTCGTTTTCTTATAATTTCGTATAAAACTTTCGTGTATAAAACTTTCGTTTTCTTATAATTTCGTATAAAACTTTCGTATAAAACAAGTCTGTGTAGAATTCAGTCTGTGTATAATTTCATTCATATTTCAAACTGACTGAAATGACAGTGTATATTTCATACACTGTCTCAGACTGTAATTTCATTCTATTCTCATTCTTTATTTCATTCTCATTCTGTATTTCACTTTCATTCTGACTCGTTCTGTATTTCATTTTCATTCATATTTCAAACTGACTCATTCTTTCTGTGTATATTTCTTTCAAACTGAATAATTGGACGCATGGATAACCCATACTTGGACGGACGAATTGGTAACACATACTTGGACGAATGGATCAAAACCATGATTTCTCCCAAACCAATGACGACTGAGGACATAAAAAGACATGACGACTTATTTCCAGGTAAATAGAAGGTAAATAGAAGGTACAGGTAGCAAAGAAAAATCCGGTCATAATATCAGGGGTTGTTGATGTCAGGGGTTGTTGATGTTTTAATCAGAAGGACAGGACTTTTAGTTTGGAATGAAATGAAGGACGGGACTTTTAGTTTGGAATGGAATGAAATGAAATGAATCAGTTTAGAGTCATATTGAATCGATCGAATCAGTTTAGAATAGGAATCTATTGAATCGAATCAGTTTAGATTAGGAATCCAGTTTGTAGCAGGACTTTTATATTTTGAATCATGGTTTTCATCATGGTTTTTTCATCATGGTTTTCATCATTCCATCTTTTGAATAATGGTATTCGAACATGAATAATGGTATTCGGTATTCTGTATTCGAAAATTAATAATGGTATTCGATAATCTGTATTAATATCAGATTGAAATCAATACCTGTATACAATATCAGAAAACAATATCAGATTGATATTAAAATATTGAATTTCATCAGGGTTTGATTATGAGGTGCACCTGTCAGGAAGCCAGCTTTTTCCCTGGCCTAGGCCAGCACATGAGATCAGAGGCTGTCTTCGGGAAGCCAGCTTTTTTTCCATAGCCCAGAACCCCCCAACACCTCCCCCACACCCCCCCTCACCTCCCCAACACCTCCTTTAATTCTGGAAGCCAGCACTGCCTGAGCGGCGGGGCTTGGCAGGGCACCTCCTGGGCGGCGGGGCTTCACAGGGCGCTTTTTTTGCGCGACCCTTACAAGTTGCGCGACCCTTACAAGTGACTTCCTTTGAAGTCACTTTCAGTCAGGCACCATTTTGAGCTTTACTGTTCCCTCATTGGCCACAGGAGCTGGCAGCTTGATATAAATAACGGCCCTTGGCCTTGTCTTAAGCATATCCTGCACAACTTCGAAACAGTGAACACTACTTGGTCTAAACGCTATCCAGAACTCCAAAGAACTGACCCATAACCCTGCTGCTTACTCTATACCCTGTACTCTCTACTATTTGGTCTTAACGCATTCCTGCCATCTAAGAACTGACCATTCTCCAAGGTATAGTTAACCTTCTAATAATATTGCCAGTGTGCAACATAGCCCAGAGACCGATGACCAGGTCTCAATTGATGGTTGTGTCGGTCTCTGGTCGGTCTCTGACATATTGATGATCTCATGTATTACCCTCAAAAACTCTTGATCCAACGACCTCATGTATTCTGTCTAGTACAAGACGTTATTTACCAACAATCTCATGTATTCTGTCTAGTACAAGACGTTATTTACCATACTTTATTAATTGCCCCTCTAAAAGAGGGGCGTAACAGTATGTGGGTCTCCCACTGTTACAATTTGTCAGTGACCGACGACGGTATCTGCTCTCCCAATTTGACTATGTTGCACACGGTATTGGCACACAGATATTTCCTATGTTTTGCACACAGATATTTCCTATGTTTTGCATGTTTTTAGTATGTTGTGTAGGGCATGTTTTTAGTATGTTGTGTAGGGCCATATTTGATACTGCTATTACAGTTACTGCTATTACAGTTTAACATACTTTAAGTTATACTGCTTCTGACTTAAAATAAAGACTTAGTTAGGACTCGAAACTTAGTGAGGACACGAGACTTAGTTTTCCATCATTCTAGATATGCCATCAATAAACGATATTGATGGCTGAAAATTAGCCGCGGGGGGGTTACCCCCACCTTGCTGTCACAGCCAGGCAACAATCCTCAATGGAGAGTCAAACCAACGGCCGTAACAGCCGCAGGTGATAAGCCCACCGCGTCTTTTTTAGACATATTTTGGCAGATTTTTCGGGACTAATTTAGGTCAGTCTTTTTGGACCTTGAGACACATGCCCAGAATTTTGGGGCAAAAGTTTCATGGTACAATATCAATCGGATTTATATACTGAATTTTAGTATATATTTTTGATTTAGGAATTTGATGAAGATATTAGGTACACATAATGTATGTTAACGTATAACACACATACTTAGACTTAGACTTCAGACTTAGACTTCACTGATTTTCTTACACAGACTTCACTGATTTTCTTACACAGTCTTCTCCCACCACATGGACGAAAAGATTTTTTTATATATTCCTATATTAAGCGTTTTTACAGCCAAATAGAGAATACATATATATGATACACTGATTTCAGATAGACATGTAATTTCTCTAGCAAAATTCGAAGTTTTTAGGACGGATTTTGGGCGTGTCCTAACAAATTTTGTTATTAAGTACTTCGCCGTCAGTACAGACGGATTTAGAGTTAAGAGACCTATATAGACCTATTTCATACCAGTACTTACTGTGTGATGTACGAATTGTGATGTACGACTTCAGACTTAGTCAGTGATGTTTGTCGTTAGTCAGTGATGTTTCAGGACTAATTTAGGTCAGTGTTTTTTTACCATAGATCTTGCGAGATTTGGCATTCAGTATATTTTGTTTCTGCGTCATGTTACAATGAGTTGGCGTCAGTACAGACACCTGAAGGTCATATTGAAAGTGGAAATAGGAGATTTAGTAATTTTATACAGATTTCCGACGAACATTGTACTATGAGCGTCGGTAGTTTTACATCAGAAATTTAGGGTTATGCATTACACAGGAGTGTTTCAGCGTCAGTACAGACGAAAGACTGTCATATTGAAGGTGGAAATAGGAGATCATCTACTTGTACTGGTAGATTGTACTGGTAGATTGATAAGTTTTCTCGTCCTGCACTGGTCTAGAGTATGTTATCTTAGACATAGATAGACTTCTGTGATGGTCCCAGTTCTTCCAGTCGTTCCCATGTGATGATCTAGAAGATGAACTAGTGAGGGTAGTGTTTGTATAACATCAATATTAGGTACAAATAATGTATATTAACGTATAACACATACTTAGACTTCAGACTTAGACTTGGTGTTAGACTTCAGACTTAGACTTAGACTTCAGTGATTTTTAATTCTTTCGTTGGCCTGTATATATTATATTCAATGGGACAACTGGCTTGCAGTCAGGAAATTTATAAAATGCGAATCAGAATTATACTAGGGTATCAGAAACATTAAGGTATTTTATATTAAGTGGAAATAGATGTAATCGAGTTGTAATTAGATGGATCATTGCATTAATTGGTCAGTACAGACACTCAGGGCGTGCATATAGGCATATCAGGAATTGTAGATATTTCTGCGTCATGTTACAATGAGTTGGCGTCAGTACAGACACCTGACGGTCATATTGAAAGTGGAAATAGGAGATTTAGTAATTTTGTTACACTCTAACTATCTAACAACTAGGGTGTGTTTTGTATAGTAGGGTACACTACTATATGTTACAATGAGTTGGCGTCAGTACAGGCACCTGCTGGTCATATTGAAGGTGGAAATATTAATTTTGTTACACTCAGTTTTTATATTAGGTATTTCGTAGTGGGGCGTGTCAAAAAAAATTTGTGGGGCGTGTCAAAAAAAATTTTGTAAGTATTTCGCCGTCAGTACAGACAACATAGTCAGCATCACCGTTGTTCTCCCTTTATTAAGAGGGAGGGCGATAGACACAGAGAAGGCAGGAAAGCAGGGGTTACAGCCTCTATCAATAATAAATCAGGAATTATAGATATTTCTGCGTAGGGACACTTTTTAAAATGTGGTTATCTGCACGTTATACCCGATTTTGTTAGTTATTCTTCGACATTGCACTATGACATTGTACTATGAGCGTCAATACAGTGTGTGAGAGGGGGTGTAAATAAGTTATGAATTAGTTCGATTATAGTTGATGACATAAATGCACCTTCAGTTATCAAAATATGTACCTAGAACACAAACTATTTCATGAAACCTTAATGTACTGATAGCACTGACTTTCTGATCTTTATTACCTTATACAACTAAATAATTATCAGAAGCAGGCCAATGTGAGTTCAGAGAGTTCGCCAATTTTACTTTAATCTTTAGAAGTAAACTCTACAATTGAAGATAGAATATATAATGAAATTGAGCATTAAGGAAAATACTTGTTTGCTCTTTAAAGCTCCTTGAATGGTGAGAAGGCCTGACGTAGATTTGTGTATTCTGGATATGATATTAGACGTCAGTTTGGTAGAATTCAGTGTATATGTGCGTCATATACACTGCCCCCAATATTTCATTAAAATCTGATATTTCTCCTTTATTTGTGTATATTTACGTATACCAGACTTAGACTTCAGACTTCAGTGATTTCGGTGATGTTATGCTAGAATAGGTTATGATTTTATATTTATAACAGAGTAGATATCTAACGACTAGGGTGTGTTTCGTATAGTAGGGTACACTACTATATGTTACAATGAGTTGGCGTCAGTACAGACACCTGCTGGTCATATTGAAGGTGGAAATAGGAGATTTAGTAATTTTGTTACACTCAGTATAACACGGTATAACACATGAGAAACACCAGTGCTAAACTTTTTAATCCCATTATACAGTAGATTTTAAATTCAGGAATTATAGATATTTCTCTTACAATAGGTTATTTCCCGAGTTTGTAGACAGAACCACTAGGTTTTCACGCTTTTGGCACTAGTGACTACTATATTTTGTATATTTCGCATTGATTTGTGCGTGAGACATTTGGATTTTTGTATTAAGTATATTTCTGCGTCAGTAGTCAGTACAGACGTAGGGATGATTCAATTTGTAGTCATGTCCTTCACATCCACATTTTGCTGTGGACGTATGTATTATATACAATGGGACAGAGTAGATATCTAACGACTAGGGTGTGTTTCGTATAGTAGGGTACACTACTATAATATGTTACAATGAGTTGGCGTTGAGTTGACATATAGCGAAATTAAAAAGTTTCGTTTAGCTTATGAACAGAGTTTTACCTAATTCTAGATCAATGTCTGGTCACAGGGACAGGCCCCTGTACTCGTTATTTACGAGTACCAAGCCCTTACTACGATCCCTGATATATTGATTCTCTATTCTTTGGTTTCTATCAATTATGAGGTATTTTAGAGATTTAGTAACTGTAATTTTGTTACACTCAGGGCATGCATATAGGCAGTATATATCAGAAATTATAGATATTATAGGAGAAACAAGTTCTTAGATAGTTCTGACATTTGTACTATGAGCGTGGCCTGTTAGTGTATATATTATATACAATGGGACATTGGAGTGTACTACTAGTATAACGATTATGAGAATCAGTAGAAATAACATTCATATAATCATAAAACCCCTAGTCATGTACATGCTTGTGCGCAGGGTCTATTTATATATAGTTTTGGTCATAACCAGTGGTCGAAATAAGGAATAAAAACAGGTTGCCCACCCGGGATTTCAGTGAATTCGGTGATGTTATGCTAGAATAGGTTATGATTTATATATAAATAACAGAGTAGATATCAAACGACTAGGACGTGTGTATATTTACGTATACCAGATTTAGACTTCAGACTTCAGACTTAGATTTCAGTGATTTCGGTGATGTTATGCTAGAATAGGTTATTATTTATATATAAATAACAGAGTAGATATCAAACGACTAGGGTGGCATTATTAGTGGGCATTTTGGGATTTACTCCATTTCTTATCATATTTTTCTCAGCAAAATATACCTTTGTGCATGAGATATTTAGGGTCACGCATTGATTTGTGGGTGAGACATTTGGATTTTTACATTAAGTATATATCAGGAGTTATAGATATTTCTGCATAGGGACACTTTTTAAAATGTGGTTATCTGGCGTCAGTACAGACACCTGCAGGTCATATTGAAATAACATTCATATAATCATAAAATGACTTTAGAAATAAGGAGCATTCCTAGAAATACATACATCAAAATCAAAATAAAATGTTTATACTCTGAGTTAGTTTCTACTACCTAGGATTTTGAGCATAAATTCTGGGCGTTGTCACATTTTGCAATGTATGAGAGGTGCATATTTTAGAGTTAACTTACAAATTTTGGTGATCCAGCATTTTTCGTTAAGAACTTATGCTTCCAAATTAATCCAGGTTTGAATCTCCTAGCTCCCTTGAAGCTCACTAGAGCTTGCTAAAAACAGAAACACAATATCACAGTAGTCCACTCCAGGTATTCATGGAGTATTCCTCAACAATGAGTTCCATCCAGGTTAACATGGATTCCTTTGCACAAATTCCTGAAAAGGAAACACAACACAATATCCAGTGTGGTGATAAGAAGTGAAAAATCTGTGAGAACCATTGTTGAAGTCCAAATAGGTGAAATTGAACCACTACCATTGTACCAATGTAGTATTGAAGAGAACCAATTCAGTCGACCCAGGCAAATGT
Organism: Sthenelais limicola; assembly: GCA_942159475.1. Taxonomy (NCBI): domain Eukaryota; kingdom Metazoa; phylum Annelida; class Polychaeta; order Phyllodocida; family Sigalionidae; genus Sthenelais; species Sthenelais limicola. The sequence continues at coordinate 3,027,387 of OW804100.1, read as the reverse complement.
GTTGAAACTCCTTTGAAACTAGAAGAAATGTTGATGAATCTGAAATAAATCAGACACAGCACAGATATGCAAGGCAAATAACAGTTGATCAGGCTCTGATGGCAGCTCAGGTGGGGTGTCCCAGGCAAAATCTGAGAAAAATGGTCATAGCTCCTCCTAGACCAAGATCCTATGCACTAATGATTGGGCTGGAGCAGGGGGCTCTTTTATACCAGAGTGATCCCCTAGTGGGCATCTTGGAACTACTGTTTGAAACTTAACTTAAAACGGGCTTTAAAATCGTTTTTGAAGGTATATTTAGGCCTCTTTTCATTAAAAAGAATATTTAACATGTTTTGGAACAAAAAATATTGTGTATTTCAAGAGAAAACAGTGAAAAAGTGGAGCATGGACGCGGCATTCAGTACAGCATTCAGTAAGGCATTCAGTTCCAAGAAGAAGGACGGCCGTTTTCTCAGAAATTATGCAAAATTGTTTTAAAATGAATATCTCAGACCCATTCAAGGGTCCAAATAAACATTCTTGCCGATTCAGATGTTCCAAATTCGACATTTTAAGGGAAAGTTTTGCTTCGAAATTCACTATCCTAGGCTGAAGGTGGCGTCAAGAAGCCAAGATGGCGGACCCTTTTCAGGCCTAACGAATGACGAATTTGTGCACCGAAAATTAGCTAAAATAAAAGAGAACGTGTTTGTTTCACGCTGGATATTTTGTTCAGGCGTTAAGTCCCGTCATATTAAATGTTTTTGCAAAAGTTTAGGTGAATATTAAGGAAAATAATGGTGCCAGCTACGACGTGGGTTTTGCCCATAGGATTAACATAGGGACATATCTGAATGGAATATTTGGAGATTTTTACATATTTTTGCTTTTAAATGGATGACAAACCTTCTCGGAGGTTTCAATTGGAGATATCATGCCCTTGGTTTGACTGAAAACGGTAAATTCTTCGAGTAATTTGATGTTTTTGTGTTAGAAATGTCACGCCCATAGACGGCCATATTAAAACGATATTCGGCGACGTTCACTCGGCGGATAATTTTTTCTTCCATACACTGGAAATATCACGAATATTGGTTTCAATTTTAGTACATATGATGTGTTTTGCCACGATTTGAATGCTGATGGTCACAAATGGTTCTGAGATTGTTTATTTACGACGATTTTCGATTTCCAAATGTTTCCCCATAGACTTCAGTGTTAACACGATTGCCTTGTCAATGGCGGATTCTCTTAGGCTAGCCTATGATCACACGATGGTGAAAAATAATTATTACAAGTTAATTATTTCCTTTCATTGTTTTAAATCTAGTTGGTGCGAGGTATAACAGGTCTAGGCATCTCCTCTTAAAGTCTCAGCAGAGAAATATCATTATGTTCATCAGAATTTGAATTATTAAGATTGCTTTTGTGATCGATAATTTTCCCCATAGACTTCAATGTTAAGATGACTGCCTTGTCAATGGCGGATTTTCTTAGGCTAGGAAATGGCCACACGATGGTCGTACCTAAATAATTACTTTATTTCATCGTTTTAAATATAGTTGGTACGATGTAAAACGAGCCTGATGACCTGCCTATGAAGTCTCATGGCAAAATTATTATTATGTTCGTCGGAAATTGAATTTTGAAGGGTAGCCATTTTTTAATTCTTATGACGTAGAAGCCAGCTGGTACATTGAAAATTAATTATTACAGGTTAATTATAGTCTCTTATTGTTTTAAATCTAGCTAGTACGATGTAAAACGAGCCTGACGATCTGGATATGAAGTCTCATGTCGAAATTATTATTATGTCCGTCGGAAATTGACTTTTTAAATTGCTTCGAAAATAGGTTTTATTACGAAAATTGGAGATATGTAGACAAAATCAATTTATTTAAGATAATATATAATATACGATGTACCCAGGTCTTATTTAAATGGATTATTGCTAGATTTCATTTTAGCTATTAGATTTTCAAGAGATTTGGGTGCTTTTAAGATGATCGATAATTTTACACATAGACTTCAATGTTAATCTCGATAGGGTAGCCATTTGTAATTCCTATGTCGTACAAGTCAGTTGGTTCATTGAAAAATAATTATTATACAATAATTACTTTATTTGATTGTTTTAAATATAGTTGGTACGATGTAAAACAAGCCTGAGTATCTGGATATGAAGTCTCATGTCGAAATTATTATTATGTTCGTCGGAATTGAATTTTGAATTCGGTTTGAAATTATGTTTTATTACGAAAATTGGACATATAGGGTTAGTATTGGGTCGTGAGGAAATATATTATTTGACGATTTTTTATTTTAAATGAATGGCGGACGTTCCCTGATGTTCCAGTTGGTTATATTTTACCCTTGGTTCGACTGAAAAAGGTGTATTCTTAGAGTAATTTGATGTTTTTAATGTCTAAAATGTCATCCTGTTTGAATTTTGAATTTTGAATTCGGTTCGAAATTATGTTTTATTACGGAAATCGGTAAACGAAAGTAGAAATATTTAGGAATATTGCATTTATTAACAATTTAGTCGATTCCATAGCTTAATTGAGCTCCTGCACGATCTCTTGCCAAAATTTGATCTCAATTTGGTGTTTGCCATCAATGGTTCTGCCCGTTGTTGCGTCAGTTGATCCGTCAGCTGGTGCGTCAGGGGGACGCTTATAAATAGCCTGGTGATCAGCGTTGGGGGGGGCACACTAGTTTGAGTTGTTGTACTGGAAGGACCTTCCCTTGATATCGGAATCAGACATAGGAGATTTAGGCTTACAAATAACATAGGAGACAGGGATATAGGAGCTACGACTACACAAAGAACATTTGCTTGATTGTATGTATAACTTGACTGGTCATATATCTTTCATAATGGCTAATAATCATTGTCATTATTTTATTACGAAAATTGGACATAGGGTTAGTATTGGGCCGTGAGGAAAGCAAATGGGGGTAGGGGGGTGCATATGGTCGATTCTCATGAAATGGTTCCAAATGGGAAAAGGTCATTATGTACTAGTTTTGAAGATTGTGAGAAATCTCGATAGGGCAGGGTTCACGAAACGTGACCTTGATGTGGCAGCGGTTCAGGCTAACTCAAAATTCCCACTAGTCCGGCGGACTAGTGTAAGAACCTGTAGGTATCTATGTAGGTATCTATGTAGGTATCTATGTATGTGGTACTTGTGGTGGTGGTGTGGTTGTTGTGTGGTGGTACTTGTGGGGTACTTGTGATGTACTTGTGATGTACTTGTGATGTACTTATGATGAACTTGTGATGTACTCGAGTGGTACTTGAAGGGTGATGTACTTGTGATGTACTTGAGTGGGTACTTGAAGGGTGATGTACTTGTGATGTACTTGTGATGTACTTGAGTGGGTACTTGAAGGGTGATGTACTTGTGATGTACTTGTGATTTACTTGTGATTTACTTGTGATGTACTCGAGTGGTACTTGAAGGGTGATGTACTTGTGATGTACTAGAAGGGTGATGTACTTTTAATGTACTTGTGTTGTACTTTAGGGGTACTTGAAGGGTACTTGTGGTGTACTTGTAACATAGAACATAGATAGCCATGTCTATCTCTATACAGTACAGTCAATGTTGATACTTCATATCAATGTCAATTGTTCATGTTCATGTTTTATATCAAAATGTCTTCACTCGGGGAAACATTTACCTTTGGATTATTTTGTAGAAAAGTGATATTGGTACTTTTCAAAATCTTGTCAGAAATGATAAAATCTCATATTTCATTAGTTGATTTGCTTGATCAATATAACATTATGATAGTCTTTACCTTTCTAGTTGTAGTAGAGTTATAAAACAATGCAAAAAGAGGTTGTTAGCTTTTTAAATGAGGTTGCTGTTGATTTTACCTCCGGATGGATATGGATACAGAACTTTAGATTTTCAGTGATTTTAAAGATTCTTAGATTTAGACTGTTTCACAGAACAAGGGGGGTCATATATATTTAAAAATTTCATTTTAGTTTAGTTTTTTATGATGTCTGGTTGATTTTAAGATTGCATTTCGATTGTTTTGTTATGTTTTATTATGAGAATTGGACATGTAAACGTTAGTAGATTGCATTTCGATCGAGAATTTTCTCTATGGAACATTGATATCGGATGACATGTCAAAGCCCTTTACGTATAACAGACTTACACTTCAGACTTAGACTTAGACCTAGACTTCAGTGATTTTAAATTCTTAGACCTTAGACTTCAAAGCGATTTTAAAAATTCTTTCGGTGGTTCTATCTGAATAGAGGAAAAGATTTTTAAAAATATTTCAATATTTAGTGTTTAGAATTAGACTTCAGGCTTATACTTAGACTTAGACTCTTCAGACTTCAGACTTCAGATTTAGATTTTCGACTTAGACTTCAGTTATTTCCCATGAATTCTTGGGTATTAAGCTGATTGAATATTCATAGTGACATAACATCAACGATAATACAATATTATACAATTCATTGCCCTGATTAATTTAGTTTTTCAAAAAGTGTGCATGTTTATGATTTTACTGACATTACACGTTACATGTTTAAGTGTGGGATTCATGCCTGCTTGTAAAAGTAGATAGCTATTGTTATTGTTATAACATTGTGTCATGTTTGAATGTCTAAGCTGAATAAGTAAGCCGAATTAATAAGTAAGGCTGAAATAGTAAGCTGATGACATGTTACATGTTGTATATTGTATTATCATGTATGTATTTCATATGTTATGTTCCTGTCAATACATTGTGACAGTTACTCCATACAGGTTGACATCGTGAGAGGTGATGCTGTTGTTTATACATACAGTTGGCTATTTACTATTTCTAAACCTTAATTCATAATGACACTCTCATGGATTTTCGATATTCTAAGTGTGCATGTATTTATTTTGAATTTGTTATCCCAAAACTAATGTTGAAATTTGTCTAATCAATTTAGTTTCGTCTATTTCAGTGGATCGGTGGACATGGATGGCCGGACTGGTAAGCAGGTTCTGACTTGTTCAGAGTGTAACTACACGACGGTTGTAGTAAAACACTTTGCACAACATGTTATCATGCATCGGAATGATAACAATTTCTCATTTGTCTGTCCCTATCAGGGTTGTGCAATGAGATACTCGTCTGTGAACGGGTTCCGTTCACATGCAGCGCGGCAACACGGCCAAACGGCTGTGGAAAGCACACCAACAGGCATTGCAAATGTTGATACTTCATATCAATGTAAGATTGCTTTGTGTGGTGGCCGAATTACTGGATTCCAAGAATTCAAGGCTCATTTAGGTGAGCATGTCGATCAGGGACAGCAAATTGACTGCCCATTTGATGGATGTGATGGACAACTGGCTACAAAAAATAGCCTAAGATGTCACATCTGGCGTTACCACAAGGAGGCTGGACCACGTGAAGTGTGCCAGGCGAATGTGGCCGTAGTGGAAGAGAAGGAGGTGGAAATGGAAGTGGTGGATGAAGTTGGTGGTGTGGAGATGGAAGTTGATCCGGAGGTTGATGAGGATGAGCCCGCCGGAGTGGATCAGCATATGCTTGCTGACAGTTTGGCCAAGTTTTATATGCGACTTGAGGCCAAACTGGCAGTCCCGGCTTCTATGGTACAAGCTATCGTAGATGAAGTAACAGCCTGTACAGAGCTGTACAATGAGATCCTGCAGGGTAAGATGAGGAAGTCCCTCCGTCAACATGCAGTCCCAGAGGAAGCAATCAATGCAATAACTGACGAGGTGTTGGCTGACGATGGTATTCACCACATGAATAAGACCCTATTCCGCAGCAACAAAACACGAAAGAGGTACTACCGAGAACACTTTCAATACGTGAAACCTCAGCAGCTTGAATTGGGATATGATGATACGACAACAGAATGCAATATGCAGTACATACCAATTAAAGAAACCCTGCAAACTCTTCTGGGTTCTCAAGACTACAAACGTGTCGAGAAGAACAAAAGAGAGACAAAGGCTGGATATGTACATGATGTTCAGGATGGTTCGATATTCAAGCAGAAGGAATATCCACCCAATTCTGTGCAACTGATCTTGTATCAGGATGCATTTGAAGTTGCTAACCCATTGGGGTCGGCCAGGGTGAAGCACAAGGTGTTGGCGGTGTACTACACTCTGGTGAATCTACCAACAGAGCACCGGTCTAAAGTCGACAACTTACAACTGGCTTTTCTGTGTAACGATCATCACATGAAAGAGTTTGGGATGAATGAGGTGATGAAACCTTTGGTTGATGAGTTGGTATATCTTGAGAATGTTGGCATTGTTGTGGACGGAGAGTGCCGCAAGGTTTTTGTCACTTGCATTGCAGGTGACAATCTTGGTGCGCATCAGTTGACAAGGCTGAATGAGTGTTTCAGCTCAGGCTTTATCTGTAGATTCTGTGAGGTCACATTGCCTGACTTTCGCCAATGTCCACTTGTTCCGGGTACTGCCCGAACACCACAATCGTACAGTGAGAATGCCAGGATGGCTGCTGAAGGAGCAGTTGTGATGGGAGTTAAGGAAGAGTCGGTTTTTAACCGACTCGAGAATTTCAACGTCATGACACCTGGCATGCCACCATGCCTGGCTCATGACTTGATGGAAGGTGTAGTGGCTCGGGATATTTACCTCTGCCTGGAACATTTTGTGAAGGCCCACGCATTCACATGGGAAGAGTTGAATCGACGGATCACCAAATTTAAGTATGGATCAGGCGATGTCAACAGCATGGCCAAACCAGTGAATGTTCGGGGCAAGAAATTGGGAGGACAGGCTATGGAGAACCTAGCCTTCATGAGATTCATGCCATTCTTTGTTGGCATGCACATCCCCAACCCGGAAGATCCTGTTTGGCAAATGATGGTTGCTCTGCATGAAATACTTATGTATGTCATGGCACCAACCCTCAGCCAAGAACAGATTGCATATTTGAACGTGGTAGTATTGGAGTATCTGGAATTAAGGCAGACTCAGTTCCCAGATGTTACATTGAAACCAAAGCATCACTACCTGCTCCACTATGCCAAACTGACTCAACAGTTTGGACCACTTGTGCGTGTGTGGACAATGCGGTTTGAGAGCAAACACTCTTATTTTAAGAGGGTTGCTCGAGCTTGTCACAACTTCAGAAACCTGACGCTTACCCTGGCGGAGCACCACCAAGTACTGCAAGCGTACTTGCAGGCTGGTAAGGTTTTTGATGACCGGCACATAGTGAAAGGAGGAATGCAGTTCTTTGTGAACACCTACTCCGATCAGATCCAGAGGGCCCTGGTTAATGAACTCGGTGCAGTCACCGGAAAGTTGGTCTCCTCTGAAGTGACGGTGAAGGGAACAAAGTACCGTAAAGGAATGGGAGTTGTAACGCAAGTCGAGTTGAACTCGATTGAGCAAGTGGGAAAGATTCTGATCATTTTGAGTGATGAAGAATCTGTTCACTTGGTAGTCCAAGTGTTCGAAGCGAAGAAGCCACCCTACAGTCCTCTGTACAAACTGGAACAGCAGCCCAGTTTTACTCTGTGCTTGGACATTGAGAGTTTAGCGGATCCCTGGCCCCTGGATATCTACACTGTAGATAATGAGAAATATGTCTCACCCAAGCATGTGCCAGCATATGTTGGGTTTGATTTGAGCTGAGTACCTTTGTGCTACTCAGATGAAGGGATAAGAAGAGTGTTTACTTGGTTAAAGGTGTAGCAGTGCGTAACAAGTAGGGCAAAGATTTAGTTTTTTCGATTAGAAGCAGTGCGTAGGTTTGAAACAGGTGTTCTCATCTGGTTCGTGGCTGATAAAGAGGTTAGTTGGTCATCCAAGTAACAAGTAGGGCAAAGGTTTAGTTTTTTCAATTAGAAGCAGTGCGTAGGTTTGAAACAGGTGTTCTCATCTGGTTCATGGCTGATAAAGAGTTTAGTTGGTCATCCAAGTAACAAGTAGGGCAAAGATTTAGTTTTTTCGATTAGAAGCAGTGCGTAGTTTTGAAACAGGTGTTATCATCTGGTTTGTGGCTGATTGATGAATTAGTTTAGTTGGTCATCAAAGTAACAAGTAGGGCAAAGGTTTAGTTTTTTCGATTAGAAGCAGTGTGTAGTTTTCCATTAGAAGCAGTGTGTAGTTTTCAATTAGAAGCAGTGTGTAGTTTTCAATTAGAAGCAGTGTGTAGTTTCTGGGTCCCGGATTATAGTTCCGGGCGGGTATGCCACCCGCACCCAGCGCCTCCACAGGTGGCGGATAGTGGAACGGTCTTCCGATATGGAGACCAGCTGCAATAGCAGTGGCGGACCAAATGGCAGTGTGTGCCTGTATGCATGAGCAGAAGAGGAATGACTCCGTGTCCCTCATAGGAGAGACACTGTCTTCCCAACGGTCTAGTTCGGATGAGGGTCACTCATCAACACCCCAATGAACAACAGGAAAACTGGATGCCTGTATCCAGGAGCGGAGGAGGAATCACCCCGTGTCCCTTCTACTGGAGGGATGCTGTCTTCCCAACAGTCAAGACTGGAAGAAGGTCACTAAATTGACATCCCAACGGTCAACAGGCAACCAAGAGAAGCAGAATAAAACTTTGTCAGGCCAAACCCCCTGTTTTATGAAATAGGGAATTTCACAGAATAAGATAATAAAACCACTAACCTGCTAACTTTTAATTACTATTAGCGGATTAACTAACCAAACCAAACCAAACCAAAAATCGTGGCTGATAAAGAGTTTACTTGGTCATCAACGTAACAAGTAGGGCAAAGGTGTAGTTTTCAATTAGAAGCAGTGCATAGTTTTGAAACAGGTGTTCTCATCTGGTTCGTGGCTGATGGCTAATGGGCAATTAGCACAATAACAGTGGTATACTTTGTGTAAACAAATGAATGAACAAGTGACCATTCCATTTGTCATCAACCCGTGATAATCTGTGGTATTACATATGTGAAAGCATCTAACACTTAAGCTTAGCTGATCCACAAAGAGAGGGCATGCTATATGGTACTAACGCATTGCTTTGTATATGATGTGTAATCAAATGTTAGATTGAAAATTAATATGCTATCTTATGTAATTCAGATGTTGCCAGAATTAGAAGCGACTGTCCGGGCCATCCTGCCGTGGAAGTCGACCGAGGCTATCAATGAGCTTGGGAAGGTGCTCGACGACCTTGGCATACAGGAGGCCCGCTTCCTCGGTTATTTGGAACCAGAGGACTTGTGTGGTGTGATGGCTAAGTTTGAGGCAAGAGCCCTAGTAAGGCAGATAAAAGGTAAAGTATGACAACCTGATTAAGAGATTAAGGGCACAACACTCAGTGATTATTTAGTATTTTGATTACATCAAGGAAAATTAGCCTTAATGATATTGTCTATTTATAATGCTTGCCTCTAAACTTGTCTATTTATAATTTATGCCTCTAAACTTCTGAATTGTTTCAACAATGACTAGTGACTTTACAAGTGCCTACCATTACATAAATGAGTGTTTATAAAGACAACTTCACATGGAATACAACCAATGCACATGTTCTTGTATCAAATGAATTAGGCTTAAAGTTCCATTTATCATATTGCAGCCAATGTGGGACCACAACCACTAGCCGAAGATGTTCAACCAACTAGCTCTCCGACATCGGATTCCTTCTGCGACATGAACTTCGCGATGAACAGCACCTTCACGGAGTTGCTGAACAGTGCACCAACAACGCAACAAAGCGGCCCACCCGAGATTCCCGTTGCTATGCCCCAGCCCGTAGTTCCCGTAGCCACTGTAGTCCAGAAGCACTGGACCGACCGGATCCAGCTAAAAGTGCCACAACACATGCTGGCAAAGCTGGAGACGCGGGAATATGCGCCATCTGACCGGATCTCCGTCGTCAGATACGTGATGGACAGAGTCCATGAAGTGAGTGCATTAAAGTAAAGTCTTTTTGTAAAAGAATTTATCGGAGCAAGACGGTATTCTACCCAGCCCTGTTTTTAAACAATTTCATACAGCATGATATAGCGCCATTGTCTGTATAACACTATGCACATCTCATGCAAGCTTTCTTTTGGACAAATAATATCAATTGTCAAATAGTCAAATTGATAACTCATGATAATGATATAAATCGAGATGCTTGATCATATTTAACATTGTACTGAATGTTGGCACCTATTTCAGCTTGAGGATAAACCCAAGAAATGCGATCTGGGAGTCATCGCCAACCGACTGGTTGCTCAGATTCCCACGCTCATGGATGTGGATGGGGGGGTTCGGATGGGGAGTGGATACGCGTCACTCTTGCAACAGTTTACCAACCGCAACGACAACAAGACCCAGAAGCGGAATCAGGGGTTGAAGAGAGGCAAGCGAGCGGTTGGAACCGAACCAGCCACCAAAAAGATACGAAAGTCGGATGTGTAAGTTGCCCACTTTAGTACCAATAATGCTGGCGACAAGACCAATTGCAGAAAAATTTTAATACTGATATGCCCCAATGTGCTCTCACAAAGTTTAAAACCACATAGAAATATTGATGGGCCACTAATACACATGTTCAGTTTATTTATGCCACTTTCTAAGATTAAAAATAAGATTAAATAAGATATCAGCAAAGATGATTTTATCTGATCAAAGTAGCAGGTACAGCATCTTTAAGTAAATCGAGCATTAGTATATAGCCATGCTATATGTAACATGTACAATTGATCTTGACAGTTACGGTACGATCAACAGAGCCCCAAGAGACTACCCTGCGGGCCAGACTCAAGATTCGCAGGAAGAGCTGAGGCAACAGCTGGTAGTTGCGCATCGGGCTGGCGACGAGAAAAAGTGTGTGGAGCTGCAGGGCCTGACGTATGTGGCCCAACGAAAATACCTGAACACCTGTGAGTTGTTTTACATCTATATAAGAAATTTATATTTTCAATACAATAGCTTACCAATACACTGCTTGCCAAACAACTCACACACAATTTAAATATATTGTTCCATGTCTGCATGGTAATACACATTCAATTTGAAATATGTTTTTATTAAATAAATAAGGAATTGTTTCTCTATTGACCTTCACAAGGAAAACATTTTAGTAACTATGTGTGCTGTCTTTCATTTTTTAGAACCATCTGCTGCAGACACATTGGCAACCTGGCCAACTCTGTTGTCCTTCGAAGGAATAGTCCAACACATGTTGGAATTGACAGGTAACTTGACAAAATCCATACAAATTTAAATGTAATAACATTGCAAATTGGTGTTCTATGAAGATAAGAGCTGTGTATATTAAATAATTGCTCAATGCAGATGGTAGGAGATAATTTCCATAGCAACCCCCCTCCCATCACCGTCGCGACCATTGCTTTGAAGATGGGTGGGGGGTGGTCTGGGGGCCTAGCCCAGGGAAATATGACCTTTCAGTGTTGATCGAAATTCTGCTAGTTTTGAAATAAACTGTCTTTAAATGTGTGTGTGGCCTTCATGTTCAATAACAAATATCCAAGTTTTGCTAAGATGTTATATCATTCTTTTGTACAGGTCGGCACTTCTTCCAAAGTGTAATTGCGGCATTTGATTCCAAAACAGATCTTTGGCTTGAGTTCCTGGAGCAGAACAGCAGCAAGGACGTCCACCAAAAACTGTAAGTGACGCTAAACTGGTGTGGCTAGTGAGAAAATGAAGCTGATAAAACTGAAACATATTATAGGGACATAGAGACTCAAATTAATTATAAATGTCAATATCATTTATGAGTAAGCCTAGTTTGTTATGACAGCATTCGTCTTTTGGTAATTCAATATGTTTATTACAATATGTTTATTAAAAGCAGTCATTACACAAAAATGTTGAATATAATCCTATAATGACATTTTATTATTGCAGAGTTGACATGGAGAACGCCATCAAGAAAGTGGGCAACAACAGTCCCAAGTATGGTGGCCTCTTCATTCTAATGGCAGCCCATTTTCAGGAAAAAACACATGAGGTCCTCAAAGCGGGAAAAGTGAGTGATCATTTTATACGATAATTATGTTTTCAAATGGTAGTAGACCGGTAAACGTTTATGAATAATCAATAAAAATAATGCTGGAAAAGTGAGTGATCATTTTATATGATAATTATGTAGTAGAATGGTAAAAGTTTATGAATAATGCATATCAACACACTTCAGATGCGATTTTACATGGACGTAATCAGTATGAAATTACCTAATAGACTTGTTACTATAATGAACATATTGTTGACCTTGTAGGAAACTGATGGACCAGCCACCCTCAACGGCAGCCTACCACCAACACCGTGTATAATATTCTGTGGTAAGTAAGAGACAATGAAGTAAAATAGTAAAGTTTAGTCAAGAATCTATATTGGAAGGTAATAACATTACAGTACATGTATTATAGTATAGAAATCTTTAAGTTTTATTTCTTAATATTGCATTTATTCATTTAACATGGCAGCATCCCGTGACAGGGTTTTTCAAACAGGCCCATAGGAGAATATACTTAGAAGACCAAATGACCAAGATTTTTCCATAAACTTATACCCATCTAATATTCAAGGTTGCATATTCAATGTTGCATGGTCTCACTTCTAACTAATCCTTTGCTTTACTACATTTACAGGTGCATCCCCCATGACAGCAGTGCGATATATGCTGTGCGCGGACGAGACGGTGGTGCACCAGAACATAGTCTCCTTCCCCAAGGCACTCGCCATGCTGTTCGCCCTGCACTGGCTCCTGGATATAAAGTACAGCCCATACATGTCCGCCACCATGGACCTCTTCCAGCGAGCCTTTATAGGCATCAACCCTAGTCACGGCACCAAATCCAGTAACAAGAAACATGCCGATGGAATCCACCCGCGCGTAGGCACGTTCCTAAATAAATTTGGACATTTCGTCGCAAAAAAATGATTTCATTAAATATTGCTGTAGTATAATTCCTAGGTATTTAAATTTCTAATCGTAATCGTATTGTATTTAAATTTTTGTACTGTGATATGAAGGGACTTTAGTGCTGAAAAGAGGACTTCATCTAATGGCATGATTGATGATTGCTGTTATAATATATTTATACTGCATACACTTCTCACTGTATATATGTTCTATATTTGGTTATATGCCTGCAATAAAATTTTGTTATTTTGCTGTAATTTTTGTTCTAGTTTTATAATATTTTTCACAAACGATAAAGTGTTATGACCCTTATGTCCCCATTATATATGTAAATGTCCCCATTTCGTCCCAATTAGAATTTGTAAGAATTTCTGGTAAGAACCAGGCCCTCTTTTGCTGACCAACATCCATTCTCTAGCTTTGATTTTTCATTTAATTTTGCTAGACGAATTAGTGAGTAATATATCTCATTTTTACACTAAATTATGTGATTAATCAGGCTTAATGAGGCCGAAATAAGGGAAAATATAGGTATCTGAAACATAGGTGTAGGAATCGAAATATTGGTCCCAGCCTTCCCAAACTTCACATGCATTATGCTCATATACCCCGCTATATGATTGATTGATTGATTGATTGAAAACGTTTGCTGAAATCAAATGCTGCCCGTTTGGGAGAATTACTCATATTGAGATTTTTTTTTTTTTTTTTTTAGAAAAATTTAGAATATAATTCTGTGCAATTTCTATACTTTTTAAAAAAATCCCCCCCCCCCCCCCCCCCCATTTTTGAAAAAAAAATCGGTACGATCCTGTCCATAGACGGTGCCCATAGACGGTGCCCATAGACGGTGCCATATAGGCCTGTGCATATGGAGAGGACGGCACCGTCACAGGTGACGGTGCCGCTCCGTCTAGTGTGACGGCGCCGCTCCGTACAGGCGACGGTGCCGCTCCGTCTAGTGTGACGGCGCCGCTCCGTACAGGCGACGGTGCGCCAGGACGGTGCGATGTGACGGAACCGCACCGGCATTCCGTGTTTCCGGTGCGGCACCGTCGGCGCACGGGTATCCAACGTGATTCCGGCTTGCAGTGTGATGAAGTTGAATTGTACATTAAGTTTCACTTACGCGATTACACATTAAGTTTCACTTACGCGATTAATTCTTATTTGCCAATTTACACAACAATATATCAATCAACTTTATAGACATCTAGACAATTTTCACCTTAATTCGTTTCATGATAGTGATCTTATAATCAGTTGTTGTGATTTAGTTTACTATAATTGGGTGACTCCACTAGAGAGAAAAACGGCAATTTAACTCACATCCTGAACATACCACTATTCATCCACCGTTAATTAAGTTTTTCTTCATTGATTAATTTTGATTTAAAGTTTCTATTCCTGCAGACCATGACATTCAGTGAATACAGACACACGTGTTATTAGTGGAACTCAGTTACCATGGTTTACTAGAAATTATACTATACAAGTTATTGCTATTTAATTGTATTTCTTTGATTAAAGTAAACATTTGACTAAGGACAAAACAGGTACAGAGAATTAAATAAAATGAAATATAAGAGCCATTACCAGCGCGACGTGCTCACTCAAGATTTGGCAGCTCTACACATTTAGTACATTCTGCTGAATTAGCCTGGAAAATGAAGAATACTGATGAAGTTGAATTGTACATTTTCTGACGATCTCACCCATTTACCCTACAGATGCCCTAGCAGCATTTCTTTCACATAATAATGGAGTGGTCGTTGTAGAGGGTTCTGCCAAGAGACTTTTAAAAGCTACAATTGTTCCAACTTGACTGGTAAATGATTGGTACTAATACTGCATGAAACATGTCCATAACTGCATCGCTGATGGTCCAAACATTGGGTCAGATCTTCGGAAAATGTACAATTGGCTGCTGTACATATTTAGTAAAGTCTGCAATTTTAGGCTACAATTTGATCAATACTAGGTAAATTCGAGTATATTTTCAGCATTGCATTGATTCTAGCAATCTCTTAACTTAGGTTGAACTGTATTTTGAACCTTATTTCCGTCCAAAATTTGTTTTTTTTTAAAGGATTGGTGAAGGTGAATTGTACATTTTCTGGCGACTTGACCTTAAAATCATGTCATGCCACACCCATGCCTGCATGTCCTCCTATGACTTATAAATACATTTGTGACCTGTTTTGGGAAAATGAGTCACAAGTCGCAAAATTGATATTTTTCAAAGTGTTTTATTTACAAGACATATTTGTGTGAATGTTTTTATTTTGGGGCTGCTTAACGCCTGTTGCATCATGAAGTCATGTACCAAATTTGAGGACAGTGTATTTATTGTATCCATGTATTTCTAAGGTCATCTTATACAGAGAGAGAATGGGACGAGCCGGCAATAATCGAAAATTTATAGGACGAGATTCGTCCACATAAGCACGATGCCGTAGGCAGAGTGCTTATGTGGACGAATCAAGTCCTATAAATTTTCGATTATTGCCGGCGAGTTCCATTCTATATTTATTATATGTGCATACAAATTTGATGATATATCATCAGATATCGCTGACAAATATCTAAAAAAGTCACAAAGAACCCCACTGTCCTGCTGAGAGTCCCGTTAGTAGTCTGTCTGTGTGTCTCATGCAGTACATTTACTTACTGACATTGTTGAATTAAAACGTTCATATCATGGCCATTTCTTGAGCTACATTAACAAACCTTATATCATTCGATAGAGAATTTAATTGTCTATTTAAGGATATGCTTCTCATTATGTATTTATATGATCATAGTACCTAAATCACGGGTGGATTACCGATCGCGGGGGTTCGCACAGCTTTCATTTTGTTTACATGCTTCGCAGAGACAGAGCTATTTTTAGACAACTACATTTTTATAGGACGCGTCCTATATGAATATTTTTATAGCACCCCACTTATGGCACCTCTCATATAGCATGCGCATATAATAAAGTATATTTAGTTACTTTACTTGTAAATGTCCACCCAGAAATATTGCAAACTTCTTTTTCAAAACTAAACATATCAAACTTAGAATATAGAAATATTTATTAGATGTCCCACTGTTTACTATCTTTGGAATCGGCTTGATCTCATTTTTTTCAAATATGATGATATCTCAAAATCAATTTATTGCGACTTGTGACTCATTTTCCTAACACACATCACATTTAGTTGCCACCGGAAGTCAGAGCATGTACTTCCTTGATGTCAAGGACAATTTCATCTCAGGCATCGCCTGTTAGCCCCGAGCCTTGAAATGAACGTGCGACCTATTCACGAATCAAAGGAAGAAATCGTGCCTGGGCTGTGCAACCCGACCTTTGATTAGTCGACTTTACTGAGGCTTCACAAATTCATTACCTTAGATCCTACTGCACAGCCCTCGTGTCCACACAGAGAGTTGGTGAATATATATTGTATTAAACCACCAAGCTAGCTCTGAAAGAAATATTGATAAGTTTACTTACAAATTTTCCCATGTAAAAGCTGAATTTCATCTTGGGATATATAACTAATTTATTTCATAGTACCATCCCAATTTGCATAATATATAATAACCAGAAAATCAAGGTTCAAACGTGGCAAACAAATATATTTTTAGTTAGATAAGCACCCACAGATACTATAACTGGGGCCTGTTGTATAAGCTAAGGACAGGAGAACTGTGTGGGTCAATTCCTATACTTTTTCTTACAATTTAGATTCCCTATCAACCATTGTGTGTATAGGCTATTCCTACCATCCTACCTTTCCTTAGGTTGTACAACAGGCTCCTACCTTTCCTTGGGTTATACAACAGGCCCCTACCTTTCCTTAGCTTATACAACAGGCTCCTACCTTTCCTTAGCTTGTACAACAGGCTCCTACCTTACCTTAGCTTATACAACAGGCCCCTACCTTTCCTTAGCTTATACAACAGGCTCCTACCTTTCCTTAGCTTGTACAACAGGCTCCTACCTTTCCGTAGCTTATACAACAGGCCCCTACCTTTCCTTAGCTTATACCACAGGCTCCTACCTTTCCGTAGCTTATACAACAGGCCCCTGCCTTTCCTTAGCTTATACAACAGGCTCCTACCTTTCCGTAGCTTATACAACAGGCCCCTACCTTTCCTTAGCTTATACAACAGGCCCCTACCTTTCCTTAGCTTATACAACAGACCCCTACCTTTCCGTAGCTTATACAACAGACCCCTACCTTTCCGTAGCTTATACAACAGGCCCCTGCCTTTCCTTAGCTTATACAACAGACCCCTACCTTTCCTTAGCTTGTACAACAGGCTCCTACCTTTCCTTAGCTTATACAACAGGCCCCTACCTTTCCTTAGCTTATACAACAGACCCCTACCTTTCCGTAGCTTATACAACAGACCCCTACCTTTCCTTAGCTTATACAACAGGCCCCTGCCTTTCCTTAGCATGTACAACAGAGCCCTGCCTTTCCTTAGCTTGTACAACAGGCCCCTGCCTTTCCTTAGCTTATACAACAGGCACCTGTCTTATGTTAGCTTATACAACAGGCTTCTACCTTTCCTTAGCTTATACAACAGACCCCTGCCTTTCCTTAGCTTGTACAACAGGCTCCTACCTTTCCTTAGCTTGTACAACAGGCTCCTACCTTTCCTTAGCTTATACAACAGACCCCTGCCTTTCCTTAGCTTGTACAACAGGCTCCTACCTTTCCTTAGCTTGTACAACAGGCTCCTACCTTTCCTTAGCTTATACAACAGGCCCCTACCTTTCCTTAGCTTGTACAACAGGCCCCTACTGCAGTTGTCTTTTCCATCAACACATATACATCAGATGTCATCAGAAACACAAGTCAGCTCATATGGTCTCCTGAGTGGAGGGATCTGGCAGTGCATATAGGAGATATCCTGAGTGGAGGGATCTGGCAGTGCATATATAGGAGATATCCTGAGTGGAGGGATCTGGCAGCGCATATAGGAGATATCCCTAAATCCCTGGCCATGGATCACAGGGAAGTGTCTCTAGCTCCATATTGACCCACATCGCACCCAGTGTTTTATATGAAAGAGGGTGTCGCAATGGGGTTGTGGTAGCCCACAGATTCCGCGGGGTGGCGCTCCGAGCGCCCCTGCCGAAAGTACCACACTGGGGCTCACTGGGAACGTTCTTTAGGCCTACATAGGTTACCGATACACTCTGTTTATGCGTCCAGTTTTTTTTCTCGAACTAACTTAATTCAATACCCTTGTTTAGCCTAACAAAAAGGACATCATTATGGTCAATATATAGTGTACAATACAATACCATATATACTATAATACATAGGCTATACATGATATCTGGGCACTTTTCATGAAACGTCGACAGAGTTCCTAGACCTGTAATTCATGATAATGATGGTAATAGTTACAAAATCTAATAAGTGCTTCTATATTTTTGTATGCATGAAAAAAAGTTTGTAATATTTCTGGCTCAGGCTGGGTATCTACCTTGTTCCAAACTGGTTCGAGATGTGTATTTCCACCTTATTTCCTTTACTGTTCTTCTAATATATATCGTCATATTAAAGCTTCTGAGTATACAAGTCTAAGGGATGTAGTTTGTATGGTATTATATTATTTAATTGTGTAATGAATATAGGCGTGAGATGGCCAAACATATTTACTAAATATTATATTTAATTGATTAAACCGCTACAGTCCCGCTCGCCCTCAAGGTCCCCTCAACCCTACCGCTACAGGGGTATCTCTTCCGATTCCCCGGCAGCGGGAGGCGGCAGGGTAAATTAAGGGGGAGGGAGTGACATATTTAAGCAATATTTGATATGTTCAGGAACATTACCCAGTGTGTGACATAGTAGGTTGGGTTGCCATAGACAGTCAGGCCATGACATTTTGAGAGAGTTCATGGCCCGACTATGATTTTCCTTGGCCCGATTATATCTAAAATATAAAAATTGTAAAATTGCGAAGGGGGGGGGGGGGGGGGGGGGCGAGGCATGAGTGGTCAACTGGCGGATTTTTCCTAGCTAAAGCCCCACGCTGGATGGGCTAGGATAGTGTCCCGCAAGCCTTTTTATAAAAGTTGGCATCTCTGTATTGTGAATGTAAAATAATGGCTCATTAACTGCCTACACTACATTGACTTGTGTGTGTGTGTGTGCAGAGGGGTGAGGGGGGGGGGCGGGACTTAACAAGAATATAAACAAGAGACAGTACTGTACCGCTTTGCTTATAGACATTTATTGGGAATCAAAATGTATTTATTTCATTGTCTTCAGAATCACTGACAGCATCAGACATGACTTACATTGGGCATATATGACTGTCAATTTGCTACAACCTGGGTCCATTATTTTTCCTGATACCATCAGATAGATTCCATATTCATACTTTTTTTAACCTAATCTATTAATAATCCAGATATAAAGATGTGGACATTGACTATACCTTTTCTTGCAAAGATATATTCAAAGCATAAGGACCTTTATATAAAATTCCATAAGCGTTTCCAAGGAATACATTATTCCATATGAATACATCAGTTCAACTAATGAATTCGTATGGAATTGTGTATTTGTTGATGCATCATTTCTGAATAAAATACCTAAATATTAATGAACCAAATAGTAAATTCTTTCGTTAAGAGACAATGGTTGACAATAAGAAAAAAAAACTTATTTTCCAGCCAGTATTTGTATGGATACTTTTCATAAAATTATGATTTACTGATCGAAGAATGACATTGGAATCATGAAATTTTTTCTGGATATTAAGCCAACGACCTTAAATGTAAATGCAAGAGTTGATCAAATATGAAACGTTTTCTTTCAGTTATTATTCTAATGTTCTATTCGTCCGAACGTTTTATTTTAGCCAAAATAACATTTCTCATTATAAGGACGAACATTTTAAAAAATTGTACTGATTGGGGCAGATAAGTTCTGCAATATGGAATATCACCAAATACAATTATTTATTATTTTATTTAGTTGAAGTGTTCAATACATTTTACCCTCATTTTCGGCCTGACTACAAGTGTTTCTTTCTTGAATACATAGGTAATAACAAGGAATTGTTAACTACCACCTTTCCCTTCAATGATAATCATAATGTTACCCGTTTCCATCCCTTCTATTGGAGTATTGCTCTTATTATATCACAGAAATAGAATTAAATAAATCGTCGTCGTAATTTAATTTAGTGGCTGCTACAAATATGCAAGTTCCTTAGTTACATTCAATACCTGAGGCTAAGCGGGAAAGCTTTCCCCTCACACCTAGGCTGCTTTGACTCAGCACAGGACACTATGACCAATGGTACAGTACGCTTTGACACCAGGACGCTTTGACTAGCATTCCAGTAAAACACACTCTGAACTTGTGTAGGCTTTCTTTTTTTCCTGACACACCCGTGGTTTGTTGACCATTCACTGTGCCATGGGAGCTCAGCTGTTTCGCACTTCCGGCAGGCCCGCCTGTAGCGCCACCGCACGGAGATTTTGCTACCACAACCTCATTCCTGGGACTTCTAGGGATTCAGGGTTCGTTATCCTGCGTCTCCATACAGGGCCAACTGGTCTGCACGCTGAGTGTCTACGGGACACTAGTTAGGATCAAAGTCAACATGTATATAAAGGTACTGAGATGCAGTATAGCCACAGCGTCCATAATGAACGGTTGCACTGTGTGCCACACGTACTTAGTCTCTTCTTATCAACAAGAGCCTTTGGTACTTCATCTCCTCCCGCTCTTCATCTCCTCCCACTCTTCATCTCCTTCTGCTCTTCAATCTTGCTATTTGTGATGTGTTTCAGGAAAATGAGTTATAAGTCGCAAAAAAATAGATTTTGAGATACCATTATATTTGAAAAGATGAGATCAAGCCGATTCCAATGATAGTAAACAGTCTAATAATCTAATAAGCATTTTTAGATTTTAAGTTTGATATTTTCATTTTATCGTGCTCATTACCTATGCATAAGCTGACATAGTGACCTAATTCCACACCGATACACATGGGTTGCCTCCTGAGGAGGTCTGTAGAAACTCCCTACTATATGACTCATATATGGGTCAGATTTTCGGAAAATGGCAATTGGCAGCTCTACAAATTTAGGAAATTTTCCTAAATTAGGCTGGAAAATGATGAATACCGGGTATATCTTAGTATATTTGGTGTCGCATTGATTTATAGGATCTGTTTTGCTATGTTAAACTGCATTTTGAAGCTCATTTTTGTCTTAAATGTGGGTTATTTGAGAGGATTAGTGAAGGGGAATTGTACATTTTCTGACGATCTGACCTATATAGTATCTTTGGTATTATGAAGGATGTTGAAGGTCCACATAATCCAGGAAAGATGGCTAAAAAACCCTAAAAGGTGGGGAAAAAAAGAACAGAAATGCGGTTCTTCATACATTGCCATAAGATCCCTAAGATGAAAAATGTAGAAAAATCGAGTGTTGGGAAATAGGTGAAAATGACCTTTTTCCAGAATGGCTGCCATAGTTCTAGTGCCAAACAATAAATCACTATAACGTTTGACGGAAATATAGCAGATAGATGATTTTGGTGTCTATTATAGGGTTTTAAGGTATTCTGGACCTAGTGGTAACATTTAAAATCATGTAGGTCATGGCCTAATTAGCCAAATCCTTACCATCTTTAGATTGGCAGGCAAACGTCTCAACCACTGTACTATGGACACTGGTGAGTCTCAATGCAGAGAGAAAGGAAGAGTGAGATAGATAGATAGATAGGTAGATTGATAAACATTTTATTGAGTCGGGGGGCGGGGGGGGGGGGGCAATTCTCCTTAATTCAGCAGGTTTGCAAGCTCCCTATCACATATCTTACAATCAGTGAGCAAGCGTACAATACCACCTTTGTCACTGACTAAAGGTGGCTCGCTGCTATTTGTTCATTGTCGCTTGTCTTACATTAGTTTTCTATATTATTCTCGGCTGACACAAGTTCTTATCAATCAATAAAGTTATCGTCAATCCATATTGCTTCGTTTCTCACATGACATTTGAATGCTTTGGGGTCTATGACTTTGTGTGCTGGAGAGTGAGAAAGAGTAAGAGTGGCAGACAGGGAGATTGCAATAAGCAAGTTCGGATTTCCGAGTGCGCATGTCCCAAACGCTTCCTGTCCCCACGCAAGGGGGATAAACAACGCACATTGTAGTGGTACCGCTGTATTAGCGCATAGGGCTAGTGAGGTGCAGGCCTTCTCTCCTGGCGTTTTTTTTATTGTTTAACCACCCTTTTCTCTTAAACATTATGTTCATATACCATGAATAATACAACATACATCCATAGGACAAGTGGGTTGCTGATCTGGTATTCAAAGATAAGCACAAACTTACAGCAACTCTATATGGGCGCAATCTCAGGGATCTGTTTATGTAATTTAATAGCAGGTTAGCCAAGAGGTCACCAGATTATATCTGTGGCTATGGGCTAGGCATGTTACATTAAATCCAATGCATGTTTTTGAATTGTTATCACTTAATGTTTCTGAACAATCGGACAATATACTTCAGTAGGCCTATGTACAGTTCAGCAAGAAGAGAAACTGAGTATACATGCATATAGTTTTAAAGACATAAAGTTAACCCAATTTTACTTGACATCTATCTATCAAATTGAGTTGTTATAACCTAAGCAGGCACAGACAATATTCCGGTAATATTTTCCTGTTCATTTCTTCCCTATGATATTGAAGAAATGCGGGACATTCTTCGTAATAATTCAGGGTCAATAGTTGGGCGAGAAATTAATCAACGCAACACACAGAGATGTATGCTTCAGATCACCCTCCAACCACTCTCTGAGTGATTCTTTGTTGGACCCATCGTTAGGACCCAGCAAGGTTGCATGTCTCTCCATACGCCTTCTGACTACTTCTATTGATGCATAGTGCGCTTTACGATCAACATCATTGAGTGCAGCTACCTCTTCGGCGGTGATTTCCCAGTTAATGGGTGTTGCCAACGCCATTTTGGAGGTGTTCTATATAGAGAATTTGGAATATTAATTTTTGCCTAGATCCAACCTAACATTTTTTGTGCAGGTATTTCCAAAAACAAAAATTTTGATCTGTTCAGTCCCTATTCTTACCCATTACATTTTATCCCAGTGGTAAGACATAGTGTCTAGCTGTTCACTGCTGAACTGGATCACACTTTCAGAGGTGCCTACGCAGTCGTTCCATTCCTCTGGTTCTGCAATCGGTGGATAACCATCATTGAATATCACCTCTAGGAAAATATCCTCAGCTTCGAGGTATTGTGGGAACTCTTCCACATACTTGATTCTTTCCGCCGGTGGCATGTCTAAAATATTATATCTACAGGATATAGCAAGATAATACTTGTGTGATTTTTGTCAGCTAATGCACCTTCCAATAAAAGCCAAGCTCAGAGTCCCAAAAACACAACACCCATTTTGCTTGCTTTTAAGGTCGGATACTGACCTGACCAACTAACTAGCCCCTAATCATGGTCGCCAATGAAGAAATGCAGGACATTCTTCGTAATAATTCAGGGCGAGAAATCAATCAACGCAACACACAGAGATGTATGCTTCAGATCAGTAGGATCACTTAAAAAGAGGTCGAACTAATCACTGCTCTTTATTTTATACTAGACAGATTAGAACGAATACACTGGGCCTGCGCTGATTGGCTTGGGTCTCTCTGGACCAATTAATCAACAGGTTAGATTAGAGATCCAATCAGCCACAGGATAACAATGACAGGAAAATATTAAAACGAGGTTCAGAGTGACCACTGCCACTCTGACCAATCTCTTTGGGTGGTGACCAGGTCACGGGGTTATCTCCCCTCCCCTCTCCCTCCTGCTCTTAATCAGTATCCCCCCTCCCCTGACCTGGTGGTCAGTCCCTCCCCTCCCTTCCCATGTGATCGACTTTGAGATAACGGTCAGACCTGGACCTCACCTGTACCTTTGGACTTTGGAATGATAAGAAATCCGCGAGTGTTGTGGCGGTAAGAAAGTGTATGGAGCCTTCTGGCCGGTAGGGGCGTGACGAACGTGTGGCTGAATGAGACTATTTTAACTTAAAAATTAGACAATTTATGCTTGTCAATTTTACAATATCATTAATTCTAACTCAATGAGTACCAAACATACACATCTATAATGATGTCTATCATATATTACATACGTTGCAGTAATTTGACATTGCCCAGCAGGGATTATAACTGCTATTACTACAAGAAACTAGGAGATGCTATTACAGGATGCAACGGATTTCTCCATTCTCAATGTATGTGGGTTGACCACTTGTATTTGTATTTAAAGAGATTTTTATTCTGCAAAGACATTATGAATTATACATTGGCTGTCGGCTAGATTACAAAAGTTTAGAAACAGTTTACACATATTCTCAAAATTACCGATGCAGAGCATACAATAGGTTTAATAATGTTACACACATCAGAAACTGGCTCTGTTTTAAGTTTTTGTTGTAGGTCAGTTTTAGGATTACATTAATAGAATTAGGAACATTTGGCGGGAGGTTTTGATTCTTAAGTTGGGATGTAAACTTGCAGTTGCACTTTCCCCAGGACTTTCTTGGCCTTGATATCTTGATATACTTTTCTCTTTACCAGCCCATTTAAGGCCTCCTTTTTTCCATTTTCGCACAGTCCTCCAATAAATGTTTTTTATCAAAAGTGTCAGATATTTCGTTGTCAGAAAGGATGATCAGGAGAAAAAAGTTAAAAGACCCCTCCGGTATATACGTATGCCTATGTTACACTGCTATAGCCTATACTGAGTGTCCCACCCTCAGCGGTTGTTTATCCCCCTCACGCAGTGGTCAGCGCTGCGCGCACGGAAATCCAAACTCGCTTATTGAGAGAAAATAAGAAACGAACAGGCAGGAAAGGAGAGGAAGAGCAGATAAGAAAAAAGAAATTGTAGAGTCTAGATTATTGCTACCGGATCACAGAGGCTATGGGTCTAGATCACAACCAGAAATAATAACCAGGTTCTTACAGGGCAAATCATACAATTTTTTTTCACACAATGTTTTATTCACAAGATCTCTTGTTAGGAATGTTAATATTTTTGTGGGGTTTAGCACTTTAATTTGTATGATTTGATTTACCAAGTTTCAAGACAGTGACAAGACAATGAATATATCTTTGCATTTTGAAGGTCGTTATATGGAGTACATTTAATTGCTTTACTGGTAATTGCCTACCCAGAAATATTGCAAACATTTGTTCAAACATAAATAATTATATCAAAATTAATATGAAATATAGAAACACTAGCTTCATAGTCCTTAATTTACCATTATTAAAATCTTCTTCATATAATCATAAATGTTTCTTATTTAGTAATGATATAATGGTTGTATAAAAACTATGAATTATGAACAAATGGCAAAATGTATTGTAAATTCTTTAATGATACTGAATTGAAAATAGAGTAATGGGAACAAATATACCCTCGATGTGCCAGAATGTGTAGCAGGGCGCTAGGAAAATCACCTCTGAGGTGAGAGTGTCAATAATGTAATTGAAGCCTGAATAATATCCTCTTCTAAAAAAAAATCAGTTCGATCTCATCTTTTCAAATATAATGAAATCTCAAAATCCATTTTTTTCGACTTGTGACCCATTTTCCTAAAAGCACATCACATATATTGATACTTTTATTTCAAATTGTTGTAGAATAGCATGGATAATGGCCAACATGTAAAGCCCCTGGAGAATAGCCTCCCTTATCAGTTTATTAATCGCCTCCTATAGTTCAATGCTTCATGATTATACCTCATATCCACAGTAATACATACTGTGTGCATAATACCCGCATATGTTTAGTCCCCGTTGGTTGGTCTGAGCTGGCCCGTTATAGACGCATAGAAGGCCAGTGGTCACTACCGGTCCCGCTGGCCCTCTATGCCTAGAGAACTTCCGGTAAACAGCCCAACCAACGGGGACTAAAGCCATTAGAGCCTTCGTTTATTGTCCTCGCTGGCCCTCTATGCCTTCGGGAACCTGTCTCGGCCTCCGGCCTCGACAGGATTCCCGTCAGGCATAGAGGGCCAGCTCGGACAATAAACTCAGGCTCTAATTGCCCAATAGACCATTATGCACACAGTAATACATACTGTGTGCATAATACCCGCATATGTATAGACCATTATGCACACAGTAATACATACTGTGTGCATAATACCCGCATATGTATAGACCATTATGCACACAGTAATACATATACTGTGTGCATAATACCTGCATATGTATAGACCATTATGCACACAGTAATACATATACTGTGTGCATAATACCTGCATATGTATAGACCATTATGCACACAGTAATACATACTGTGTGCATAATACCTGCATATGTATAGACCATTATGCACACAGTAATACATACTGTGTGCATAATACCTGCATATGTATAGACCATTATGCACACAGTAATACATACTGTGTGCATAATACCCGCATATGTATAGACCATACATATTGTTACAGGAGGCAGACAAGTCTCCCTTGTTAGAATGACCTCTATGACCCGGGTTCTTGGAAGTCCCTGTACATAGATCTATCCACACCTCTTTCTTTAACTCGTCCGTGGACGGATGGGACGGGTGGGACGACTTAACCTGTCAACACCCTTTCCCACTTCATGTCTATTTCATTGCTAATCTTGTATATAAGGCCCAGTGTGGGCCGGGTAAGATTGTCACTCCCTGTTGACATTCCTTGGATGATGATGTGAGCCTGTGTGTGGAGAATAAAGCCTTGCTGAAAACCATATTCCTCTTCTCTGATGTCTGACTAGATCAAGCGGGGGCCGAGCTGTCTGAACCCCAAGGTCACGAGTACCTTTCCTACTTAAGTTACTTATATCCCTAAGTCCCTCTGCTGTGCTAAGCTGCCGCGCTACCCCTGATAGCTGACCATTGGAATGGACTATGTAATTGAGCCTAACTTAGAACAACTTTGGGATGAAACGACCCCCAGTAACCAATCATCTCCCCCTCTTCCTCGTCAAATAACGAATAACATTAATTCCCACTCCAACAATATACATACATGTACATACATACATAAAGAACCGGTGTAATTAAGCTGTAGACTCTGTCTGCCTATTGTTGTACGTCCCAGGGGGGGACACAATCCATATTGATATTGATGCAGCAGTGGGACACTGTGGTTCTATATAGTAATAGACTCTATGGACTTGGCTCTGGCTGCTGCATTCTGATTCTCTTCTAGAGGGTCAGATTTTCAGAAAATGTACATTCACCTTCACCAATCCTCTCAAATAACCCACATTTAAGACAAAAATGAGCTTCAAAATGCAGTTTAACACAACAGAACTGATACTTTAAATCAGTGCGATACCAAATTAATATATATGCTCAGATATTCATTGCCAAATTGCAGCCTAATTTAGCAGAATGTACTAAATGTGTAGAGCTGCCAATTGTACATTTTCTGAAAATGTCTCCCTAGACTAGTGTAGTGCTATTGACTGAGTCAGAGCTTAATCCACGGGGACCTGCAGCTAAATGCTGGTGTGTGGATAAATAGCTCAGCTCCCGGCTCTGCCAGTTATTCCATTTGGATGCGAGTTGCTCAGCTTTGGTCTTATGAGCAAGTTTAGATTTCTGTGCGTGTGACTTCCGCGCTGGGTTTGAGGGATGGATTAATCATTGGGGGTCCACTGGCTGGATCCACTGGCTGGGAACGGCACAAGTTTAACAGCATGTGCTGTCTGTGGAGGTTCCTAAAGTCTTGTTGGGTCAGATTTTCAGAAAATGTGCATTTGGCAGCTCTACACATTTAGGCAATTCTCCTAAATTAGGCTGAAAAATGATGAATACCGGGTATATCTGAGTATGTTCGGTATCGCATTCATTTAAAGTATCAGTACTGTTATGTTAAACTGCATTTTGAAGCTCATTTTTGTCTTAAATGTGGGCATTTTCTGAAAATCTGACCCACACATTTAGTATGGACCATGTGCTGTGTCTGGGGAGGTTCCTAAAGTCTTGTTAGTCCGTATTGACTCCATCTCCCAATCTCCAGTTCTGATAAGAAACTATTTTGAGGTTTGGACGTGTTCATAAAAGATTGGCTTTTTCTTCAGATGTGAATC
The DNA here is from genome assembly GCA_942159475.1 of Sthenelais limicola. NCBI lineage: Eukaryota > Metazoa > Annelida > Polychaeta > Phyllodocida > Sigalionidae > Sthenelais > Sthenelais limicola. Next base: position 2,999,362 of record OW804100.1, on the reverse strand, counting down.
TTAAAAACACTGTTCGTGCCTACCTTACTCTTACTCTGAGCTTACCTGTGTAAGTGTCATGTGTGATTCTATTCATCCAATCTTGTAGCGATTTCCGAGTAAGATACTTGTTAATCCATTGCATAACTATACTTAGCTTCTGGAAGGTTGATAAAAGGTTCATAGGACTTGAGACCTCTGATTGATAGATAGGTCTTATACATTCAAGATTCAAGAGTAATACTCAGATCAGTCAAACCATTGATTAGATTTAGATTTAGATTTAGATTTAGAAACTTTTATTTTCGATTTTCTTATCGCTATCAGAGAGCAATTCTCCAGCTATGGGAGGTCTAGACACTCACTGTTATTGTTACAGTATTGGTATGCAGTGAACAAGCCCACAGTCGTCATTGGCGAAGGTGGCACACTGCCGTTTTAAAATATATTCTTTGATCATACATTTGAATATTTGATATTTGCGCAGTAGTTATTTTTAAGCTTTTCGATTGATTGTATAAAAGAAGTATTAATCAATGTCCATCTTAACAGGACGGGAATAGGAATTGGCTAAAACATTGAAAATTAACACTGACAGTTTTTAATTTTTAGTTTTAGTTTATGAGACCCTGTATTAGTAAATAGTGCCAACTGTAGTTTAGTTTATGTAACAAACAGCCAATATAAGTTTATTAAGAAGGCATGGGCTGGAAGAGATCTTCGGATAAGTTCATAACCTGTTTTTCCATGTACACCTTTTGGAAATAAAGAATCTATTATTATTATTATTAAGCTTCTTATTCTCAGTTCAATGGTAAGTATGTTTCTCTTAATAATTAACAGTTGTTTGTTGACAGATACGTAGTCTTGTAATTATCAATACTTTTGAAATAAATTTATAATAATTTTTTAATTAGACCAACTTTTTTCTTTTTCAGCTACCCTTAGCTTCTTCCAGAATCTCGGGCATTGCACGTGTGTTTTTTCTGATCTGGGAAATATTTGGATAAGATTAATACTTAATTACTCCTGTCTTGTTTCACGATGCATATTTTGTATAATCTTCCTTTAAAACATCACTTCAATTGAGGAATTTGAGTACAACTCTAAAAATCATACGTAATATAAGGTTGTCACCTTATCAAGTTACATATTTATGAGTCTGATTTCCGGAAGATGTACAATTGGCAGCTCTACACATTTAGGAAATTCTGCAAAATTAGGCTGAGAAATGAAGAATACCGGGTATATCTGAGTACATCTTGGTATCGCATTGATTTAAAGTATCAGTTCTGTTATGTTAAACTGCATTTTGAAGCTCATTTTTGTCTTAAATGTGGGCATTTTCTGAAAATCTGACCCACACATTTAGTATGGACCATGTGCTGTGTCTGGGGAGGTTCCTAAAGTCTTGTTAGTCCGTATTGACTCCATCTCCCAATCTCCAGTTCTGATAAGAAACTATTTTGAGGTTTGGACGTGTTCATAAAAGATTGGCTTTTTCTTCAGATGTGAATCTTAAAAACACTGTTCGTGCCTACCTTACTCTTACTCTGAGCTTACCTGTGTAAGTGTCATGTGTGATTCTATTCATCCAATCTTGTAGCGATTTCCGAGTAAGATACTTGTTAATCCATTGCATAACTATACTTAGCTTCTGGAAGGTTGATAAAAGGTTCATAGGACTTGAGACCTCTGATTGATAGATAGGTCTTATACATTCAAGATTCAAGAGTAATACTCAGATCAGTCAAACCATTGATTAGATTTAGATTTAGATTTAGATTTAGAAACTTTTATTTTCGATTTTCTTATCGCTATCAGAGAGCAATTCTCCAGCTATGGGAGGTCTAGACACTCACTGTTATTGTTACAGTATTGGTATGCAGTGAACAAGCCCACAGTCGTCATTGGCGAAGGTGGCACACTGCCGTTTTAAAATATATTCTTTGATCATACATTTGAATATTTGATATTTGCGCAGTAGTTATTTTTAAGCTTTTCGATTGATTGTATAAAAGAAGTATTAATCAATGTCCATCTTAACAGGACGGGAATAGGAATTGGCTAAAACATTGAAAATTAACACTGACAGTTTTTAATTTTTAGTTTTAGTTTATGAGACCCTGTATTAGTAAATAGTGCCAACTGTAGTTTAGTTTATGTAACAAACAGCCAATATAAGTTTATTAAGAAGGCATGGGCTGGAAGAGATCTTCGGATAAGTTCATAACCTGTTTTTCCATGTACACCTTTTGGAAATAAAGAATCTATTATTATTATTATTAAGCTTCTTATTCTCAGTTCAATGGTAAGTATGTTTCTCTTAATAATTAACAGTTGTTTGTTGACAGATACGTAGTCTTGTAATTATCAATACTTTTGAAATAAATTTATAATAATTTTTTAATTAGACCAACTTTTTTCTTTTTCAGCTACCCTTAGCTTCTTCCAGAATCTCGGGCATTGCACGTGTGTTTTTTCTGATCTGGGAAATATTTGGATAAGATTAATACTTAATTACTCCTGTCTTGTTTCACGATGCATATTTTGTATAATCTTCCTTTAAAACATCACTTCAATTGAGGAATTTGAGTACAACTCTAAAAATCATACGTAATATAAGGTTGTCACCTTATCAAGTTACATATTTATGAGTCTGATTTCCGGAAGATGTACAATTGGCAGCTCTACACATTTAGGAAATTCTGCAAAATTAGGCTGAGAAATGAAGAATACCGGGTATATCTGAGTACATCTTGGTATCGCATTGATTTAAAGTATCAGTTCTGTTATGTTAAACTGCATTTTGAAGTTCATTTTTGTCTTAAATGTGGGTTATTTGAGAGGATTGGTGAAGTCGAATTGTACATTTTCTGAGAATCTGACTCATATTGTTATACAATCAGTAATAATACATCACTCTGTAGCTTAATATCATAGACCTGTAGGACATCATCCACTGTTGGTAACAATGCTGAAGTAGAGCACCTGAGTACACACATGTACCTGCTGGGTCCTGCAGTAATGTGTTTGTTTAAGGATAAGAGACATTATTACTTAACATTTGGTGGAAGACAATTTCCAGATACATTTAGAGTCACTGTAGACTGGTACCAAGTCCCTCCGCCTAAATGGAGGCATCAGACTCAGATCGCTCTATTCTGCCAGTGCAGGAAGAGTGACTAATATATAGAGACAATGGAGTGAGGGACTAGTAATAGAATAATTAAATATTCAATTACTAGTACCGAGTTCCATTCACTATTTATTATATATGTCCCTAGCTTAGGCAAATATTGATATATAAACCTTTCTTTGGGGTTTTAAATCATCATAAAGTTAAAGCTAAAAGAAAACCTAATTCACAGAAACAAGCAAGCCGCAAACAACAAAGTCTACATGCTAGCACGCATCAGACACATGCTCACCAAACAATCAACACTAAAAATCTACAAAGCAATGATTCTACCCCTCCTCGATTATAACTCAACAATATATAACTTTGCAACACAAGCAAACACAAACAAACTGGAATGCATCCAAACACAAGCAGTCAGAATCATTACACTGACAAGAAGAGATGATTCAGTAGCAGACATACTACCATCTCTGGGTCTCAAGACACTGGATCAAAGAAGGGCAAAACATCTACTGTACCTCATGTACAAACGATCCCGAGACGCACCCACAAACTCACCAATGCACACAAAAAACACCCACTCACAATATAGTATTGTATATTGTATTGTATATATAGTATAAATATAACCTACCACTAAACATGCCAAAGACTGAACTCTCAAAAGTGCACCCTGCTACAAGGGTGCAAAAGCATGGAACGCCCTCACTTCAACAGAAAAAATACTCCCTCATACGAACAATTCAAGAACACCCTCAAACAGAACCAAATACAACTCAAAACCCACACAGACTGACTGTAATGGTATGCAGTATCTTCACACTACCATACCAAACCCACACTGATCCAAGGGCATGCTGTCCAAATCAACCGAAACAAATCCACCTAACTAATCATACTTTTATTTCAATCTATGATTATACCTTTCTCACCTTTCTTGATTTAATGTTTGTTTAACTTAACTTGATCTTGAGTAATAATCCAGTATAAATAGGGTTTGACCTAGAAAAAATTGCAACGAAAGGTTTCTCAACGGTTTTGGGTAGTATAAGTGCCCTTTATTAACATACTAAAAGTCTAGAAAAATCTAGGTAGGGGAACATGCCCAAAATCGCAAAAAAACAAATGGCTGCTGCTAAAACTTTGAAATACCATAACTCAGTGTAAAATCAACATTTATTTAAGTGGGAATACATTTTCTCAATGTTTCCAGGCATGGGGAATACAATGAAATAAGAACTAAATCGATATAATAAATATTTAGCAAGTTAGTGTACTGATATATGAAAGACATTACATAAAAGCAGTCCTGCAAATACATCCTGTGAAGTGAAAAATCTAAGTATCATTTAGCCAGATTGTACTTGACCAAAGCTATTATATATATATATATATATATATATATATATATATATATATATATATATATATATATATATAGTTAACATCTTTCCACTAAACATACTATCATAAGTACCACTGTGATACCTGAGATAAGGAACCTACAACAAGAAAAATCAATTGGCCATGTAATGTAGAGACAGACAGACAGACAGATTGCAATTGACAAAGGGGTAGAGAGACAGAAACAGAAAGGAGAGGAAGTAACGAGAAAAGGGAGACTAGATATAAATGTGTGTTGAGTTACAGATTTAAAATATCAATAAACTCTTTACATATTTTCATTTGTCTGGCCCCTTTGTCAAGTACACCTGTCACGTTTCTAACAGCTTCCAACTACACTAATGGTATCCTTTTTTAATTTCCTTTCTTTTAAAAAAAATTGTATTAATGTTATAGCTAGATATAATCCCATTGGCTGACATGAGCTGCCCCTTCCAGTTGATCAAATCACATTATTGACTTACCTTTAAACCTTTATTGTCTCCTAAGAGCATCTTAGATTTGATCTTAATATTCCAAGCATTATCTTCTTATGTGGGTGACACCTTTCTGGTTCTTACAGTAAAAATATCTATTCCAAAGATTGAATTGAATTGAATTGAAAAATACTTTATTTGTCCGATCATACAATAATGAAAAAAATAGACAAATTGGTAAGCAGGTTTCTGGATAAGATCCAGGTCTTCCAACCGTTACCTTTCTTTTTTTTGAAAAGTTGCTCTAATGCGATAAGACTGTTTTACAAGCACACTAAAATATACAGGATATTAGACATAAAACAAGTTATAAGACAGGTTATAAAGTTAAAGCACAAAATACATGTATTGGTTGACTAAGGTCAGAACTAAGGATTACAAGGTATAACAATATTAGGAGCTCAAGTCTCACAGATATATGTGCCCATATATTACAGTGAAATAAAAATAGAACACATGCTTGCAGCATGTGTTGTATTTTGTACAGGGTTCAATCAAATATATTATCTCAAAGTCATGAATTAACGATACCTTCATTTTAAAAGTTAAAGAACAATCTTGAAGGCACCAAAGTGCTGTTTGACATTCATTTAGTTATTTTCTAGAAGTTTTTGTAGTTTCTTGGTATTTTCTAAATTATGAGCCTCAGATGGTAGAGAGTTCCATGCTATACTTGTTGTTTGTTTGTTTGTTTGTTGTACTTTATTTGGTAGTACCATGTCAGCGAGACTTTATCTCCACAGCATTGGGAGGCTCTCAGACTCTGCTGGACACATTGGTCTAATAACAAGGAAATAAGGGTACAATCTACTGCTAAGTCAACGCCTTAGCAGCAGCCCTTATTTTAATAATGGTATAAATTAAATTTTAAATAATACAATACGGCAATGAATGCTTGGGAATAAATCCCTATAAATTACTAGTATCAGAACATAAATATGTTTTGAAATTGGGTTTGTCGACATAAGACATATCTGGCCTCAATCCATTATTATATTGCTTTATAAAGGAAACTATTTTGATAGAGGGATGATTTTGGTCGACTCATTATTAGATTTTTTCTGTTTTTTGCATGGCTCCATGTTGTCAGGATCCTTTTGTCTAAATTTGTTTGTGAGTTGGCTAAGTGAAAAGCACTTTCTAGAATATGAATTTCCCTTCTCTTTTCATTAGTTAACATTTTTAAAAATCTATCATTTTGTTATCAATGTTTGTCCTTTTATCTACCCTCAAAATTGATCTTACAGAGGAGTTTAGTAATGATTTTAGTCTCTTCAGCAGCTTTGCTGATGTGGATGAATAAAATACTCCAAAATCAATATTAGGTATAATCAACATTTTGATGATATCAGTCTTAACCTTTTTATTTAGTATGTAGATGGAACAAGGAGATTTGTGCCTACCCATTTCTTGGTGTGTTCTTGGTCATAAATGCTTTCATACAAAATGAGTTTGATTTTTTCCCTTCACAGGATGCTTTTGCTGGTTGTTTTTTTCCCATTTCTTCTCTGTATCAGTACACTAACATTCTAAATATTGATTATATGGACGATATTCTTATTTCATTGCATTCCCCATGCCTGGAAACATTAAGAAAATGTACTCACACTTGAATATATGTTGGTTTCACACTGAGTTATGGCATTTCATAGTTTTAGAAGCGGCCATTCAGTTTTTTTCCATTTGGGCATTGCTTTTATGTCTCATCAATCAACATGGTCAATGTAACTATTACCTATCAAGAATTAGGTATGGAGTTCTATAGTATTTACCATAATGTGTCAATATGTGTGTCTGTGATTCATGCTTAACCCCTCAACATGTATTATTTCATGATATCTTTGTGTATGTATGCTGTATGTTTCTTATTAAACACCTTAAACTCTTAAGGAGCTGAATTACCCAGGAGCCCTCTGTGCCAAGTTTCAGGCAAGAGGCCAGCAGAGGGTTGTCTAAATAAACCATGAATGAAGTTAAGCTTGTGTTCTGGTTGTTCTTTGCTTAGTCCGAACCTGGGTTTTTTTGGAAGAACACTACATAAATATATATAAATATATACAGTAAGAATTTCCTACCGAAGCTAGAAAAACTAGCCTGCGTCCTCCAGCCTAGACCACTGCTGGATGACGGCTCGATGTCAACCGGACTGCCTCTTCGCGCCTATCCCTCCTCCTGAATAGACTTATATCAAACTAATACCTCCCCCTTTCCATTTGACGCCTTCCTTTCCCGGCTCAAACCTCACTTCTTTCTGTCTGTGATGGTTTTTGAGTGGCAGTCTTTGCCCTTTATAGCTGCTTAATCCCCACAAAAAACACTGGCTCTTGCCATCGTAGGCTATGGGCCCGGTAGGATGGACGTGGGGCTTACCATGAAAGTGGGAAGTCCCCCCCCCCCCCCACCTTCTACCAGACTAGACCTAGAAAAAGTAGCTTTGCAGAGAATATATTATGTAAGGATGTTATTCTGCAACAGGCCCCACCACCTGCATGTGTTTATTATCCCTAGTGTCTCACACGCATGCGCACTGGGATATCCCAACCAGCTTTATTGCTTTAGGTCCAACATTAGACCTTACATTTCAGTTGGCATCATTGCCTGTGGTGGCGCTGTTTTCCAGACTATTTAATCGTGGATTGTTTGCTCATTGTACAGAAAAGAATAGAAGAGTTTTTATTTGTTTTTTATAATCCAGCACAGCATGAAAATCTCCTAAAATAAATGGAGGAGACCGGCTGACGCAATCAGTAGATGAATACAAGTTCAACAAACAAACAAACAATTTGTCCAATAAGATTTGTATTGAATTTGAATGTGTATGAAGAGGATGCTCAATGTTTGTTATCGGTCCACATGATATAATGAATATATTTCATGAAGCCTCCTTTAAGCCTGTGAATAGAACCTTTAAAACCAAACAGATTTAGAAATAATTCCATCTTTTTATGAACCATAAGAAGTAATCATTGTCTGGAACAAATGATATCAGATTACTTTTAATATATAATAATAAATTCCGCCCAAATCCTTTGCTGCGGTGGTTTCACCTATTATCACTCACCGGCACTAGTTCCCTTAGGAATCAACTTCAAAATATTGATAACTTCAGTCCTATAAGTCATAATATGACTAAATTTTGTATACACATATAACAGCAGTAGACTATTCATAAATTCAGTCCTATAAGTATAGCAATCAGTAAATGTGGTAAGATTGTCTTTGTGGTAAAAGCTAAAAATGCAGCTTTAGGAAATACTTAAACCTCTTTCTACTATGTCGCCTGCCCGGTCCACCCTATAGCCAGCCTATAGCCAGCCTTCCAAGGATAGATTAGAGCAGAAGGTGACGAGTAGAACAAATTTATCTTCTCCTTCAGAGACAGAAGATAAAGTTCTTTTATTATGATCCTGGTCCATATGGTTTATACCCACTTGTGGATAGTACGGTAATCAGGTGATATATGTGATGTGCTTCAGGAAAATGAGTCATAAGTCTCAAAACGGATATTTTTCAAAGTGATTTATTCATAAGATATCTTTGGTGGAATATTCTTGGGGTACTTAATGCTGCTAGTAACATTATTAAGTGTACGAAATTTCAAGGCAATTTGTATGAAATACATCTTTGCATTTCTACCCGATGTGCAAGATTGTATTTCTGACCTAGTTTTTACCTGGAACTTTTGACCTGATTTTGACCTGGTGCTTTACTAGTGGAAATCGTAAATGGTTATGCAGCTCAAACTTCATTTTATAATGCTCTATGGACCCGATTTATAAATGCACTTTTGATGCTCTCAGTGATGCACTATCAACCACTTTATAGAATACAGTTTTTATGCTCACAACGATGCACTAATTACCAGGTTATGAAATGCAGATCGTTGCACTCAGTAACCACTTTTATTGCCTACTATATAAAAAATGTTTAAGTTGAAACATTCTTGAAAGAAGCATATTTTCCCTATAACTCTATGAGTTTAAGGCAAGGCATGTCACCAACGCTTTATGACATCTCATTTTCATTGGTTTCACCGTGCGCTTGGTGAGGCAGCATCTGAGAAGGGTAAATCCAAGCAGTTTGGCCAGCTTGGGTCACCCAGGCTACTTGTGGTAATGATGTATGCAATGGTGCTGAGTGTTATGATTATAACAGTTTGCAAAATCAAAATGGCAAATTACACAAATAAACTCTAGAAGTTTATTCCATGATATGGCCGTGAGCGTACAATATAATTGATATACTTGCCGCTCACAAGGTGGACAATATAAATTCTGTGTATTGTACAGTGACGTCACGACCGTTCGTGACTATGAGGACAACACAGTTTGATGAAATTAATGCAAATAAAGTTGTTTTAAGGTAAGAATCATGGAATAAAAGCAAGAATAGCACAGTATCGCGTTTTCGGGGGGCTACATTCTCCTCGTATGGCCGAAAAACAACTCGGCCTACGGCCTCGTTGTTTTCGGCCATACTCGGAGAATATAGCCCCCCTCATACGCCATACTGTGCTGTTCTTGCTATAATATCACTTATTTCAGGCCAATAGAATAATGTGGGTGAAAAGAATCATGCATGGAGGTAACAGCACGTGGTACAGGTCCCTAGAAGCCTTTCATGGTAGAAAAGTGGACAATATATTATTATCTAGATACAAACCAACCAATGCTTTGAACGAATTCTATGCCGACCTCTTCAGATTGTGGAATAGACATTATTACAAGCACGAGCCTACAGAGCCTGCTCAGTTTTTCAAAGAAAGACTATGGTGTAATAGATTTATAAAAGACAAAAAGCATATATCTACATCATTTCTGTATATGGGTCAGACTTTCAGAAAGTGTACAATTGGCAGCTGTACACATTTAGTAAATTCTGCTAAATTAGGCTGAAATTTGGTCAATAATAGGTAAATTCGAGTATATTCAGCATTGCATTGATTCTAGCAAACTGTTTGGTTAGGTTGAACTGTATTTTGAACTATATTTCCGTCTGAAATTTGGGTTATTTGAGAGGATGAATTTTCATTTTCTGAAAATCTGACCCATATAACAGTTGTTAAGCTCTCACACACATACTCCACCGCCTGCGTGTGTTTACAAACATACATGTAGTAGAGCCAATACTCGTACATCGTCTTAGGATTTATTGTAAAGATTTCATCTTTTTATTCGTACGTGGATTGTTGCTTTGGCCAAGGGACATCGGACCTTGGTAATGTACTGCGCAGCTGGCTCCCCAACGGTGTCTATGTTGTGGCTCAGATCGTCAGAAAATGTACAATTGGTCTTCACCAATCCTCTCAAAAAACCTGATTTTTGTTTGGTTCAAAGTCAGGTTCAAAATACAGTTCAACATAACCAGACAGATTTATTGAATGAATATAATACAGAATAGACTCAGATATACTCAGCAGTATTTATCATTTTTCACTCTAATTCAGCAGAATTTGAGAGATGTGTAGAACTGTAGATTGTGCATTTTCTGAAAGTCTGACCCTTCTCATAATACTGAGAACTTCCTATTTCAAAAGGGATGTACTATAATGTATGTTTATAGCATTATCTTGTTTTAATTATACTTTTTCTTATTTTTTGATTAATATTGAATCTTGAATGAGAAGGTAAACGGACATATAATTTAATTATTTTCATTACTTTTCTTATTATCATTATTTTTTCCATTATTGATAGACGACTGATGTCAGTAAATGATAATGTCACTTTTTTTATTTAAAGATTTATTGAGATGATCTATCCACCTGAGAATAACGCCCTTTCGGTCACAATGTTGTGATAGAATACACTTATTAAACAAACATAATAGTTGTTGTTATTCTTTTATTTGTTCAACCCTGAAATGTACGAACTTTCTGAGAATGACCCGCTGATACCTGTTGTAATATAACCAACAAGGGAGTTAAATATTTTATTTCACCTCTGAGAGCGTGGAGAACGGAGTGCCCATTGATTTAACGTTCGTTCTCCATGCATAGGCGAGTCTGGTTATCCATTCTCACGTCCTCAATGCTGCGTTTTGATTGGATAAGACGTCGTGGCTACATAGTTACGTAAACGACGCACACCTTGACGCAAAACAATGTAGTTCCTTTTCGAGGCACTCAAATTTGACATTTTGATAACTTTTGATCCATATAAATGGTAGGAAACATTAAAAATTTGATACATTTAGTTGGCAGAAGTGAAATAAATCTCGAACCAACCACGTTTCTCCCGTTTTGCGTGTTCTCCACTTGTCTTCAGGCTATGCAATCCACTTGGCTCCGCCTCGTGGATTACTACGCCTTACGACGCGTGGAGAACAAGCAAAACGGGAGAAACTAGGTTAGTTCTACCTATATATTTACCTGGTGTTGTTATATTATCACATATACCAGCAGAGGTTATCGTAGTTATCGCGTTATCATATAGCCGTGTCTGTGCATGCTGGTGTTTCAGGTTATCATATAGCCGTGTCTGTGCATGCTGGTGTTTCAGGAAGTTGATAAAAACAAAGATGAAGCGCCCAACACGGCACACTTACCCAATTTCTCACATTGAAAGGAGGCATGGGTCCGATATTTTTTAAAATGTACAATTGGCAGCTGTATACATTTAATAAACTTTGCTAAATTCGCCTGCAATTTGGTCAATACTAGGTTCATTCGAGTATATTCAGCATTGCATTGATTCTAGCAAACGGTTTGGTTAGGTTGAACTGTATTTTGAACTTTATTTTCGTCTTAAATTTGGGTTATTTGAGAAGATTGGTGAAGTTGAATTGTACATTTTCTGGTGATTTCACCCACATGCTTTAAGCCACCCAGTATTCGCCTTACTCGCCGGCATTCCCTCCAACATGTTTATTATCTCCTATGATCTGTTCCGTGCAGAATAAACATATTAATGGAACTGGGTCTGGGAAAATCTAGTTAAGCTTTGATGGCAGGAAGAAGGTCGTAAGACGATGCCATGTTTTACTGCCAATGAATAAATTAAAAATAAATGTGTATAATATGACTCTTACACTTCTTGAGCTTATTAGAATAAAGTATTCACGGTAGAAAGAGCCCGAAACGTGTTTTATTCCCAAATCGTTCTCACAGTTCATTCCAAAGTTCAGTATAGGTCTAGAGATGAGAGAGTCCCTCAAACCTGAGGGAAAGATTAGCCTCTCGCTCCAAACCGCAAAATGCCATTAGCATCACAATAGGACGCCGGTAAACACATTAGCGGGGCCGGGAAAGCTATTAGATAAGATAAGATAAGAACTACTTTATTCATCAATTAATACAGTTACACGATAAATGGGTAAACAAACAGCGCAGTAGGAGTCCAATCAATTCAATGTATATCATTGACATTCAATTCTTATCTGATCTAAGAGGCTATGAGCCTAGAGTGTTATTCAAGTCAATATGCAAGGGCCAAAAACTTTGAAACTTGCACAACATGAACAAAAGGGAACTTCGACGAGATAAGTTCAAATCCGGAGAGATTTCTGTTTCTTAATGTGTGGACCCCTCCACCCCACGTGTGTAACCATGTTCAATGTTGGATGTCTGACCGGTCCTGGCCCACACGCACTGTACGCTATGGCAGTAGGACATGTGTTTCTTTACTAGATTAGTTTTGATTACCTTTTTTTACATTATATATGTCTTAGTATGTAAAAGTCAAGAAGGCAGGAACAAGAAAATAAAGAATTTGCAAAAAGAAAAGAAAAAAGGGAACTTTGAACCTGTTCCATTTTACCACCCTACTGTTGTAAGATTACTCAAAGGTCAGTCGCCAGTGGAATCCCCAACCAATAAAAGAACCATATACAGCAGGGAGGTGACGAGTGAAGTTTGGCACAGTTGCTGAAGGTCTTCTGATGAATGTTTCATCAGACTGGAGGATTTAAAGGTCGGTTGGGATATATCTGTAAATGCGTTTCTAATGCGTCTGGATTTCTTCATGAACAGGGAATACAACCAGAAGGTGTGATATAGTATATGTGTGTAAAGATTTAGGTGCACTGTTTATAGGTTGGTGTAGAAAGTAGGTGTATTATTTCACCTTTGAATGTTGTCAATACGTACAGCCCATTGAGTTAGCACTGAGAGTGCAACTCAGTCCTGCAGCCTATACGACGGCTGTATCAGGCTGATATGGAATGAATATAGTTCCCTAGCAATGATAGTGTTATTGCATATATAAATGAATATAAATGCATATAACCAAATAATTGAATATGTAATGAACCACAGATTCGTGGGCATGAGTCGCAAATATCGTGAAAGGAAGCAACAAACGAGGATAAATTCGTTTGACCCGGTTTTATTGACCCCGAAACACAGATACAAGCGTAAAGTGCAAGAAGAGCTTAATTTGAACAACAGAAGTATCTCGTTCCTCAGCGCGGCCCGAGTCCGTTGTGTTGTCGCTTTTTAATTTAACTCTACATACACAACTCTGCACATGAGAAGGTTTTTCTTTTTTTGATTCCCAATAGCTTCATATTTTAATTTGAGTATTATGAATTGTCACTTCACTATGTGTTTGCTACACAGCATGAAATAGATACAGGTTAACTAACGAGTTGGTTGAAGGAGCGTGAATATTGCACAAGTTGCGTAGCAACGAGTGCAATATTCTAAGCGACTGAAACCAACAAGTTAGTTAATAGATTTATTATACATGCTTCAATCATGAAAATAAAAAAAAATTAAGTCACAAATTTGAATTTTACTGGTAATCTTGGTTTATATATATATAAGAATTTTTATTCAATCAATCATTATACAGTTACAGAAAGTATGAATCGGGCTTGGCGTCTATATGCGGCTGCGCATAGATCTTCCGGCTAGTCCTTAAAATAATTTGAATTAGCTTGTAAAATTGACAAGCCTAAATTGTCTAATTTTGAGTTAAAGTTGTCTCATTCAGCCAGACATTCGTCGCGCCCCTACCGGCCAGAAGGCTACCCACACTTTCTTACCGCCACAACGCTCGCGGATTTCTTATCATCCCAAAGTCCAAAGGTACAGGTGGGGTCCAGGTCTGACCGTTATCTCAAAGTCGATCACATGGGAAAGGAGGGGAGGGGCTGACCGCCAGGTCAGGGGAGGGGGGGGGGGAATACTGATTAAAGAGTGGGAGGGAGAGGGGAGGGGAGATAACCCTGTGACCTGGTCACCACCCAAAGAGATTGGTCAGAGTGGCAGTGGTCACTCTGAGCCTCGTTTTAATAATTGTCTGTCATTGTTATCCTGTGGCTGATTGGATCTCTAATCTAACCTGTCAATTAATTGGACCAACGGGACCAAAGCCAATCAGCGCAGGACCAGTGTATTCGTTCTAATCTGTCTAGTATAAGAATAAACAGCAAGATTGGTTCGACCTCTTCTAAGGCTTGTACTGATTCGAAGCATACATCTCTGTGTGTTGCGTTGATTAATTTCTCGCCCAACTACTGACCCTGAATTATTACGAAGAATGGCCCGCATTTCTTCAAGCTAATTATCTAGTTACATCACTTGTTTTAAGAATCACTTTATATCATTTTTACATCATGAATATTTGTGAAGTTTGAACAATATTCTACTAGTATCTTCACAGATGAAATACAGAGTCAATTTAGAGTACTACTACTTTAGGCGAACCAGTACAGGTTGCCATCGTTATATTCGTACATGATCATCCTTCCTCACTTTCTACTTAGTACTTCAATTCTCGCGGTTATTCATTTACTACATTTTAGATTGACAGAATATTAATTCGTCCATAATGTCAGTACATGTGTCCTTTAGTTTGGTATTATACAGCCATGATACTCAATTGATATGATAATTATGCAAAGTTTGTAAATTTAGACAATTCAAGTGTACTAATCCGTCAAAATATATTTATCTAGTATCAGATAGTATAATATAATGTAAGACTTTTTAAGAAAAGTCACCCCCAACTACATATATAGAATTCTGTACAATACAAATGCATACAATTATATTAAAAGGCAGTTTCCTACAGTATCGATATCTCGATCTTTCAATAGTAAGGCATTACAGGCCTTGAGTTGTTGAGATGCAAGAGGTATTCGAGAATCATTTGTATTCCTGTATTACAGGTATACTGACTACTTCGTAATTGACATACAATAATTTGATAACTGTTTACATTCAATCATCAGTCACAAGAGGTTTTTAAGTATTGATCATTGGTCAGGTAGAAATCATGTTTTAAATATCTTCGAAATTCTTTCCTGGTTTTGATCAATTGTACTTTTGCTGGCAAGTCATTCCAAAGTTTAGGCATTCGAAACAAGTAGGAATTCCTAAAGGTTTCGTTTTTAGGGTGTGGGACTTTCATTTTCTTACCATCCGATAGGCTTCTAATATTTAGTTTTCTTGTATCTATATAATCTTCTTTTCTCATCTTCAGAAATGTTTAAAAAAAACCCAGATTGGTGGCCATGACAACCCCACATAGATCACTAGTGAAATACGCACTATACATACTCTAGATACGTTGTTGTCAGAGCAATGCGTGTATAATAAAGAACGTTTTTTTACTCAGAAGTAGTAGAAGTACTGTGAGAGATATTGCTGGGCCGGTCATGGACATGAATAGACCTTCTTATACTATATGTCTACACCAGTGGTCAGCAGAAGTGACAAGTAGACTACACCAGTGATCAGTAAAAATGACCAGTCGATGGACAATGGTGGGAATACAAGGAAGCAGGAGTAATATTTATGCTTCATGCATATCAAGGCATTAGGAATAATATACGGGGGACGGCTTCTGTGGTCACTGTCAGATGGAATACCAATATTTGGGTCAGATTGTCAGAAAATGTACAATTCGCTTTCATCAATCCTCTCAAATAACCCACATTTAAGTCAAAAATTAGCTTCAAAATACAGTTAACATAACAGAACCGATACTTTAATCAATGCAATACCAAATATACTCAGATATACCTGGTATTCTTCATTTGTCAGCCTAATTTAGGAGAGTTTCCTAAATATGATGTGTTTCATGGAAATGAGTCATAAGTCGCCAAAAATAGATTTTGAGATACCATTATATTTGGAAAGAGGAGTTCAAGCTGATTTCAAGGATAGTAAACAGTCTAATAATCTTTCTAAAGTATTTCTAAATTTTAAGTTTGATATTTTCGTTTTTGAAAAAAAAAAGTTTCCAAAATTTTTAGGTGTCAATAAACAGTAAAGTAACTAAATGTAGTCCATATAAGGATCTTTAAAACGAAAGGATATAGTACATAGATTGTCCTGATATTTGATACCTCGATTGATATATCCATGTGAAATAAACTCCCTAAAAATTAGAACATTGCAATAATGTGATCTTGTGAAAAAAACACTTTGAAGAATATCAATTGTGCGACTTATGACTTATTTTCCTAAAACACATCAGAAATCTGTACAGCTGCCAATTGTATATTTTCTGAAAATCTGACCCATATAAAGCTGGAGTTAATTAATAGCAGGGAAAGCAGCAGTTCTCACAGCAATATAATACATGCAGATTAAGGGTACAACCAGGAATAAAGTTGGATTAGGGTGACCAATGGAAAGCAGTTGGTTATGGCTGGAGGATAATATGGGTCAGATTGTCAGAAAATGTACAATTGGCAGCTCTACACAATTAGTAAATTCTGCTAAATTAGGCTGCAATTTGGTCAATACTAGGTAAATTCGAGTATATTCGGCATTGCATTGATTCTAGCAATCTGTTTGGTTAGGTTGAACTGTATTTTGAGCATTATTTTGGGTTATTTCAGAGAATTGGTGCAGGTGAATTGTACATTTTCTAGGGATTTCGCCCATATATTGTTGAGGGAGTGATTATTGCGGGTGTGGAATGGATCAAGGGGGATGTAGGGGAGAGGCTTGTCCTCATCCCACACGTTCTCTATAGACATGGAAGCGCTGTAATTCATTATGAGAAATCATGTGCTGGATCTGACGGTCTCGTGGATCTGATGAACTGGTCTCAGATTCCTCTACATGACTAGGTCTAGCTTACTCGACAACTTGGCTGGGGATATCTTTTGTAAGCGACTAGAGGTGTTTTAAGCGAGGTTGGATTTCCATAAACAAGATGTTAGAGTGACACCAGGTTTATTAATGAATCATGTCAATTTCTGCCGTATAAATGGGTCAGGTTTTCAGAAAATGTACAATTCACCTTCACCAATGCTCTCAAATAACACAAATTTAAGACAAAAATCAGTTTCGAAATACAGTTCAACATAACCAAAGAGATTGTTTGAATCAAGGCAATTCTAAATATACCCATCTATACCTAGTGTTGATGATTTCTCAGTCCAATTTAACAAAATTTACAAAATATGTTGATCTGCCAATTGTACATTTTCTGAAAATCTGATCCAAACACACAAAACGCAGACCCAAAGCAGGCCAGACTCTAGCGATTCGCTAGGCGAATCTTAAAGAATATAATACCAGAACATAACAGATATAGCGAATCTGGGTGAGTCTGTCAGAGAATCTAAGCCAATTGCAACATAGATCAATTATAAGAAAAAATAAACAGGCGATTTGTATCAAGCGATTCCCCCTCATTGCGATTCTGTAACAATATTAATAAATATAGCTTTGTAGTTTATGGTCATTGATTGCTTGATTTATACATGTGTTTATTGTTTAAATGTGGCTGTGTAAACGTGGATATGTTGTCTGCTATTGTGATTTATTGCATCGGATAATGTTAAGGTAGATTAAGTCAATTAAATGTCAGTCTATAATGTTGTTATCAGTTTGACTATGAATATTGTGTATGCATAATGTCTTTCTATGAGTACAAGTTCTTAAAACGAAAACTTTGGTGTAATCCGGGAAAAGATACACTTTGGGGCGGCCATCTTGAATTTTGCAGCTACTGGCCACCAGGGGTGTCTACCAACTTGTAGCTGGTGCTTTTTGAAAATTTCAGGCCGTATTTAACAACATTCCAAATTTCAAAAAGGTGTCACAACATGCACAATGTAGACAATCAGGTCCCCAAATATTATGACCTGATCTGAAAAAATGCTTTTTTCACCAAAATCTGACCGTTGCCATGGCAACAAAATTAAAAAATAAAGATTTTTTGTTGAAAAATATATTTTTGGAATCTCCATACATACTTGTTTACTATGGTACCCCAACCTGTACAGTATATTTTATATATGTTTTATTCCCTGCAAATAACAATGCTAAATATTCATAATGTTGGCAATAATGGCCTGAGCCAGGTGCTTTTTCCCATAGAGACCAATGCTATTTTGTGGAAAATGACGCAAAAACGTCAAAAACTCAAAAAGCACACGGTCCCCGGAGGGGGACTTTTCAGGGATTGTTCCCCCATGTGTCCCGCATCATATATCCAAAAATCAGCTTTACATTATTTTATTCCGGGTTCCATGCTAAAATGCCTGTACTACTTATAATTATAAGGCATATAAATCGATTTGAATCAGGACTAATACTATATTTATATAGTGCTTCGTAGTTTATGCTTTATTGTAGTTTGTTACGTATAAGATGTCCTAATGTTTACCATCATTGAGATCGGCTTGATTTCATCTGTTCACACATGATAATATCTCAAAATCCATGCATGTTTCAGCCTAATTTAGGAGAATTTACTAAATGTGTAGAGCTGCGAATTGTACATTTACTGACGATCTGACCCATTCAGCAATACACGTATACACCCAGTCTCCGCCATAATGTACTAAATACCCAATAAACAGTCATTAAACTTTCTCTCATCTGCACCATACCGCAGTGATACATGAGCCTTATCATTGCACCAATTACACAGGCGAGTATCCACCCACAATAGGCAGATAGTAACGGTAAGATTATCAGAAAATGCTGAATTGGCAGCTGTACAGATCTAGTGAATTCTGCTAAATTAGGCTGCAATTTGGTCAATACCAGGTAAATTCGAGTATATTCAGCACTGCATTGATTCTAGCAATGTGTTTGGTTAGGTTGAATTGTATTATGAACCTGATTTTCGTCTTAAGTCAGTGTTATTTGAGAGGATTGGTGAAGGTCAATTGTACATTTTTTGGAGACTTGACCCATAAGATCCAGCAGATCGAGCACATCATCAATCTATGGTGTCTGTTTTTCATTCTGTGTTCAGCTGTCTCCCTTATAGTTGGTTAAAGACCTATATTGCTGTCATCTGCATAGTGATCATTATAACTATAAAAAGGACACTTCCTCTATTCATGTCTATATTTCATTCATATCCGCTCTGTCTAGATACCATACTTTCAACTTTAGTTAATGGATTGCCTGGAAGATATGCATTGAAGAAGGTCTGGTCCATTTCACGATTTTTAATTTGATGTATATGTAAACTGAATAAACGTTTTATAATAATAATAATTAAATGAACTTGGTTTTGGGATAGACTCCAAAACCTTCAGCTCAGGAATGGAAATGACAAATCATATATATTATGACAAATATTATCTGAATTAAAGCTCATTATCATCGTTATTAGAGAT
Organism: Sthenelais limicola; assembly: GCA_942159475.1. Classification (NCBI taxonomy): domain Eukaryota; kingdom Metazoa; phylum Annelida; class Polychaeta; order Phyllodocida; family Sigalionidae; genus Sthenelais; species Sthenelais limicola. The sequence continues at coordinate 2,979,820 of OW804100.1, read as the reverse complement.
GGTAAAATGGTCTCTTTCAATGCACATGGGTCAGAACACTTGGGTCACATTTTCAGAAAATGCACAATTTACTGTTCTACACATCTCTCCAATTCGGCTAAATTAGAGAGAAAAATGATAATTACTGAGTATATCTGAGTGTATTCTGTCTTGTATTCATTCAATAAATTTGTCTGGTTATGTTGAACTGTAATTTGAACCTGATTTTCGTCTTAAATTTTTGGTTATTTGAGGGAATTAGTGAAGGCCAATTGTACATTTTTGATGGTCTGACCCACAAAGTGTTGGGGCTTACGCTCACTTCTCCTTCTGTGGCGCGCGCACCAATGCCTTGCTGAGTTATAGGTTTATGCTTGGTTGTCACAGACAACACCAGCAGCACATTGCAGAGTTGGGCTTATTACACACACTAGCATATCCAATAATTTATATCGCAATAGAGTACATTCCTCTTCAAACATCTGTGCATACCGCCATTCCGTTGTTTAAGGGTCAGATTTTCAGAAAATGTACAATCAGCAGCTCTACAAATGTGATAACTCTTGCTAAATTAGAATTAGAATTAGAAAATTATGAATAATGGGTATACCAGTCTCTCTGACATTGTGTTGATAAAAGAATCTTGATAAAAAAAGTTTCTTTCATTGTGTTAAACCGTATTTTGAACGTCACTTTTCTCTTAACTTAAGATCTATTGAAAATGAAGAATATCGTGTATATCTGAGTATATTTGGTATTGCATTGATTTAAAGTATCAGTTCTGTTATGTCAAACTGCATTTTGAAGCTCATTTTTGTCTTAAATGTGGGTTATTTGAGAGGATTGGTGAAGGCAAATTTTTTTGTACATTTTTTAAAAATCTGACCCAAATAGAGGGTGGGGGGGGCTGACTGATGGAAAAAAGACCCAAGTGTGTCTGTGGGGGGGGGGGAGGAGGGGGGGGGGGGCGGGGAAGGGGTCAGTCAGCTCAGTTGGTCAGCGACCTGTTATTGTATAAGCTAAGGAGAGGACAACATTTTCTCCCTTGAATGATCTTGTCACAGCGATTATTCCGCATGTTACATGAGTACATTATGACGTAACAACGCATAATAATTATGAATATGATTAGGAATATTAATGTTAGAATATTAGAGTATGACCTAAGGTAAACCTCACAGGTTTAGACTTATGAATTGACATGTATATATCAGGTGTGCCAGATGTTAGGCAACACCCTAACAGCACAAGCTGGCAGGTAACACCTTACCTAAGCCAGCACTTGACAATAGGCTTGGCCCAGCCCACCTGGACAAGCAGGTGTAATGCAACTCACATTTCTATTGGTTAATACAATCTACACTCCTATTGGTCAAGGTAACCTACACCCTTATTGGTGCATGTGACCTTAATGCATCTCATTGGTTTAATGTAACACACTCTCCTATTGATACATGTGATCCATGTAACCTTGTATAACATTGGGTAAGGGTCACGTGATCAACCTGACCTTACATCATTGGTAATCCAATATGGCACACCTGTAACCTTCACCTACTTAAGACCATGTTCCATGAATAAAGTTTAGTTCCAAATATATTCCTGCAGACTCTGTTCCAGTACTTACTCAACATTAATATTACTTGATAATATACGCTAGCTCTACCATCACCGAAGTTCAAGTATATTATATGGTGGAAAACCAAAATCGAAACTCTGGAGAAAACAAGAGAACTCAGGAATAAGACCGTCGTGATAAGAGAGTACATCCCTCGACAGAGGAAGAAGAAAACTAACGCAGTAATAATGGAAGCTGGATTGAGAGACCAGCTAGACCTAATCATCACGGAGCGGTTAAACGCACACGAGCAGGGGCGCAACGATGGCATAATGGAAAGAATCGAGAGGCTTGTCCGAGATCAAGTAGTAGCCGCACAGATAGCAAACGCAGACAGACCAATTCAGGTAGTAGCACCCCCTCAAAACGAGGAAGCCAGACAGGCAGAAGCACGTAGACAGAACACTTTTGCTCAGGCTTTAGTAGCTCTCAAGGCTCAAGACCCAAATCTCAGAAAGCCAGAAATATTTAGACATCCGACTAGCACCATAACCACTAGATCCTTTCTGAACACGTATCAAAATTACATTGATTTAGCTTATGATCTTAATCCTCAAGCCAGGGCTAGATATTTACCTACATACGTAGATGGCCGAGCAAGGCAATGGCTAGATAGGCACCTCAGAACCGAAGGTGTAGACAGGAATGACTATCGGGCAATTGTAAATGCCATGATCGCACATTTTGCGGCCGATGAAAGAAAACTTAGAATAACGGGTGTACGCAAACAAAGAAAGGATGAATCAGTAGAGTCTTACTCAGCTGAATTAAGAGACATTGTGCATGCTAGAGGGTTAAACGAAGAATCATCTATTGAAAAACTAGTGGAAGGACTTATACCTGAAATTGGGAAAGTGGTACTCGCTCAAACTCCATTAACATTAGACGCGGCCATAGTAATGGCCAAGACGGCAGAAGCCAGTATTCAGAAACCCACTCTCATAGACTCCTCAGACATTTCCAATATCGTAGCCACCTCATGTAGTGCTTTAACGAAATTAGCTGACGAACAGTTCAAAGTTCTCACTGAACAAATCCAGAAGGTTCAGAAAACACAAGAGGATTCTGTAAAGAAAGAATTGGAGAAACAGAAGGAAGCAGAATCCACGGAGACCGTCGCAAACATGGGAGGTCACCGCGGCAACGGACGCGGCCGAGGACGCGGCCGGGGACGCGGCAGAGGAAAAGGACGCGGCTGGAGAGGAAAAGGTGGCCGAGGAAATGGCCACAATAATCACCAGAACGACTGGTATGGTAACCAGGATTATAACCAAGGCTACAATAATCAACAATCAAATTGGCAGCAGAACTCCGGATACAATAGTTACCAACAACAGTACGATCAACCATCCTTTGACCCCCAAACCTTAAGGGATTTCCAAGCCTTCCAATCCTTCCAACAAGCCAGGAGGCAGGGAAACGGACATCACACGTCGAATTAGGGCCAACCCGGCGTGTGGAAATTCCCTTCGGGCAGGGAAAATGTGATATGACGACAACCCAGGAAAGTCCAAGAAACAAAGAGACATTGAACTACGGTTCAAGTGAGGAAACCATACCTAAAGGCAAAAAGTTCACGACCAATACAGGCAAAACTGTGCAAGAAGAAGCGACCATTACACTCCAACCCAGGAATGAAAAAGGTGAGACAATTCCTATTACTGCTGCAATCAAAAATGGTGCTTTAGAAGTAGAAGCATACAATTATGGTATACCTGGTTTAATAGACACTGGCGCTTCAATATCGGCAATACGAGCTAAATTGGTAGAAAAATTCAAAGAGAGAGGTATGGTTGAGATCAAACGTATTAAATGGAGAATATATATGGCCGATAGTGCCGTGGTTCACTGTAAAAAGCTTGCTACCATTACATTTACTGTACAAGGGAAGAGTTTTAGACACCATTTCGCGGTTATGCCCAACCTAAACAGACCAATGATTTTAGGGGTAGACTTTTTCCGCAGAAATAGGGCCCATATTATATTCAATGAAGACCCATCCGATACTTACAAACCAGTACGAGCCACCCGAGCCATAACAATTCCACCACACTCAGAACTTGCAATTACTGGGGAAATCACCACCTTAAATGATATTGATTATGAGGGAGTGGTAGATAACATGGCTCGAAGAGTAGAGGTTCCTTTCCTAGTACAAAGAGGCATTGTATTACCTAACGAAAGAAATAGACACCCACTGGTTCTATTAAATACAGCCTCATCCCCGTATAAAATTGATAAAGGTCAAATCGTAGCAGTTTTCTCAAAATCAAACGCACAAGATTTCGTCCAAATAACAAATGATGCTAACTCAGAAGCTATACAAACAAACGTTTATCTTGCACAAATGGATTCTACATTTGATTCTGACAGTAACCTTTCTTTCAGCGGTAGCTCTACAGAGAGTGATATGTATTTAAACAATTATCAGGAAGTCAACGTAGACTCAGAAGATAATGTATCCCCCAGCCAGATTTTGAGCGATAAAGGGAAGGATAAATTAAAATCACTACTCAAAGAATACAACGATGTTTTCGTAGGCACCGATAATAAGTTAGGACTGACCAAATTGTACGAACATTCTCTACATCTAAAAGAAAATACCGTACCCTGTCATATGCTACCTTTCAGAACAACATTAGAAAAGGCAAAACAATTTGATAAAGTGTGCGAACAATATGAAAAACAGGGAATCATAGAGGAGACCACGACTGGCCCATGGTCCAGTAGGTCCTTTATGGTACAAAAGTCAGACGGAGGCCTAAGTCTGGTGACAGATTTTAGGCATTTAAATGCAAATTTGATAAATCAAGCACTCATATCTCCTAGAGCAGATGAGTCCATAGAGTATGTTGGCGACCTACAACCTACTATTTTCTCAAAACTTGACTGTCAACAAGGATTTTTCCAAATTCCCCTACGAAAGGAAGATAGGGACATAACAAGTTTTTGTTCATACAGTAAAAAGTATAGGTACAAGGTATTACCAATGGGACTAAAGACTTCCCCACAAGCCTTCTGCGCTCTAGTGACCATGATTCTAAAGAAACTGAGATATAAATGTGCCATTCCATACTTAGACGATCTACTGATATTGTCACGCAGCGAAGAAGATCACTTCAGAGACCTCAGAAATGTTTTTCAGGCACTGAGAGAGGGGGATCTTAAACTGAAGAAAACAAAATGCGAATATTTTCTAGACCGCATCAATTTCCTAGGCATGGTAGTTACTCCAAAAGGGGTACAGCCATGCCCTAAGAAAATAGAAGCACTAAGAACCTTTCCTAGACCCAAGACAGTAACTCAGGTTAGATCTTTTAATGGGTTATGTCAGTTCTTTAAACGCTTCATTAAAGACTTCAGTACAATAATCAGACCATTATACGCGTTGACAAAAGCTGGCAATAAGTTCAGTTGGGACAAACAATGTGAGAACGCATTCAACTCAATGAAAAATTCAATATGCGAGGATGCGCTTCTCCATTTTCCCAACTTCAATAAAGAATTTTTCTTACATACGGATGCCAGTAATATTTCGGTCGGATCCGTACTAAGTCAGCTCGATAACGAGGGTTTGCTAAGACCAGTAGCATTTGCAGGTAGATGCCTACGCAAACACGAATCAAATTACAACACTAGTGAAAGGGAATTACTCGCAGTGGTTTATTCGGTTCAGCACTTTAGGCACTACCTAGAAGGTAGACACTTCAAACTATACACTGATCACGCAGCTCTCATTCCCCTTCTAACGAATAAACAGAATAAGAACAGGATGGCCCGCTGGGCCCTAGAAATCCAACAATATTCGTTTACAATAGAACATATCCGGGGAAAATCGAACACAGTAGCTGATGTTTTATCGAGAAGGGAATACAAATTGCAAACTCCAATGACTGATCCTCCACCACCACCTAAGAGGATAAGAGTAGCCACAAGAGTAGCATTCGTTGACAATACCAACACGTCCTTCTCTCAAAAGGACCCACCAAACAGCATAATGAAATGCTCCACTCTGAAAAAGAGTATCTTAAAAGAATCCACTCATCACTTTTACTGCAATTGTGAAGTGGATTATTGTAAACAATTCCCAGACAATGACTATAACCCGATTACTGACTCAAAGATAGGTGAGAAGATCAATCAAAACTCCCTGTCGAATACCAAATTGACTTCTCACGAACACGTCTCCCAAATGAAGACAAGATCGACCAAGTCATCCCCTCCCAACAATTCAAACTTGTTTACACAAGCAGAACAGCAATTTACATCTATTGCAGATACCTTAAAAAGTATCCCAGACTTTAACTTCTCTCTCACAAATCTGAAGAGAGCACAGAAATCAACCCCATATATAAAGGGTATGATAGAATACTTAGAAAAGGAGAACCTGCCTGAAAATGAGAAACTAGCGACATTTATTGTAAACAACAATAAACACTACATGGTGTTAGAGAATGTCCTATTCCATTATTCATTAGAGGCATGGAAGAAATTTGGGTTGCTCATACTTCAAATTGTCATACCTGAAGATATGATAGAAAATACATTGAAACTTTTTCATGATAGCCCAATATCAGCACACATAGGAGAAACAAAAATGTTAGCGGCCATGTTACCAAAAGTACACTGGCGCTACATGAACCGAGATGTGAAAAGATACGTATCAACTTGCGATATATGCCTAAGAGCTAAGAAACTTAGAAGAACGCAAAGATCTCCTATGACCATCAGGGAACCAGCGACCAAACCATTCGAAAAAGTATGCATAGACGCCATAGGACCCCTCCCAACAACGGGGAGAGGGCAGAAATATGTGCACGTAATAATTGACTTTCATAGCAAGTACTGCATCACCTATCCCACAAAGACAATCGATGCTACTAGCGCAATTGATGGTTTAGTCGAACATCTAGTATGTAAACATGGCACCCCATCAATCCTACAATCCGATAACGGAACAAGCTACACAGGCAAACAATTTAGAGACACCTGTAACAAGTTAAACATCAAACAAGTGTTCTCATCACCCTGGAGACCCAAAAGCAATGGCCAGGTAGAGAGATACAATTCAAGCCTGAACACAGCACTACGTGCACTAGCAATGCGACACCAAGAAAATTGGGATTTATTCCTACATCAGATCACATTCGCATTAAACACATCAATTAACCAAACAATCGGCTACAGCCCATATTTTATCATCCATGGTAGACAGCCAGCAAATCTGCTAGATTCAGCACTCAAACTAGACCTAGGAGCGACAACGATCATGAAATCACTAGTCGAAATGATCACAGCTCAGGACCATTCGACAAAGATCGCCGAAAATCGCTCAAAAAGACAACAATTGAAAAGCAAAGAGAGACACGATATGAAAGCAAAACGCTCGGATATCCAACCATCCGATATCGTATACATACATGTACCACACATTGTCGAGAAAAACGCATGCAAGAAATTATCCCAAGTTTTCATGGGACCATACCTAGCTTGTAAATATAAATCTCATGTTACCATCATCCTAAGAGATATAAAAACTGGGAAAGTATTAAAACAAGCAGTGCATGTAGATAGACTCAAGAAAGTACAAAACTTGAAAAACAATCAATTCTCATACCGACTACTACAACATACACCAGATCTACTCAAAAGAAATTGGGACATCAAAGCAGGAGTTGTTTCCCCGAAACAAAAACTTCTGTACCCAGAACCGCACATAATACCAAGGAAAAACCATTCAAAAATAAAGAGACGAAGATAAAAGGCAAGATTAAAATGCATGATAAAGGTCAGATTCATACAAGGGCATATCAAATTGGTACTAAGGCTAGAACAACAAGGGAATACACATCTGTATTTCAATTACACCATTGTATTATTTTTCTGACGCACCTGAAAGCTATCTTAAACCTACGCAGACAAGCAATTACCAACAAAGGCCCTTCGGCAACAATGCCAATGCTCATTCACACATTCATTCTAATCCTGAAGCCAGACGCTTCAAATACATGCCAGGAATTACATAGAACAATAGATGGGCGACAAGCGCCACTGATGCTAACTCGAGATAAGCGTCAGGAGACGACGGACTCGCTGGCGAGGCGTCAACACCTCATGGCAAATGCCAGCCCCCATAATCCCAGCTTTATCACAACAAGGCTTTCCTTTCCTGTGATGCCACAGACACGCTGACTTAGCCAACCAGTCGGTTCCGAAAGAAGGGACAAGCATTTAAGGAAGCCCACCCATAACTCTAAAGTCACTCCACAATAATTTCTCAAACGAGCACCACGCCTTAGGAACCTGAGTAATTAGCCGAATTACCGTCTGACATAGGTCGGAAGCAAGATACGACAGGTATGCGTATACACATATACTACACTTATCAATAGACGACTTCTATTACTATATCGTCGAAAAGTGTACACTTGCAAGTACAAATACATGTACATAATTATATATATATATTTAGGCATACATTCTTAGATCGAGACAGATACACTACTCAGATCTACCATGCAATTGGAATTGCGACATATTTCGCACAATTCTAGAGCGTACTGTATAAATATTTCTCTACTTAGATAGAAAGAACACGCCTCTAAGACATGGATACAATTTATTTTTTCAGAATGTTATTCCTAGCCATCCTGATCAGCACAGGGGCGCTGATCCATGGCACCAACCCTATACTCCGCCAAAATGTAGGAGTACTGTTCGAACCGTTACCAGCACCACTGGTAAACGGACATGATTACACCGACATCATATTCGCCGTACCATACAAGATACCTCAAAGTCCACCCAAAGCAATTAACTATACCGGGGAAATACAAAGTTTTAACCACAGGTCAACCACAGAACTAGGAGACAATATAAAAGGTATATTAAACCAACAGGCCCAATCACTGGATAAACTCATAAATTCTATGGAGTATCAGATAAACTCGTCACTCTCCACCCTAACACTCTTTCTATCGGATCCTATAACTAACACTCTTTCTATCGGATCCTATAACTAAAGAGCAGGAAAGGTCCAAGAGAGAGGCCATACTAGGATTCCTGGGCGAAGTATTCAAGGGAGTCTTCGGCCTAGCAACCACCCAGGACGTGAATAACCTAGTAGGTACCGTGTACAATATTGATACTGTATTACAATCGTTTGCCCAACAAGATAGGGAAACCGCAAAACTGTTAACCAAAGTAACATCAAAACAGGACAAATTCTATAAAATGTACCTACAAGATAGAACAACAACAGAAGATATCTTAATGAACATTGCCGAAAACATAGATTCTTGGTCTAAAAATCTCAGTATCCACTTTGGAAACAGCAGGGCCGACACGATTAACGTAAGATCACAATTTACAATTTTGTTAGAGGCCCTGACAATCGTCTCACACAAGTTACAATACCTTCAATCCTTAAACACTATCATTGATTCATTGAGACTTTTGGCAACTGGCGTGTTATCTCCTGAAATAGTGCAACCCAAAGACTTTACTAAGTATTTACGACAAATGGACCTCCAACTCAAACTCACGTCCCCAGGAGCAAAAGTAGCTCTCATGAACGTCGAGTATTATTATAGCCAGAAAATATCCATGTTCGTATACTCAAAAAGCCATCTTTACATCAATACAAGGATTATCATATCATCAACTGAAGCAGTCTTCGATCTATTTCAAGTTATACCTATGGCAGTACCAATAGATACCATATCTACACCAACCCAGGGTATAACATCAATTAAAACTAGTGTAAAATTCATTGGCGTATCAAAGGATAGCACGCTATTCCTAGAAATCAAAGATGAAGACCTGCATGCTTGCAAGGGCGATTCAATTCGGATTTGCACCAGGACAATCCCCAGAATCCACTCCACGTCCCCTTCTTGCATCATCGCCATATATCAAAATAAAACCTCAATCCTGAATAAGGTCTGTAAATTCAACATCTATCCATTAGCAGAACCAATAACGAATGCAATAGCAATAACAGCAGATGAATACCTAGTTTCCACTAATGAGAAAACCTATGACATACTATGTCACGGGAAACCAGGGAGCACCCACACCGCCAAATCTTTCTTCATATTGGGAGTCCCATGTCTATGTACGGTGAATATCGGACCACTATCCCTACCGAATTCCAAACTACCTTGTAATTCCTCCACATCATTCCACTATGAATTCCACACGAGTAACTTACCGTTCATGGAGGCAATAGACATCAAATTCAAACATCTGACTCCAAGCACATTACACCGCCAACCATTTCTGTTCAAATCTCCGAACGTATCAAGATTCCTAAACAAACTAAGATACAAACAAATGGACGCAAATACAGCAATAGAACTACTACCCTTCGCCAAGGCGCTACTCAAAAACGCAACAGCCCTCAATATACCTATCAGCCAGATCACGGAAAAGAATGACTCCATATTGAGGAATATGATATCACACCCAGCATGGGCCATGATAACTCCAATACTATCGATCATCGCTATAGCTATATCCATGTATCTCCTCTTCAAAATACACTGTTGCGCACCAATGGCAGGTTATGTACACACAGTAAGCAGCTACAAACTATACGACAACATAAAAGATAGTGTAAATCAACTACCCAAGCTCATACCGGACAACTACACAGCCCATGACTATAGTTATGTCGAACCAGATGCATCCGAGAGCAAAACCACGTACATTCCCCAATTACTTAGCAACACGGATACTCACAACATATTTGTACTACTGTGCATAATTATAGCAGTATACATCTTCTGTAAAGTGGCAAACAAGTGCAGACTATTCTGCATCAGGAAGGTGGGAAAAATAAATAACACAAAGAAGACAAATCCAGACGTTTGTCTAAAGATATACCTAGGAACAAGGAATTACTGCCTACCCATACTATCCATTCCCCATGAATGGGATAGCATAAGCGGAGGAACAGCTCCATCGGCAGAAGACCTAGACTACAAAGGCTGTCCATACCCAGCAATCAACATCAAATGGGACGGACCAGTCAAGCTAATAATAAAGAACCAGACAGTAAAATATTTCTTACCTACCACCATTCCCCTACCACTAAAAGTCAGATTCAACATAATACCAGCTCTAAGCGATCCTACAGTGTCAACCGGATTGCTCCTCCATACAAACGGGAGAGATCCAATGACTCTCTTTAGCCAAATTGAAACCAAACTAATCGACCTGGACATAGTAACAGAACAAAATGAGTTACAAGTGACTCAGCCAAAAGAGGATAAATTAGCAGTATTGGCAAGAGCACTATTAAAAACACCAGCCCCGATATCAACAGAATCATAGAAATCGACCAATCTCGCATAAAAGTCTCAACCATAAAAGTCTCTAAAACTACCAAAACAATGCTCTGTCCACGGACTATGAATAACGCCAAACGTCTTCACAGGTATAAAAATTCAATTAACATATTATAGGTGTAAATGAAGGAAACTTACCATGATTGCAGCATAGGTTTTGTCTCACAAATTAACATCAAGGGTTCATTCTAACACGAATTATATGTGAATTTTACCTGATCCAACAATTTATTATATTGTCATGTATTCGCATTTATGCCATGTATTGTGTATTTTTTTTTTATAACACAGCTATTTGTATATATATGTATAGATATCCTTCCAAAAAGGACATATCAGGAAACGTATAAAGAAAAAAAAATAAAAAAAAAAAATATATATATAAAACACAGTAGAATCGCAGAGGTAGAAAAAAGAACTCGAACAAGTCGTAACAAAAAGAGCCAGATTTACCTCGAAACAAGTGTATATTTCACTAGATATTTTCCACAAAAAGGAAAAGAGGCATGATTAAGGTAACAAGTTCCATAGGAACCACGTAAAATACCACTGGCTAGATATAATCAACTCAACCCATAAAATGTGTATACGAAAATGGTAAAGCCCGGCCCAAATGTATAAACCAATTCATAACACAAGAACAAGAAGTTCACAGGGACGAAATGATATATCAAATTACCTAAAAAATTAACATGAAGCGACAAAACTGTACGGATCGATTTAAAATTTACATTGTTTTCAAATCTTCTATTCTTATGTATATTGTTCACTTATTGTTCTAATCCATATCTGTTCTAACAAATCACAATGTCTACGGAGAGACATCGACTAACTCCGGGGCATTATGTCACAGCGATTATTCCGCATGTTACATGAGTACATTATGACGTAACAACGCATAATAATTATGAATATGATTAGGAATATTAATGTTAGAATATTAGAGTATGACCTAAGGTAAACCTCACAGGTTTAGACTTATGAATTGACATGTATATATCAGGTGTGCCAGATGTTAGGCAACACCCTAACAGCACAAGCTGGCAGGTAACACCTTACCTAAGCCAGCACTTGACAATAGGCTTGGCCCAGCCCACCTGGACAAGCAGGTGTAATGCAACTCACATTTCTATTGGTTAATACAATCTACACTCCTATTGGTCAAGGTAACCTACACCCTTATTGGTGCATGTGACCTTAATGCATCTCATTGGTTTAATGTAACACACTCTCCTATTGATACATGTGATCCATGTAACCTTGTATAACATTGGGTAAGGGTCACGTGATCAACCAGACCTTACATCATTGGTCATCCAATATGGCACACCTGTAACCTTCACCTACTTAAGACCATGTTCCATGAATAAAGTTTAGTTCCAAATATATTCCTGCAGACTCTGTTCCAGTACTTACTCAACATTAATATTACTTGATAATATACGCTAGCTCTACCATCACCGAAGTTCAAGTATATTAATCTGCTGCTAAACGGGGTGTTACGCGTGTTACGCTGCTAACTATACACTCCCCTATTAGTTGCTGCCTCTTTGTTGATGTCTTTTCAATAGGGGCTTTGAATGTCTATGCAAATCCCCTATTGCCGACTCCATTCTCTTATGCAAGTGTAACACCTCCAAGCGTTACACCAATAACACTTTCCCACGTGGGTAATAGGGAGGTTTAGCCAACCCAACTCACCAAAACAACACTAACGCATCCACTAACTATTTGTACATTACTACCGCTGTGGGGATATCTCGAGAGGTGCTAGGCCGAGGGCATCTGCATTGCAGGCCTCTCGAGATATCCCCACAACGGTAATAATGTACAAATAGTTAGTGGATGCGTTAGTGTTGTGTTGGTGCGTTCTGGTTGCTAAAACTCCCTATTATCGGGAGTCAATCAACGTGTCAAAAAGCCATAGCATAACACGGCCCTGCCCGGTTCCAGTAGAATCTCATCTGGGTCGCCAGAAAATGTACAATTCATCTTCACTAATCCTTTGAAATAATCTAAACTTCAGACAAAAATAAAGTTGAAAATACAGTTCAACCTAACTTAACAGATGCTCGAATCAATGCAATGTCGAATATACACTCAAATTTACCCAATATTGACACAATTGAAGCCTAATTTTCAGAGTTTACTAAATATGTACCCCTGCCAATTGTACATTTTCTGAATATCTGCCCCACGTACAGAGCGGACCTGTTCCAGGTGCATGTTTAGGATAGTGTTGCAAGGCCCCTGAAACCCTGATGCTCGTGCATTGTTTATGTACCCACGTGCTCGGCCTCTCAGGTGTGAGATATATTTATGGGTTGGAATACTTCCTTGCCACGTCGCTATGCATGTTTAGGGTTAGTGTTCCACTGCCCCGCTACTTCTCCCGCTACTCCTCCCATTTCTTTGGTCCCACAACTTTTAGAAGTTAGAGCAAGCTAGAGCAAGTAGCCGGAAGTAGCCGCTTCAATTCAAACATGTTTGATTTGAAACGACTACTTCCTGTTGCTTCTAAAGTAGCGGGAGCAAAGAAACGGGAGTAGTAGCAGGAGGAGTAGTGTGGCAGTGGAACCCAGGCTTCATTAGGGAACTGCAACAGTACGTTAACATGTGTTACCATAGGAAGATGGCAATTGAACTAATAGTGCCTATATCTATAGGTGGAGAATTCCAGATACAGATCTATATTCATGAGTATTTCCGCCGTATCCTAAATATGCTATAGATGGGAATCACTCGTGTAGAAGAAGCCGCTGTATATTGGATCTGAATTACTTATTATTTCACTTCTGGAATGGAGTGTCCATAGACTTAGTCTTGCTATATGGGTGAAGTCGCCAGAAAAAGGACAATTCACCTTCACCAATCCTCTAACATAACCCACATTTCAGACGAAAATAAAGTTCAAAATACAGTTCAACCTAACCAAACAGGTTGCTAGAATCAATGCAATGCCAAATATACTAGAATTTACCTAGTATTGACCAAATTGCAGCCTAGTCTAGCAGAATTTAATAAATGTTAGCGCTGCCAATTGTAGATTTTCTGAAAATCTGACCTATATGTGAGCGAGAGGGAATAAGAGGAGAAGCAAATTACACTTATTTCTTTTTCCGATTTCATTGGCTACAGAACTCTATGACGCAACTCAATAATGTATTCTGATTGGGCGACGTACGTCGGATTGGACGACGTCGTAAGTAAACACAGTAGGATCTAAAGATGCTCAAATATACTCAAATATACTCAAATATACTCAAATATAGGGCCTAAAGTACGGTTGTAAATTATGCCAAGTTTTCAATTATCAATTAGGTATACTCTCTAAGTATATATCATGTAACTTGTTACGATTATCAACTTGGGAAAGATCGAGCAAGTCTGTGGGATTAAAAATTAGTGGAGAAATTTTGTCCCTTGCTTTTTTGCTCATTCCCGCATAACATAAGGCTGAACTCGCAGTTAACATTGGTGAAAAAATAAACATTTTCTACTTTTGGGTCCTTTGTTTTCTAAAAAGTCTGTGACTTTGGAGGATTTTGTCTGGTTGTGTTTGCTACAAGGCTCCATAAAGGTCGACAAACAAATGTCGGGTTCCGCCGAAATCCTTTCCTGCGATGGCTTCACATATTATCGCTCACAAGCAGCCGGAGAAAATCAATTGAGAAACCAATGGATACACATGTATGGTGGTGGAATCCAATTATGCTTACACTATTTGTTCAGTACATTTGCATTGTAAGGGTCAAGTTTTCAGAAAATGTACAATTGACCTTCACCAATCCTCTCAAATAACCCACATTTAAGACGAAAATCAGGTTCAAAATATAGTTCAACATAACCAGACAGATTCACTGAATGAGTACAATACAGAATACACTCAGATATACTCAGTAATTATCATTTTTCTCTCTAATTTAGCCAAATTGGAGAGGTGTGTAGATCTGTAGATTGTGCATTTTCTGAAAATGTGACCCTTAAATGGAGGCAAGGGGTCAAAGGATGAGCATCTAGTAGCATCATTGTCTCCGGGGAAACAAGCCCAGTGAGAAGTCACCCGACGCCCCAACGCCCTCATATTGGCCTCTGTCCTCAGATGGTTACTTGTACAAGCACCCAACAAAGTAATTTGATCCCAGACTCCATGCATAGTCTCCATCACGAAGCCCAATTCAGTACTTCCTTATATTCTTTCCTTAAAAGCTCGCCATGTTTTGTTCTTATGAATAGTGTCTGACTAGTTACCTGGATCTGGGCTATCAGGATGTGCGCACAATATAGTTCTGATGCGCACAAGAAAATGAGTCACAAGTTGAATAATTGAAATTTTCAAAGTAATTTATTCAAAAGAATTCTACTGTTAACCCTAATGCCGGGCACACACATTCACAAACTTAAAGCCGAATTGGGCCTTAAGACAAGTCGTACAAATTCAAAATCATTCTTAAGAAACTTATTTGAGTTTGGTAATGTGTGGGCTTTCTTACAAAGAGAACTTCAATTTGTATGACAAATCGTGGGTCCTTAAGACAATTCGTAGGAAAAATATTGGCCCACACTGTACTGAATGTACTCAATGTTTTGTTTGTTTCAAAACCCACTCGCCTATCGGCTCTTGGGCCACGAAAACAACACATATCTTGGACAGTGCAATAGTGTCCCTCATACCACATTCTCATTACGTTCTATCTATATATGTACATCCAGATGATAACATATAATAGCATAAGGCACGAACGGTATAGGCTGTACTCGGCCGGACAGAAGAATTAGATAAATGAGGCCAATATGCTGTTTTATATGTATTGTCATTATTAATCATAATAAAGAAGCTATATTGTACAACCTATTAAGTCTCTCCTCTGACCACCTCCATTTGTTATTATGATTATGTTATTATATTAGGTATGAGAAAGTACTGCAGAATGCAACCGAAACGACTGCAGAGGGAACACACCGTCAGTGACATCAGGCTTATACGGGTATAGGAACATTTGTCAGATAAAGGTCTTGCCCCCGTCACTAAGACTGCTGTTGTTTATAGAGCCCTAATGCAAGATTAGTTCTCCCCATTCATGGACTGTAGACTTGCCCCCGTCCCTAAGACTGCAGTTGTTTGTAGAGCCCTAATGCAAGATTAGTTCTCCCCATTCATGGACTGTAGACTTGCCCCCGTCCCTAAGACTGCAGTTGTTTGTAGAGCCCTAATGCAAGATTAGTTCTCCCCATTCATGGACTGTAGACTTGCCCTCGTCCCTAAGACTGCAGTTGTTTGTAGAGCCCTAATGCAAGATTAGTTCTCCCCATTCATGGACTGTAGACTTGCCCTCGTCCCTAAGACTGCAGTTGTTTATAGAGCCCTAGTGCAAGATTAGTTCATGAACTAATCTTGCACTAGGGCTCTATAAACAACTGCAGTCTTAGGGACAAGGGCAAGTCTAATACCTTTATCCACAGTCCAGGGGGGGGGGGGGTGACCCTAACATGGTAGTGACCATAATTTTATATTTCTTTCTTTTTCTGACAAAACAAAATCAAAGATTTGTGCAAGTCTATCTTCTAATCTGAGTATAGCAATCCAGGAAACCCATAACAGCCCCCCTTGTGCCTTATAACTCAGCAGTGATTAGTAGTCCACACAGTCCCCTGTGTCACATCGCAATATCTAGGCTGTCTAGTCTATTGTCTGCCTACCAGTGCATTGATTCTCTACCCAAACAAGCTGACAAGTATGTGATCTGTTTCAGGAAAATACGCTACACAGTAGCAATGTATAGGGTGTTACTCTAGCTGTACATAAACCCATTCAGTGACTGCCTATTCACGCTATACAGTAGCAAGTTATAGGGTTTTACTCTAGCTGTACATAAACCCATTCAGTGACTGTCTATTCACACTATACAGTAGCAAGGTATAGGGTGTTACTCTAGCTGTACATAAACCCATTCAGTGACTGCCTATTCACGCTACACAGTAGCAATGTATAGGGTTTTACTCTAGCTGTACATAAACCCATTCAGTGACTGCCTATTCACGCTATACAGTAGCAAGGTATAGGGTGTTACTCTAACTGTACATAAACCCATTCAGTGACTGCCTATTCACGCTATACAGTAGCAATGTATAGGGTTTTACTCTAACTGTACATAAACCCATTCAGTGACTGCCTATTCACGCTATACAGTAGCAAGGTATAGGGTGTTACTCTAACTGTACATAAACCCATTCAGTGACTGCCTATTCACACTATACAGTAGCAATGTATAGGGTTTTACTCTAGCTGTACATAAACCCATTCAGTGACTGCCTATTCACACTATACAGTAGCAATGTATAGGGTTTTACTCTAGCTGTACATAAACCCATTCAGTGACTGCCTATTCACGCTATACAGTAGCAATGTATAGGGTGTTACTCTAGCTGTACATAAACCCATTCAGTGACTGCCTATTCACGCTATACAGTAGCAATGTATAGGGTTTTACTCTAGCTGTACATAAACCCATTCAGTGACTGCCTATTCACGCTATACAGTAGCAAGGTATAGGGTGTTACTCTAACTGCACATAACCCATTCAGTGACTGCCTATTCACACTATACAGTAGCAATGTATAGGGTGTTACTCTAACTGCACATAACCCATTCAGTGACTGCCTATTCACGCTATACAGTAGCAATGTATAGGGTGTTACTCTAACTGTACATAACCCATTCAGTGACTGCCTATTCACGCTATACAGTAGCAAGGTATAGGGTGTTACTCTAACTGCACATAAACCCATTCAGTGACTGCCTATTCACGCTATACAGTAGCAAGGTATAGGGTTTTACTCTAACTGCACATAACCCATTCTGTGACTGCCTATTCACGCTATACAGTAGCAATGTATAGGGTGTTACTCTAACTGTACATAACCCATTCAGTGACTGCCTATTCACGCTATACAGTAGCAAGGTATAGGGTGTTACTCTAACTGCACATAAACCCATTCAGTGACTCCCTATTCACGCTATACAGTAGCAATGTATAGGGTTTTACTCTAGCTGTACATGTATAAACCCATTCAGTGACTCCCTATTCACGCTATACAGTAGCAATGTATAGGGTGTTACTCTAACTGTACATAAACCCATTCAGTGACTGCCTTTCCAGTGAGATGATTTGCCAGTGTTGCACTTTCTGTGTATCGACTCTGGATCTCTTCCAGGCTTAAATACTATCGATATTTAATAATAATATATTTGTGATCGTTTAGGTTACTTCTCTGAATAAATATTAATCATATCTCTAGCAAAGGTAGTGGAGGAAAGAACTATGTCCATGTCAAAGGCCTAGGGTGGATAATATTCTATGTTTAAAAGCGCTTCTCCGGAAAGAATAACATATAAAGAAAGTACTTTATAAGTCCAGTTTATTCCTTTAAATCCCTGAGGTGAGGTTGAGGTCCTTGTTCCCCAACCTGACAATACATGAAGCTCAATGCAAAGGTCATGAATATTATAGCAAGTAACATAAGGTGTGTACAATATGAATCAGGAATATATAAATAAATACAATGAGCAAATAAGTATAATGACCAGGGCCAACGAACGGACTACATTTCATGCACTCAGGGCCATGAGACAAAAGTTGTCAGAATTAATCCGCCTTTTGCAGGTCTAAAGTAGATAGTTTGGGCCTGTTGATTCTCAATTTTGCAAGACATTGAATAAAAAACCACGGAGTTATGGCTATCCAAACATACTAATCAAAATCAATGTCTCTACGACGCCCACCCTACCTTGAAGATTAATTACCTCTAATTACCCCAGATAACTTCAATATACCAAAGATCCTTATATATTTTCGAAAGCTTGACACTTGTACCTACATGATCCTTAAGTATAAAGAATGTAGGTAGTTTTTGTTCAATACTAGGAGCACTTAAACTTTGCATGTCATTTTCATTTTTCTCTGATCTAAATTAGACCTTCTTTTGTTTTTAATAACAAGATCAAAATATTGCTGATGATCAAGTTTCTGCATCTAAACTGTAGGTGTGGCCATGGTCTATCAATCCCCCCAAAATTGAGGTGATAGGATAATTGCCACAGTAATTATTAACGAAATAAAAATGTTGCGTTGTAGAGACACAGCATGCGTTGTAGAGACATTGTGCGTTGTAGAGACACTGCGTTGTAGAGACATATTCAAGGAAAGATGTTAGGCATAGAAAAACGTCTTTGAAATGGTTGAAAATGATTAGAAATGGTCAAGAATGGTTGTGGTCTCTCTCAAACATTTAAAAAGTGATTCAATTACAAAAAAAAATCATAAAGGATATTTATTTGTTATGACAGGGTCAACTATAATAGGTCAATTAATATTTCAATATTTAAATTTCATTTTTGGGTGACAAATTACCATTGAAATGAGCTAATTCCTGATTTGCACACTACCTAACATGCAGTCAACCATTTCACAACATTTTAGAAATGAAAATCTATTTTAACTCTTGGAATCAAGCAATAATTTAAAATGCATTGTAGAGACACTTGCCATTGTAGAGACATTGCCTGGGAATCGGTTATTGACATGTCTCTGAAATGATTGAAAATAATTGGAAATGGTCAGAAATGATTGTGCTTACTCTCAGACATGTACGAAGTGTTACTATGATAAAAAGAGTCATGAACCATATTTATTCATTCTGACAGGGTCAGCAATAATAGGTCAATTGATATTTTGATATGCAGATTTCTTTATTGGGAGACAAATTACCATTGAAATGAGCTAATTCCTGACCTGCACACTACCCCACATGCAATAAACCATTTCATGAAATTTTGGGATTGAAAATCTATTTTAACTCTATGAATTAATCAATAACCAAAAATGCGTTGTAGAGACACATGCCATCGTAGGGACATTGCCTAGGAATCAGTTTTGAAAATGTCTCTTAAATGGTTGAAAATGATTGGAAATGGTCAGAAATGATTGTGCTCACTCTCTGACATGTACGAAGTGTTAGTATGACAAAAAATATCATGAACCATATTTATTTATTGTGACAGGGTCAGCAATAATAGGTCACATGATATTTTGAAATGCAAATTTCTTCATTGGGATACAAATTAGCATTGAAATGAGCTAATTCCTGACCTGTGCACTACCCCACATGCACTAAACCATTTCATGAAATTTTGGGATTGAAAATCCATTTTAACTCTATGAATTAATCAATAACCAAAAATGCGTTGTAGAGACACTTGCCATCGTAGAGACATTGCCTGGAAATAAGTAATTGACATGTCTCTGAAATGGTTAAAAATGATTGGAAATGGTTAGAAATGGTTGTGCTCACTCTCAGACATGTAAAAAGTGATTCCATGACAACAAGAGTCATAAACCATTTTTATTTGTTATGACAGGGTCACCTATAATAGGTCAATCAATAATTTGATATTTAGATTTCATTCTTCAGAAACAAATTAGCATTGAAATGAGGTAATTCCTGCTCTGCACACTACCCAACTTGCAATGAACCATTTTACAAAAAATTGGGAGTGAAAATCAATTTTAACTCTTTGAATCAATCAATAATTCAAAATGCGTTGTAGAGACACATGCCATCGTAGAGACATTGCCTGAAATTGAGTTATTGACATGTCTCTGAAATGGTCGAATATGATTTGAAATGGTCAGAAATGGTTGTGCACACTCTCAAACATGTAAAAAACGACTAATTACAAAAAGAGTCATAAAGGATATTTATTTGTTATGACAGGGTCACCTATAAAAGGTCAATTAATATTTCAATATTCAAATTTCCTGATTGGGAGACAATTAGCATTGAAATAAGCTAATTCCTGATCTGCACACTACCCAACATGCAATCAACCATTTTACAAAATATTGGGAGTGAAAATCAATTTTAACTGTAGGAATCAATCAATTACTCAAAATGCGTTGTAGAGACACATGCCATCGTAGAGACATTTCCTGGAAATGAGTTATTGACATGTCCCTGAAATGGTTGAAAATGATTGGAAATGGCCAGAAATGGTTGTGCTCACTCTCAGACATGTAAAAAGTGATTCCATGACAACAAGAGTCATAAACCATTTTTATTTGCTCAGTCTCAGACATGTCAGGAGGGATTCCATGACCTAATATATCATAAAGGATATTTATTTGTTATGACAGGGTCAGCAAAAAAAGACAAATTAGGAGACAAATTAGCTTTAAAATTAGCTAATTCTCGACCTGCACAGTGCCCCACACACAGTCAACCATTTCAGCAAATATTGGGAGTGACAATCAATTTTAACTGTTAGAATCAATCAATAACTTAAAATGCGTTGTAGAGACACATGCCATCGTAGAGACATTGGCATGGAAGCATTTTTTATAATGTCTCTGAAATGGTGGGAAATGATTGGAAATGGTCAGGAATGGTTTTGCTCAACCTCAGACATGTCAGATGAGAACATATGACAAAAACAATCATAAACAATATTTACTCTTGGAGCAAATCAATAACTCAAAATGCGTTGTAGAGACATCCCATCGTAGAGACATTCCCTGGGAAACAGTTTTTACAATGTCTTTGAAATAGTCGGATATGATTGGAAATGGTCGGAAATGGTTTTGCTCAACCTCAGACATGGCAGAAGTGATTACATGACAAAAACAATCATAAAAAATATTTACTCATGCAGCCAATCATTAACTCAAAATGCGTTGTAGAGACACTTCCCATCGTAGAGACATTGGCTGGAAATCAGTTTTTACAATGTCTCTTAAATGGTAGGAAATGATTGGATATGTTCAGGAATGATTGTGCTTACCCTCAGACATGTAAGAACTAAGAACATGACAAAAACAATCATAAACCATCTTTATTCTTTATGACAGGGTCAGCAATAATAGGTCAATTAAAATGTCATTATACAAATTAGATAATTAAGAGACAAATTAGCATTGAAATTAGCTAATCCCAAGTTCCATGTGCAACACTGCCATGTGTAACATCACCATGTGTAACACTGCCATGCGTAACATCACCATGTGTAACATCACCATGTGTAACACTGCCATGTGTAACATCACCATGTGTAACACTGCCATGTGTAACACCACCGTGTGTAACATCACCATGTGTAACACTGCCAAGTGTAATATTACCATGTGTAATACTGCCATGTGTAACACCACCATGTGTAACATTGCCATGTGTAACATCACCATGTGTAGCATTACCATGTGCAACACTGCCATGTGTAACATCACCATGTGTAACACTGCCATGTGTAAGATCACCATGTGTAACACCACCATGTGTAACATCACCATGTGTAACACAACCATGTGTAATACCACCAACTGTAACACTGTCATGTGTAATACTGCCATGTGTAACACTACCATGTGTAGCACTACCTTGTGTAACACTGCCATATGTAACACCACCATGTGTAGCACTGCCATGTGTAACACTGCCATGTGTAGCACTGCCATGTGTAACACTGCCATGTGTAACACCACCATGTGTAACACCACCATGTGTAACACTGCCATGTGTAACATCACCATGTGTAACACTGCCATGTGTAACACCACCATGTGTAACACCACCATGTGTAACACTGCCATGTGTAACACCACCATGTGTAGCACTACCATGTGTAACACCACCATGTGTAGCACTACCATGTGCAATACTGTCATGTGTAACACTACCATGTGTTACACTGCCATGTTTAACACTACCATGTGTGGCACTACCATGTGTAACACTGCCATATGTAACACCACCCTATGTAACACTGCCAAAATCTATTATCAAACTTAACCTTGTCAAAAAGTAATAAATTAATGTTTTGTAAAGAAAGCCATGAAGAGAGGGAGTTGAAGGGAGGATGAGAAGAGGGAGGATGAGTATGAGAGGGAGGCAGAGAGGGAACTATAGGATACTACTTGATGGCGTTTTACATGTTGACATATCAATTGTGGCAGGCCCTGTAAGAAAGAGTAAATATGTGATGTGTTTTAGGAAAATGAGTCACAAATCGCAAAAAAATGGATTATGTGAAACAATTATATTTGAAAAGATGTGATCAAGCCGATTCCAATTATGGTTAACATTAGGACATCTAACAAGTGTTTTTATATTCTAAGTTTTATTTCCACTGGGTACAACACCTCCAATGATAATAGGATGTTCTGGTGGAATCCAGCTTGTGGCAACATGTATTTGCATCACAGGCAGACACTTTTATTATACAATAACATTTGAATATTATGAATTGATATGAGTTATAATTAATTCCATTTGATTTGAGGGATAACCACTTTTAAGAGTGAGACCCATATTTTGATATGTAAAGGAAAGTACATTTGTATTTCGTGTTTACATGATACTGGAGCAGTATAATATTCAGATCATTTGCAAGTGTAATAGAGCTAATGAAAGGGGCCGCTTCCATTGGTTTGATGAAGCTTTGTTCAGAGCATATATATATATATAGAATTTTTATTCACGACTTCGTATTTGATACATAAATCAGGAATAGGGCGCTGAACCTCACAATAGTGGTCTTCCTGGTGGCCCATTAAAACAAAGGTTAATGTAGTGATAAAGAGAACTTAAACTAACATCGATAATCGTTGATCATGAAGTAATTATTGATTTTGACTGTCTTTTAGAGAGGTCCGTTTATGGCATGGAGTAGCACTCCTAGTGTTCGTTATTTCAATCGTATCCTCCAATAAGATGTTATATCTGTAGCCTTTTTTCGTACATTCCTGGTGTAGAAGGAAAATGTGAAGCTTCTGAAGCTCCTTGTACTAGATAGCCACACAGAGAGGCTGAACTGTTAGTTGTTATTAACTGCTATCATTTTAAATGTTTCGGTATATTCTCACAGACACCATTTATTAAATAAGTAAACCTTCCCTGTACTGGACGGAAAATGTTTAGAATAACGTTCCTTCCTATACTGGTCGGAATTAGAACTCACATAACAAAGTAATAATATTAGATGTTCCTTCCTTTACTGGTCGGAATTTGCAGCTCACATCAAGAAGAACATTCCTTCCTTTACTGGTCGGAATTAGTAAATCACATAACAAAGTAATAATATTATATGTTCCTTCCTTTACTGGTCGGAATTTGTAGCTCACATCAACATAAGTAATAATTTGACAATGTCGTGAATACACAATAACGCGACAAGTTTCGTTAACCCTTACCCTTCCCGACGGTTAGCAACCGTTTAATCGATATCTCGATCTTGAACATAAGGCTTACAAGCTTATTTCCCCCCTCCCCCTTTCCCACAGCATTTCCAACAATTCCAACATACATATTACAAATTACAAGTTACAAGTTGTTTTACAATCAGAGGGTGGGATTATTTTAATATAGTACCATCCTCTTTCAAGCATTGCTATAAATGACTTGGCAACAGTTTGTTTTTCTTTATATAGTCGGCAGTGTAGTGAGAATGTGTACGCTTCAAACATAATATGCCCAAGCGCCCTCTACATTCATTGTTTGGACTGGACACTATACATTATATAAGAAGGGGTAGGGGCTTTTGAAGAACATAGATACATTTGTACATAGTCATCAAGTGAATCGATGACAAATGTAGTAAGAATGTTTTGATTACAATAATAATAATGCTAATAATGGGATAACCACTATGCAAAGTGTGACCCATTGATGATATTGAGCATTAAATTAGGATCAGTAAATTCATAAGAAGTGCACATACAAGTAATAGTTTTGCAAAAGGGAATAACCTCTATCTTATGAGAGTGATCCACATATATTTGCAAGTATTTTTAACAATGTTTCTTTAGGTTTTGATGCACCGCGACCATAAGGCTGGGAGTATAGCCGGTCTTTTGATTTTACAACAGAAATAATTTCATTATATAGTCGGTTAGACAAGAGGGAGGTGTATGGTTCAATCATAATAGGCAGTACTGCCACTTGGATTAACTGTTTGGACCGGACACATTGTCAAGTTAAGGTTATCATCAAGCAATAGTGTTAAGCAGCCATTTTTTCTGGGACTTGAAGGTTTCAATGTTTCCAATATTTCTGGATCGGGTGGGGGGGGGGGGGGATGGTTTCAAGATTTGTCTACTTTATTAAATACTGAGTTTTTGCCAGATTGAGATTTGTAGAAATATGTGAATAGGTATATGTGAATAGTTAACTTTGGAAAATCTCTTTTTGCGACTTGTGACTCATTTTCCTGAAACACATCACATATTTTTATTTATTTTATTTTTTAAAGATTTTATTTCCACTGGGTACATCACCTCCAAGAGGAGTAGGATTTTACGGCGGAACCCAGCTTGGGTTGAAAGTTGATTATATACATGGGATAGTAAGCAGAAAAATAATATACATAATAGAAGTGAACCTCTTGCTGTGAGAGAGACTTCAAATTGTTTGTACCATACTATTGGCGAATTCAGTGTTAAAGAGAATATAACATGAAAAAGAGCTTTAAATCCTCACTTTGGTGTCATAATATAAGTAGGGAGATAGGGACCAAAACTTGTTTGGACCGTACTATTGGGGAAATCAGTGTAAAACCAAAAAGAGGTGAAAAGATAGCTTCGAATCACAAATTGCTGTTGCATTATGTGTGAGAAGGCCATTTTTGGGGTAAGGGAGATAATAGTTGGTGTACATGGATTTCCATATCATGCAGGTGAACCTCTAGCTTATGAGAGTGACCTGAATGAGTGTTATCATAATTATGGTGATTAACATAGAGAGTTTTCTAGTAATTGACTTTGTATTAGGGAAATGGTGAGTAGATAGGAAGGGGTGGCCACAATTTTTAGAGAAGAGTTTGTTTTAACCAGTTTTTCTGTGGAGATTGGGTTTTTCCCCATGACCTTGGAAGCACAAGGATATATTGAATGCATGCAAATTTGGTACATTAATTCATATGACCAAACGTGCTAAATCACCCAAAAGGGGAGGACATTCCATCATAGGGATCTCTTGAGAATATGTGAATAGATAACCCTGGGAATCTCTTTTTGCGACTTGTGACTCATTTTCCTGAAACACAACACATATGATGAAAGATTGTTGAGAGGATTGGAGAGGAAGAGGGGGGTGGGGTACGAATGAGGGACATGTAAGTCAGAAAGAGGGGAGAGGACAGAAGTGGGAAAAGCGAAGAGTAAAAGAAATGAAAACTGATATTTTTTATTCTTTTGAAAGACCCAATCACTGCCCCCCCTGTTCTTCATCCCATACACCAATGAAACCTATCTAAGACCTTCAATACATCAAAATCAACAAGATTCAGTAACATAATTGCCTTATTTGTCTCAGTTGTGTCTCTACGACGCCTCCATGGTAACAAAAAAGGGTCAGATCAACCTTGCTTTTTTAAAGTATTTGTATTAGATTTTTAATCAAGAAAAGGCTTGAATCTATTTATATGGGATACTATAACTTGAGTCAAGCAGAAATAATGCTGTGACATGCATGCCAATGGAAACAGGCAGTAAAGAAAAGAAAAATCGCGTTGTAGAGACAAATTTAATTCGACGAAAATAGGGAACAAAAATGTGTCAAAAATTTCAATTTTATTTTGTAGGAATATCATATATTTATAGATTACAAAAATGTTATTTTTTAAAATCAGGAGTTATTTGGCTAGAAATACAGTCTCTACGACGCTGCCATCGTAGAGACAAATGGCAAAAAAGAGTCAGATCAACCTTGCCTTTTTTTAAGTGTTTGCATTACATTTTTAATCAAGAAAAGACTTGAATCTACTAATATGGGATACTATAACTTGGGTCAAGCAGAAATAAGGCTGTTTCATACTAATGGAAGCAAGCAGTAAACAAAAGAAAAATGGCGTCGTAGAGACAAATATTATTCAACAAAAATGGGCAACAAAAAATTGGTCAATTTCTTATTATTTTTTCGGTAGGAGTATCAATCATTTATAGATTACAAAAATGTAATTTTCAAAAATTGGGACTTATTTGGGTCAAAATGTGGACGTTTCTAAAAGCGTTGTAGGCACATGACAGGATTAGCCAAAGTCATGTTTTTCCTTCCTTGATGAGATGAAAGGACAACCATATGTTTTGATGTGGGAATATATTTTTTAGGGGGTCGGGATATGTAAGGAGAGATATAAGGGATATGTCCCAGCTTTTGAAATGTTTAGATTTCATAATTTTTAATACAATTTCATCTTAGAGAAAAAATGCGTTGTAGAGACACAAAATATGACTAAAATGAATATCAGTCAATTATCAAAACAAGGAATGTCACCAAATCTTTGAAATCCTCTTCATATATAGAACAATATGTCTGGAAGAAGTGGGTATAAGAAGAAAATAGGTAGGATTTGTCATTCTGGAGATATAGCCTGACTGACAGAAGTCACTTTTATGTAGTCCGTTCGCTGGCCTTGGCCGTATAAACTTCATCATAAATTAGAGTAATATATAACATAAGAGATGGTCGAAGTCTGGAAGCTCTATCATTAACCAATAATTAGTTATAACATAATGAACTAATATAAGCAGAGAATAGCAGCAGTTCTTGATATGTAGCCCCTGGTGGCAGCCGGAGATATCACGGAGGTTTCCCGGACTTTTCCTGGAGATTATTCCAGTGATTTCCCAGAGGTAATTCCGGAGATTATCCGGACATATTCTGGAGATTATCCGGACATATTCCGGCCGTTATCCGGACATATTCCAGAGGTTTCCCAGAGCTTCATAGAGTCATAATACATTCGTTACACTATACAGTAGCAAGGTATAGGGTGTTACTCTAACTGCACATAAACCCATTCAGTGACTGCCTATTCACACTATACAGTAGCAAGGTATAGGGTGTTACTCTAACTGCACATAACCCATTCAGTGACTGCCTATTCACGCTATACAGTAGCAATGTATAGGGTGTTACTCTAACTGTACATAACCCATTCAGTGACTGCCTATTCACGCTATACAGTAGCAAGGTATAGGGTGTTACTCTAACTGCACATAAACCCATTCAGTGACTGCCTATTCACGCTATACAGTAGCAAGGTATAGGGTGTTACTCAAACTGCACATAACCCATTCAGTGACTGCCTATTCACGCTATACAGTAGCAATGTATAGGGTGTTACTCTAACTGTACATAACCCATTCAGTGACTGCCTATTCACGCTATACAGTAGCAAGGTATAGGGTGTTACTCTAACTGCACATAAACTCATTCAGTGACTGCCTATTCACGCTATACAGTAGCAATGTATAGGGTGTTACTCTAACTGCACATAAACCCATTCAGTGACTGCCTATTCACGCTATACAGTAGCAAGGTATAAGGTTTTTGGTGTGGCTAGGTTTTACTCATATTTTCCACTGTAATCTGGAATAATTGTTTGTTACAGAATGGCAATTAACGTTCTACTGTAAATCATCCCTGGCGAAGAATCAACTTGGATCTGAAACGTAGGAATCATACAACCATTGTATCACAAGTTTGAATAAAACTTAATAAAGATCATAACAACCAGCTGACTCATGGTTTTGATGTCTATTGACTACTATTAATTTTAATTATTTTGTTGCATCAAATTATCTCGAGGTTTCCAGACTGTGAAATTCGATTAGACACATCACATTTGGTCTAGGCTCAATTAGTGAGCGCGCTCAGACATGGTCTATCCGCTATCGTGCAAGGCCACCCACACTATCCACACTATCGCATTAGTCAATCAGGAAACATGCTATTGGGTGAAGTCACCAGAACATGTACAATTCATCTTCACTATTCCTCTCAAATAACCCAAATTTCAGACGAAAATAAAGTTTAAAATACAGTTCAAGCTAACCAAACAGATTGCGAATACTCTCGAAATATGAAATGAACTGTTGTTGAAACATTAGAGAGAGGGCAACATTAGAAGCGTTTACAAGTTTCCGTAACACGATCCTTGCTGCTCTGAGAGTAAAATTGTCAGAAAATGTAAATCTTCTCGAATAACCCAAATTTCAGACTAAAATAAAGTTCAAAATACAGTTCAACCTAACCAAACAGATTGCTAGAATCAATGCAATGCCGAATATACTCGAATTTAGCTAGTATTGACCAAATTACCGCCTAATTTAGCATAATTTACCTAATGTATACAGCTACTAATTGTACATTTTCTGACAATCCCTAGAGGATAAGCTATGTAAGATTTAATACAGGCACATCTTGTGGATATTCGACCACCCCAAAGGCAATATATTATATATGAGAGAGAAAACCATTTGATCATAATGAGGTAACATATGGACTGTAAAGTATGCTAAAGTGCATTGGGGGTTATTCCGGAGTTAAAATAAGGCACCTGGAATTGCACTGGATGGTAATAGTGATAGGCAAAGGAGGTCTAAGTGCTCTGATCTAAAACTTCTAACAACTTAATGTGGAATCTTGGTTTATGGTTAAGGGTAATCTATAGTAGACTGTCCGTTTGTGTGGAGAGTGACGACCTGTAAACGCTTAATGGGTCAGATTTTCAGAAAATGCACGATCTACAGTTCTACACATCCCTCAAATTCGGCAAAATTAGAGTGAAAAATGATTAATACTGAGTATATCTGAGTATATCTGTATTGTATTCATTCAATAGATCTGTCTGGTTATGTTGAACTGTATTTTAAATGTGGGTTATTTGAGAGGATTAGTGAAGAAGAATTGTACTTTTTCTGACAATCTGACCCTAATATAGTCATTGTGTAGAACACATCATTGAGGAAGAATTAACTTAGTAAATGCATGTGGTAGATCGTATTATAATATAGAAATAAGTTACAATTTTCACTTGAGGTCGCACAATCAAGATCAGGAAACAAGGAAAACCAATCTACGGAATGAGCGTGTTTTGTACATCAAATATCCTGAATAAGGATTTGTTTTAACAAAAGACTTTACTGGTCCAAAGGCAGGAATCAGAAAGGAATGCCCCTATCCCTACACTCTACAAATCATAGAATAATTCCAATCTCTACACTCTACAAATCATAGAATAATTCCAATAATTCCAATCCCTTAAACGTGAAGTCGAAGCACCCAGTACTCGGAGAATATAGCAAGAGCTAGGACCAATAATTATTAGTTTAGAATTTGTATTCAAGTTTGGCGTCAGAATACAAGAATAGGACGTGTGGTTCTATATAGGCCTATACTAGTTTCCCTGACGACATTAATTGTACATCTTCTATATTAATCGCGGAATATAATGGGATTTTAATGGGATTTGCAGTGAGTTAGTTTGAAGGGGTCTGATAGGCTGTGAACCTAGACTGGGTCCGACTGAGGGCAGAATCCCATTAGGACGCCTACAATCACTGGTGCACTATTCGTATCTGATCTGAGAGGCTTCGAGCCCGGTCTAGACTGATTTGGTTTCATCTCCATTGGGCGACTGACCGTGAAATTTCAATCATTTAGACATGTTTGATTTGAAACGACTACTTCCTGTCACTTCTAAAGTAGCGGGAGCAAGGAAACGGGAGTAGTAGCGGGAGAAGTAGCGTGGCAGTGGAACCCAGACTTCATTATAGAACTGCAACAGTACGTTAACATGTGTTACCAATATATATATTATGAGGAACTTACCGGACACTCAAAACAAGAACAATGAGAGCAATGAGAGACAAAGACAATTTAACTTAATTTATTTGAAACTTTGTTGGGTTTGCCTGGAAGACCTCCATGGTCCATGGTGCAGAAGGTACAATACCGTTTCTGACAACTGATATGTAAATTGAGCTGTTGGAATAAACATTTTCTCTCTCTATATATATACCATAGTAAGATGGCAATTGAACTAATAGTGCCTATATCTATAGGTGGAGACTTTAAGATACAGATCTATATTCATGAGTATTTCCGCCGTATCCTAAATAATTACACTATAGATGATTGTTGAGGAATCACTCATATAGAAGAAGCCACTGTATATTGGATCTGCATTACTTATTATTTCACTTGTGGAATGGAGTGTCCATAGACTTAGTCTTGCTATATGGGTGAAGTCGCCAGAAAATGTACAATTGATTTTCACCAATTCTCTAACATAACCCACATTTAAGACGAAAATAAAGTTCAAAATACAGTTCAACCTAACCAAACAGATTGCTAAAATCAATGCAATGCCAAATATACTCAAATTTACCTAGTATTGACCAAATTGCAACCTAATTTAGCAGAATTTACTAAATGTTAGAGCTGCCAATTGTACATGTTTTGAAAATCTGACCTATATGTGAGCGAGAGGGAATAAGACAATCTCATTCCTCCCAAGAGGAGAAGCAAATTACTGTTATTTCTTTTTCCGATTTCTTTGGCTACAGAACTCCATGACGCAACTCAATAATTTATTCTGATTGGACGACGTACGTCCGATTGGACGACGTCGTAAGTAAACACAGTAGGATCTAAAGATACTCAAATATACCCAAATATAGGGCCTAAAATACGGTTGTAAATTATGCCAAGTTTAAAATTATCAATTAGGTATAGTCTCTAAGTATATAGCATGTGACTTGTTACGATTATCAACTTGGGAAAGATCGAGCAAGTCTGTGGGAATAGAAATTAGTGGAGAAAGTTTGTCCCTTGCTTTTTTGCTCATTCCCGCATAACATAAGGCTGAACTCGCAGTTAACATTGGTAAAAAAATAAACATTTTCTACTTTTGGTTCCTTTGTTTTCTAAAAAGTCCATGACTTTGGAGGGTTTTGTCTGGTTGTGTTTGCTACAAGGCTCCATAAACCCCCACATTCAAATGTCGGGTTCCGCCGAAATCCTTTCCTGCGATGGCTTCACTTATTATCGCTCACAAGCGGCCGAAGAAAATCAATTGAGAAACCAAAGGATACACATGTATGGTGGTGGAATCCAATTATTCATTCACTATTTGTTCAGCACGTTTAAGGGTCAAGTTTTCAGAAAATGTACAATTCACCTTCACCAATCTCCTTAAAATAACCCCAATTTAAGACGAAAATCAGGTTCAAAATAAAGTTCAACATAACCAGACATATTTATTG
This sequence comes from Sthenelais limicola, assembly GCA_942159475.1. Lineage (NCBI taxonomy): Eukaryota > Metazoa > Annelida > Polychaeta > Phyllodocida > Sigalionidae > Sthenelais > Sthenelais limicola. Next base: position 2,947,775 of record OW804100.1, on the reverse strand, counting down.
AATGAATACAATACAGAATACACTCAGATATACTCAGTAATTATCATTTTTCACTCTAATTTAGCAGAATTTGAGAGATGTGTAGAAATGTAGATTGTACATTTTCTGAAAATCTGACCCTTAAAGGGAGACAAGAGGTTAAAGGATGAGCATCCAGTAGCATCATTGTCTCCAGGGAAACAAGCCCAGTGAGAAGTCACCCGACACCACCCGACGCCCTCATATTGGCCCCTGCCCTCAGATGGTTACTTGTACAAACACACAACAAAGTAATTTGATCCCAGACTCCATGCATAGTCTCCATCACCAAGCCCAATGTAGAACTTATATGCTTTCCTTAAAAGCTCGCCATGTTTTGTTCTTATGACTAGTGTCTGACTAGTTACCTGGATCTGGGCTATCAGGATGTGCGCACAATATAGTTCTGATATGTCACAAGAAAATGAGTCACAAATTGAATAATTGAGATTTTTCAAAGTAATTTATTCAAAAGAATTCTACTGTTAACCCTAATGCCGGGCACACACATTCACAAACTCAAAGCCGAATTGGGCCATAAGACAAGTCGTACAAATTCAAAATCATTCTTAAGAAACTAATTTGAGTTTGGTAATGTGTGGGCTTTCTTACAAATCGTGACAAATCGTGGGTCCTTAAGACAATTCGTAGGAAAAATATTGGCCCACACTATACCAAATGTACTCAATGTTTTGTTTGTTTCAAAACTCTTGGGCCACGAAAACAACAAACATCTTGGACAGTGCAATAGTGTCCCTCATACCACATTCTCATTACGTTCTATCTATATATGTACATTCAGATAATAACATATAATAGCATAAGGCACGAACGGTATAGGCTGTACTCGGCCGGACAGAAGAATCAGATAAATGAGGCCAATATGCTGTTTTATATGTATTGTCATTATTAATCATAATAAAGAAGCTATATTGTACAACCTATTAAGTCTCTCCTCTGACCACCTCCATTTGTTATTATGATTATGTTATTATATTAGGAATGAGAAAGTACTGCAGAATGCAACCGTAACGACTGCAGAGGGAACACACCGTCAGTGGCGTCAGGCCTATACGGGTCCCATACGGGTATACGAACATTTGTCAGATAAAGGTCTAGCCCCTGTCCCTAAGACCGCTGTTGTTTGTAGAGCCCTAATGCAAGATTAGTTCTCCCCATTCATGGACTGTAGACTAGTCCCCGTCCCTAAGACCGCTGTTGTTTGTAGAGCCCTAATGCAAGATTAGTTCTCCCCATTCATGGACTGTCTTGATATTCCACAGTCCAGGGGGAGTGACCCTAACATGGTAGTGACCATAACATTATATTTCTTTCTTTTTTCTGACAAAACAAAATCAAAGATTTGTGCAAGTCTATCTTCTAATCTGAGTATAGCAATCCAGGAAACCCATAACAGCCCCCCTTGTGCCTTATACATCAGCAGTGATTAGTAGTCCACACAGTCCCCCGTGTCACATCGCTAGGCTAGGCTGTCTAGTCTATTGTCTGCCTACCAGTGCATTGATTCTCTACCCAAACAAGGTGACAAGTATGTGATCTGTTTCAGGAAAATACGCTTTAGCATTAATACCCGAGGTTTTGGCTGGTTTCCGGGGTCTATTGCCTTGGGGAACATTCGAGGGCGTAGCCCGAGAATTTCCCCAGGCAATAGACCCCGGAAACCAGCCAAAACCGAGGGTATTAGTGCTTTTAGACGCTATTTGGTCAGATTCAAGGAACCTATATAATACCGCGACGGCTGACCGAATGAAGCTTCAGCCACAACAGCCAATCAGAGGAGCGTATTCGCTAATGTTTATGTTCAGCCAGCCGGCCTGTTTTTACAAGGTTCCGCTGCTTGCTATCCAAAGCATCGGACACCGCTTTAATCGAAACCTACATGATACCGCGACGGCTGGCCGAATGAAGCTTCAGCTACAACAGCCAATCAGAGGTGCGTATTCGCTAATGTTTATGTTCAGCCAGCCGGCCTGTTTTCGCAAGGTTCCGCTGCTTGCTATTCAAAGCATCGGACACTTCCGGTTCTCGAATGCCGTGTTGCGTGTGTCTAGGGACTTAAAAAAGAAATAAATAAAAGATTTGAATCGGTAGAAATGATTTAAATAGTGTTTGAGCCCGATAGCGAAGATTTAGTCGACGGGAATCAAGCAATAAATGAATGGCGAGTTCAGAAGCTATACGTGCGACCGGAAGAGATGTGGAGATCCTTCGGCATAGCCACTCATGTGCACATTCACTTGGCGTTGCATTGTGTACGGTGGCCTATATAGCGCACGGAGAATTTCATTCGAAAGTGACCCGCACGTCAACAAACTGCCGTGTCCGTGTGTCTAGGTGAGGAAGTGGCGTTGGAGTGGTCTATAAGGTAAAAAATACCCCCCAGAATCAGACCAAATCGCGTCTAATACACAGTAGTTTACTCTAACTGTACATACAACCCATTCAGTGACTGCCTATTCATGCTACACAGTAGCAAGGTATAGGGTGTTACTCTAGCTGTACATACAACCCATTCAGTGACTGCCTATTCACGCTACACAGTAGCAATGTATAGGGTGTTACTCTAACTGTACATAACCCATTCAGTGACTGCCTATTCACGCTACACAGTAGCAATGTATAACTGTTATAATTAGTTACTTTATTGGTAATTACCCATCCAGAAACATTGCAAAGTTTGTTTTTAAAAAAAAAAGATATCACACTTGAAATATAGAAATACTAGGTGCCCTAGTGTTTAACATCATTGTAATCAGTTTGATCTCTTCTTTTAAAATATGATGATATCTCAAAATCCATAATTTGCGACATATGACTCATTTTCCTAAAACGAATCACAAGTATGACCGCCAGGGACGATTTGAGTTTTAATTATTTTGTTGCATCAAATCATCTCGAGGTTTCCAGACTGTGAAATTCGATTAGACACATCACATTTGGTCTAGGCTCAATTAGTAAGCGCTTTACAGACCTGGTCTATCCGCTATCGTGCCACCCACACTATCGCATCAGCCAATCAGGAAACATGCTTTTGGATGAAGTCACCAGAACTTGTACAATTTACCTTCACCAATCTTTTCAAATAACCCACATTTCAGACGAAAATAAAGTTCAAACCACAGTTCAACCTAACCAAACAGATTGCTAGAATCAATGCAATGCCGAATATACTCCAATTTACCTAGTGACCAAATTGCAGCATAATTTAGCATAATTTACTAAATGTATACATCTACTAATTGTACATTTTCTGACAATCCCTAGAGGATAAGCTATGTAAGAAATAATACAGGCACATCTTGTGGATATTCGACCACCCCAAAGGCAATATATATGAGAGAGAAAACCATCTGATCATAATGAGGTAACATATGGACTGTAAAGTTTGCTATAGTACATGGGGGGTGATTTCGGAGTTAAAATAAGGCACCTGGAATTGCACTGGATAGTAATAGTGATAGCCAAAGGAGGTCTAAGTGCTCTGATCTAAAACTTCTAACAACTTAATGTGGAATCTTGGTTTATGGTTAAGGGTAATCTATAGTAGACTGTCCGTTTGTGTGGAGAGTGACGACCTGTAAAAGCTTAATGGGTCAGATTTTCAGAAAATGCACGATCTACAGTTCTACACATCCCTCAAATTCGGCAAAATTAGGAGGAAGAATTAACTTAGTAAATGCATGTGGTAGATCGTATTATAATAACTTCCAATTTTCACTTGAGGTAGCACAATCAAGATCAGGACACAAGGAAAACCAATCTACGGAATGAGTGTGTTCTGTACATCAAATATCCTGAATAAAGAATTCTTTTTTAAAAAAGACTGTACTGGTCCAAAGGCAGGAATCAGAAAGGAATGCCCCTATCCCTACGCTCTACAAATCATAGAATAATTCCAATAATTCCAATCCCTAAAACGTGAATACGAAACGCCCATTACTCGGAAAATATAGCAACTTATATAGCATAATTATTAGTTTAGAATTTGTATTCAATTTTGGCGTCAGAATACAAGAATAGGACATGTTACCCTGACGACATTAATTGCACATCTTCTATATTAATCGCGGAATATAATGGGATTTTAATGGGATTTTGCAGTGAGTTAGTTTGAAGGGGTCTGATAGGCTGTGGACCTAGACTGGGTCCGACTGAGGGCATCGTTCCATCGGTAGCAGCTCGACCAGAATCTCCATATATAGGCTCAGAGTTGAGAGAGTCCCTTCAAACTGAGGAAAAACCTTAACCGCAAAATGACATTAGAATCCCATTAGGACGCCTACAATCACTGGCATTATTATCTGATCTGAGAGGCTTCGAGCCCGGTCTAGACTGATTTGGTTTCATCTCCATTGGGCGACTGACCGTGAAATATCAATCATTTAGAAATGATTCTTGTATTTCCTTTAAATCTATTTAGGAAAAGACACGAGGATTTCAATGATTCTGATGTACAGGATGTACACGGAATAGTGAATTACAATATAGAATTTCCAGACATGGTACCAGAAATATTGAGACTTCATGTTCTCGTCGTTTTAGTCGTAATCTATTTACTCGTTTTTACATTTTTGTCATCAAAATGAAGCCCACAAATGACGTGTTGTTCTGAATCAATTTTCTTTAAAACCATCTCAAATGTGTCCCTCTCACCCCAACGGTTTACTTAACATAATTTATTTCTAAGTTTCAACATCCGTTCATGCTGCTCACTGGTCTTCTGAAGACTAGGCCTACATAATGCTATTATGTTTTTTTCTACTAAAACAACTGGCAACTGGTCGAGCTGAGCTACTTCTTCCGCCCATAACCGAAAAAAAAAATGTCAAAAACGTAGGAGAAAGAAAACACGCGCGACTACGTTATTTACTCCACTCGTGCGTCGACCCCAAGACCTGGCAACGGTTTACATGGATGATGAAAGGGACATCTGTCAGTTAGCTCTCCAGTTACAGAAATGCGAGACATTGAGTGCTTATATCCTGCACACAGCATTTTACTGGAGTATTGAATGGTCCCCAAGCCCTAGCTATAGTATATATACAACCCCTAGCTATATTATATATACAACCGTGCAGAATGCATTTACTCATAGGATACAACATGGAGGTCCTGGCGATGGCGCATGTCTGACCTATGGGTGGATCGTCTTCATTTGTACTATATCTAGGCATAAATTATTGAATAAAAAGAAAAGATACCAGGAAATCATACTTGAAAGAACTTAAATGAACTTATGAGTTATTTTAATCTTTAATTTTTGGTAAAATATAGTGCAAAAAACAGGGATAATTACCTTTAAAAGTATATACGAAATGAAAGCTGGCGTTGAGACAAATCCAATGATACATACAGATTAAGGATTCAATATATATATTAATTGAAATGTATAAAGAAAACCCCAATTTCTACAATATAGAACAAATGAAAAAAACCACCCCTATGCTAGCTGCACATATAACTATAAATCATGACAAATGGCTGCCATGTTCATCTTCTTTTTTGTTACAGAAAAGTCAGTCATAAATTGTTGGTATTTTTCAGTGTTGCATTCACAAGATCACTTTGTAGGAATGTTCTCATTTCAGGGGTATCAAGTATGAATACATATTTCAATGTCATTCTATGCAGTATATGTAGCTACTTTCCTAGTAATGGTCTACCGAGGATTATTGCAAGCCTTTTTTTCAAACATAAAATATAGAAATACTTTTTAGATTGCCAAAATCTGAACATCGTGGGAAGCCACTTAATCTCATCTCGTCAAATATGACGGTATCTCGGTGACACGTCAAATATGGTTTGTAGGAACTTAGAAGTTTTGATTTTTATGTCTTTATTGAAACTGGGACAACCTGGATTCCGAAATGATTTTGCCTTTTGTTTCACCAACAATGAACCAATCATCAGTTTTAATGAAGAGAAATTGCCTCAGCATTGGAACATTGGAAGGAACATGTGCACCAGACAGGTGGATTAATTAGATAATAGAGAACCCCGATAGAGTACCAGTGAGTGTTGTAGAGTGCAACAACACAGTGCCACCACCTACTCCGAGTGCTAAGAAGTGCTACACCCATAAATCTATATTCTTGTAAATCTCTTTTCATTCCCTGAAGAAGACATCCTTTTGTCGGAACTCGTAGGGAAATAACAAAAACTTAAAAAACTGACTGTTTTTGTTCACTTGTAGGATATTTCTTACTATACAAATGTAAATAATTCTGTAAGTGGGGAAGGGTTTACTATAGGTAAGGATGAGTGTGTGTGGGGGGCGGACGGGGTGGGGTGCTGGATACATTTAAACAAGAGTTCCTGGTTTATTAGCTTTTCTTGTCAAGAAATCATGGAAACCAGTAAGCAATGTAAATAATTCTGTAAGTGGAGAAGGGTTTACTAGGTGTGTGTGTGGGGGGGGGGGGCGGGGGGGGGGGCGATTAGCACTTTGAAGGGTGGAGCACTGCAGGGCCATGTCTCGCACCCTCTAAACCAAACAACAAAATACTTTGTTTAGCCTAAGCTTGTTTTCCACTGTATTCCTACATAAGCGAGCACCATCGCACATGAGATGCTACAGTATGAAGTGTGACAGTATGCGACTTCATGAGACAAGGTGCAATATAGTACAATTTTTGCTGCAATACAAGAGCTGCCAATTGTATATTTTCTGAATATCTGACCCGTATAATTTTAATATGAATAAATCCCCCGGGCAGGTTGGTTGTGCAGCTTCCATATTCATTGCTATAGTCTGTCCGAAAAGTAGTTGACACGTGATTCCTTAGTCCCTTTAAGGGGAGGGAAAAGTGGGAGATTTCTGATTTCTATTTATGACAAGGACCTGTCCACTCTTTGCCCAGCGAGTTGCTTATTGCAATCAACCATGGGGAAACAGGGCCTGTATAACCAGCTCTTCCTTCCTTTTAACCAAAACAACAGCTGCAGCACATGGAATAGAGAAAGCACAATACAGTACAGCTGGACATTTGGCCATGGTTGGTCGCAAACGGCCATGGTCGGTCGCAAACGGCAATGGTCGGTCGCAAACGGTGATTCTGGGACAATTAGTTGGAAGTCAGAATTCTCCCACTTTTCCCTCCCCTTAAAGGGACTAAGGAATCACGTGTCAACTACTTTTCGGACAGACTATATCACCCGGGCTTATCACTATAGTCCCATCCAATGAGTTAACTCCTCTACATACAGGCTTTCCTGTAATATATCCTGCAAAATCATCCACAACTCATAGATCAAATCATTCCTACTCCATGGACCTATGTTTGTAATATCCGGATCGGCAAATTATATAAAGATTATAAATAATAATTATATTAGGTTGTATAATGGGTAAGATGTGTGTCTGATATGTCAAACTGCATTTTGAAGCTCATTTTCGTATGTGGGTTATTTGAGAAGATTGGTGAAGATGAATTGTACATTTTCTGGCGACTTCACCCTAATACACAAAATCTAGTCCAAAACATAAAGCAATAGCGGCGAAATGGAGGGAAAGCCTCTCTCCTCAAACCGCAAAGTACCATTATAATTCCATTAAGACCACAAAATGTCATTATATTCCCATTAATTCATATTATATTACGATTAGAGCGCCCAGTCCTAAGCAAGGAACCGATTTACGAAGTAGGCGTCTAATCACTGACATGCCATTCTTATCTAATCTGAGGGTTTGTGCCTAGACTGTATTTTTCTTTTTTTTTTATTCATATATTTCGTCAATACGTCCAGATATTTCTTATACGGCAGCCTTTTCATCTGGCACACAATCGCCCTTATAAGGACTTTAATACATTAAAAACAGGGGAGAACAGTAAAAAGAACTCTTCATCTCTTGGAGATGAATATATTCAGACCTCTTTCAATTCATGTTCACACTTGCAATACATTTGCTTCAAATGAAATGCAAAACAATCTAAATTGTCACAATTTCTTATCAATTCAGAATCTTATTCAATAAGTACCTCCCTTAGAAAGCGCTCCTCGCATCCTTTCAGATCTGGATTCAGATCCTTATTTAAAAACCGTGCCTCCTTTCCCTATCAATAGGATTTCTTTCGAAGTATTATCAACATAAGCCTCCTTTTTGATCTCAGGCCTTTAAGAGGCCTGAGATCATATGAGTCACTACTAAATGTGCCAATCATTCTTCATCTGATAATATTTGTAGCTGTATGTAAGGTGTTAGAGCTTAGATATGACATCAGGGGAGCATGCCATATCTAACTCACTGATCAGTGATACATTTCGCACTTAGATGTTATGCCAACACCTCAGCCTGGACAGCCCACCCCCAACACAGAAGGGGGATGGGTGGCCCATGTTACCCCCACTCCCCCCACTACCCCCAGCTGCAACCACCATCACCTCCTTCACTGGTGCTACTCTGCCCAACCCCCTCTCTCTCCTCAGCTGTTTATCTGCCCAGTCCTCCCCATGGGGGTATATGCAAATTACATTGGCATCTTCTCCTCTTATACCATTGATTTCCGTATTGCATTTTATTTATCTATTTAAATTAAGCCTCCTTCAAATCTGCTATGAATGCACATTAATAATGTCTAACTAAATTCAAATGACCTCACGCTCTCCGCCTGGACAACAAGTTAATACATCTGACACAAGTAATTTGGCCTGAGAATCGTTTCCATTGGAAACGCCAGGTATATGAATTAAGTTGACACTAATTGTAAAGTTAAATAGATAAACCAAACTTAACTTGATAATTTCTTAACTTAGTACTTGTTTTAACACTGGTTCTTATCTAACGAAATTTCACGTTTCATTCAGTGCAGGGTTTTGAGCAAAGCTATTTACCTTCTATCTAACACTTTTCCTAATACAAGAAGTTCTTTTTTCGTGTGTTGCCACCCAAATGCTAACCTCAAGGTTCAATAAGATATGTATATCTCCTATATATATCAATTCTACTTATACTCAACATACCCTCACACATATTACTCATGTAGACGTCCTGGGAAGAGGTATCACCTTGAATAGGCAACTTGCATGTCTCACTGCGCATGTCTACTGGAGTGCATGATGGGATGGATTCTGTTGAAATCTGACATACATACATTTGGCAACATTTTTATCGAAAATTACAAGAATGTTTTCACCAAGAAAAAAACAGGTGTGTTCAAACCAAGATGAGGTGTGAGACTGAGGGGTTGGCGGGAGCGTCCCTAGCAACAACCCGGCAACCACATTCAGGTAGCGGTTCATAATATATACACGTTATATCTTTATGAGAACATATAAGGTTTATATATCAATATTTGTCTATGCTAGGGGCATATAATAAATAGTGAATGGAACTCGGTACTAGTAATTGAATATTTATTGTACGAGATTGCGTAGCACCGAGTTCCATTCTCTCTATGGAATGAACATATATAATAAAGCTTTTTGCCCTCTTTATAAGAGTTTTCTTTATCAAACTGATAAGAACATTGGAACATATCGGCAGCCCTGGAAAACGATTTTTTTCAGAAACCTGTATCCTATTTAGAGCAGAGTCTCAAATAAAAAAATCTTTCATTCATTCATTTATACATTTTTTAAAAAGATTTTATTTCAACTGAGGTTACATTTCCTAGATTCCCGGTGTTTTCCAATGTGCCCAGCATACAGCTATTACAAAACATTACAATTACGTGGGTCAGATCGTCAAAAACCTTCACCTTCACCTTCACCAATCCCCTCAAATAACCCAAATTTAAATCAGGTTCAAAATACAGTTCACCCTAACCAGACAGATTTATTGAATGAATACAATACAGAATATACTCAGATATACCTAGTATTTATCATTTTTCACTCTAATTTAGCAGAATTGTAGAGATGTGTAGAACTGTAGATTGTGCATTTTCTGGATCAGATGTGAGTACTAAGGCACCAATCGTTTACCGCTCAAGTAAATCTACTTCCAGGTTCAGTCAGCGCTAAAAGAGTAAAAGTATATCAGGAAATAAAACTTACCAATCTTCAGATCACCTCTGCAGGGAATATATGAGTCAGATTTTCAGAAAATATACAATTGGCAGTTCTACACATTTAGTCAATTCTGCTAGATTATGCTGCATTTTGGTCAATATTAGGTAAATTTGAGTATATATATATATTCGGCATTGCATTGATTCTAGCAATCTGTTTGGTTAGGTTGAACTGTATTTTGAACTTTATATTCGTCTGAAATTTGGGTTATTTGAGAAGATTGGTGAAGTTGAATTGTACATTTTCTGAAAATCACACCCTAAAAGAGTGAAAGTATATCAGAACATGAAACTTACCAATCTTCAGATCACCTCTGCAGGGAATATATATAACATGCAGGGGCTTTCACTTTTTCTCAGACTCTCCTTAAACTCATCAATCAGTCGAGTAAACCCCAAACAGCTGCATGCTCGCTGTATAAAAACCATTCCCGTATTCATGTAATATATATTCACATAAACTTGCCCTGGGTCTGCACTGATGGCATACCACGGCCAACACTGCAGAGCATGGTTTACCTGGGGCTCATGCATAAATACATAGATATAGGTGACAGAGTGAGATTGCTTTACGCCCTTAAGATGGTTATATCAAGGGTGGGAGCGCTGAGAGGGAGTGAGTGAGTGAGATTGGTTGCTTTACGCCCTTATCAACACATTTAATATGGTTATATCAAGGGCGGGAGAGATGAGAGGGAGTGAGTGAGTGAGATTGGTTGCTTTACGCCCTTATCAACACATTTAAGATGGTTATATCAAGGGCGGGAGAGCTGAGAGGGAGTGAGTGAGTGAGATTGGTTGCTTTACGCCCTTATCAACACATTTAATATGGTTATATCAAGGGTGGGAGCGCTGAGAGGGAGTGAGTGAGTGAGATTGGTTGCTTTACGCCCTTATCAACACATTTAAGATGGTTATATCAAGGGGGGAGCGCTGAGAGGGAGTGAGTGAGTGAGATTGGTTGCTTTACGCCCTTATCAACACATTTAATATGGTTATATCAAGAGCGGGAGAGCTGAGAGGGAGTGAGTGAGTGAGATTGGTTGCTTTACGCCCTTATCAACACATTTAATATGGTTATATCAAGGGCGGGAGAGCTGAGAGGGAGTGAGGGAGTGAGTGAGTGAGATTGGTTGCTTCACGCCCTTATCAACACATTTAATATGGTTATATCAAGGGCGGGAGCGCTGAGAGGGAGGCAGTGAGTGAGATTGGTTGCTTTACGCCCTTATCAACACATTTAATATGGTTATATCAAGGGCGGGAGAGCTGAGAGGGAGTGAGTGAGTGAGATTGGTTGCTTTACGCCCTTATCAACACATTTAATATGGTTATATCAAGGGCGGGAGAGCTGAGAGGGAGTGAGTGAGTGAGATTGGTTGCTTCATGCCCTTATCAACACATTTAAGATGGTTATATCAAGGGCGGGGGAGCTGAGAAGGAGTGAGTGAGTGAGATTGGTTGTTTTACGCCCTTATCAACACATTTAATATGGTTATATCAAGGGCGGGAGAGCTGAGAGGGAGTGAGTGAGTGAGATTGGTTGCTTCACGCCCTTATCAACACATTTAAGATGGTTATATCAAGGGCGGGAGAGCTGAGAGGGAGTGAGTGAGTGAGATTGGTTGCTTCACACCCTTATCAACACATTTAAGATGGTTATATCAAGGGCGGGGGAGCTGAGAAGGAGTGAGTGAGTGAGATTGGTTGTTTTACGCCCTTATCAACACATTTAAGATGGTTATATCAAGGGCGGGAGAGCTGAGAGGGAGGCAGTTTATGATAGAGATAGAGAAGAAGGGAGAGAGAGACAGTTCTTCACTCTAGGTCCAAACCCTCAGATTAGATAAGAATGGTATATCAGCCTACTTCGCTAATCGGTTTCCTGGCCTAGGACTCGGCGTTTTAATGAAAATATAATGACATTTTGCGGTCTTGGTCTTGGCAATTTGCTGTTTGAAGCAAGAGGCTTTTCCTTTGTTTGAAGGGACTCTCTCATCTTTGGACCTAGACTGCCTAAGGCCGCCAAACAGCTATAGGTCGTGATCGGGTTGCGTTTTATTTTCATATTAACAAAACCGAGCAAATTTTCCAACCTCTTAGTGTGCGATATTATAGCTTGGACAGTTTGGACTACTTGGTTTAATAGGCCTTGACGTTATTATGCTTTCAGACATCCAGAAATCAAGCAGCTTTGATTTTCCAGCTTTTTTTTCAAACAATTCCTAATGATTCGGAAAAATTTCCGGGCAGTTGAGATAGGAATGACCGGTCAGGGAGGTAAGTCAAGTTAGATGATGTGATAAATGAAACGTTAATACTAGCATGGTAAATGATAAACTTCCAGTTCGAGTGGTTGGTGAGTCCATTGAACACAGCAGTTGCTATTAGAATGCTCAGCAGAAAGACCGTAATGTTGACTGGCAGTCTAATGGAAAAACTGATCAGGAAAACGCCTGGAAGCTGCTTATGTCTGATCCGTCTGAGAAAGTTGTATAGAACAGGTGCATTAGACATGATAATCCTGTTTAGTTTCAAACTAGTTTGAAATGCAAAACTGTTGTGAAATGGTACCAGGCTTGGAGTTTTAACATTTTTATTTAAAAGCTGCAAGTCGGGCAAAAACTGAACATTTTCTACTTTTTTCCCTATTCTTATCCAACTCACATTTTCAGAAGATCTGACCCATATGTATGTATTCACATTGGTGTCGATTTCATGGACTGGGATGATTTCATATATTTCCATGGAAACGCTGTCAATCACAATGTCCTGCAAAACATATCCAACGTATAATTAACATTTCCTACAATTTGTAAACGATGCTGCACATTTGGAAGCGGTTATAAATAGGCTGTGAATAATTCTGCACTATAGCAGGATCATGGGTGCGAGCATAATGGGTCAGATCTTCAGAAAATGCACAATTCATCTTCACCAATCCTCTCAAATAACTCACATTTAAGACAAAATTGAGCTTCAAAATGCAGTTTAACATAACAGAACTGATACTTTAAATCAATGCGATACCAAATATACTCAGATATACCCGGTATTCTTCATTTTTCAGCCTAATTTAGGAGACTTTTCTAAATGTGTAGACCTGCTAATTGTACATTTTCTGAAGATCTGACCCATATACACCTTTTATTGGCCTGTACACTAAGTGTGGGCCAATGTTGCATGCATAAGTTATCCCCCCATAGTGTTGGCTGCCTATATAGCGCTCATACATAGGACATAACATTTTCTGAACACATTTATTGCAATCGACCGATTATTGACCCATCATGAATAAATGAATTATTTAAAAAACGATTTGAAATATAATAGAAATAGACTATTTTTGGAAATTGCAACGTCCTTTGCTTGTGTTTTATTATTTTCCAGCTGTACCGTGTAAAACACTCTAAATGTAATTCTGATGTCACTCAAAATACATGAAATGGAAATTAGAAAAGAATCCTTGAGAAAGAAAATATCATATGGGTCAGATCTTCAGAAAATGTACAATTCACCTTCACCAACCCTTACAAATAACCCACATTTAAGACAAAAATGAGCATCAAAATGCAGTTTAACATAACAGAACTGATACTTTAAATCAATGCGGTACAATACCAAATATGGCTAATATACTTTTGTATATGGTTATATCGAGAGTGGCAAACGGACCCACCTGAACTGACTGATCAACCGGAAGTTCTCCAGTGCCTAGCGACGAGCAAACAAACGCTCCTCGCATTCAAAAAGCTGCTTGCCTAGCAGTCGGACAGTCGTTGGATTTTTTGAAAAAAATTTTGAAAAATGCCTTACTGTGGTGCATGTCAGCATGATCATTCTCACCCAGGGGAGAGATCCTGTCGTTTTAAAAACAAGGCGATTGAAGCTGCAAAGGCTGCTGGTAGTGTCGAGGATCAATGGAAGCTATACTTGGACATTGAATTACTCGGATCTGACGAATTGGATTCCGAGGACACAACGGTTAATGCTTCCCCTTTGTCTACTGACCAGTCACTGTCCGCGCTGATCCAAATGGTTCATTCACAGCAACAGACTTTGGAATCCATTGTTACCGCTCAAGCAACTAGTAAGACCTCGTTATCCACTGTGATCACTCGATTGTCTTCTCTGGAAAAGGGGAGTTCTGGCTCTTCTTCGAGCTTGATGCCACAACCGATCGGCATAATGCCTCAACCGATCGGCCCGAAGCCGCCTCCGGCCGGCTCTCTTCTCAACCCACCTCGGTCTGATTCTACGACTCCCACAGAGCCCACGGCAGCCTCGGCGATGGCTTTCATCGCATCGTCCATGTCTCAGCTTTCTCTTAGCTTGGATCCGTCAGTTTCTCGTCAACAAGGTATCCCCTTACGACCAGAATATCAATATTTGTGTATTATCAAAGGCTCGCCCATTAAATCAGCTGATTCCTCTAAATTATCGCTCAGTGAATTCTTCTACGGCATGTCCTTGGTACTCGATCACCTCGCTGCTTCCAATGGGGATTGGAGAAGCTATCTGGCACATTTTCAATTGTTGCTCAGCATTGCTATCGGCAGAACCTATGAAGTCTCAGCTTTTGCCGCCTATGATCGTGAGGTTATTGATCATTATCTGTTGAATCCCGCTCAGGGTTTCGTGCCCAGATCGCCATTGTCCATCGCTGCGCACTTTACGTCAGCAGCGGAGGTTAAACCCAAGAATCTCACACCGCGTCAACCAACTAACCAAAAGAAAAGGTCTGACTCGAAGATTAGTGTTCCCAGTGATTGGCCTGATGACATTTGCTATAAGTATAACACATCTTCCTGCTTTGGTTACTGCACAAGGAATCACTCGTGTGGTAAATGCCATGGCCGAGGCCATAAGATGTCAGTTTGTCGGAATTCATCTTCTCCTGCAGACAAACTTTGACTTCCGCCTCGGATCACAACTTCCGGCAAGATGGCGGACACCACGACCCTTTTCAGTCCTCCGACAAACCATTCTGATCGTGTTTCTACTAATCAAGCTTCTATTTCACCGAAATTACCATGTAATCATGTGAAGACTGTGTCCCCCTCTGCTCTTGCGGAAAATTGTGATCCTCCCGACTCTCATGTCCCGTCCAGCAGTCATAATGTGTCTTCTCGTATGCCTTTGTTTACTCGGCTGGCCTGCAGGCACCGTATCGGAGGTTTGTTTTCACAGATGAATCTGGCTGGCTGGATGTGGGAATTAGATAGGGAACCTGATTTAATTCTACGTGATTACCTGTTTACTGGCATCCGTGATGGTTTCTTCATTGTTGATCCGTGTGCCCAGGTGCCATATTACAGATGTTCCAACTATACCTCAGCTACCATCGGCCCTGCATATGAGTTCATCTCCAATGTTCTTCGTACTGAATTACGTGAAGGGAAAATGATTTTCACCACTCCCTCTTCGCCACATTGTGTTCATTCAATCGGCGCAGTGCCTAAAGGTCTAAAAGGGTTTAGGCCTATTACCGATTGTAGTCGCCCTGACAAGTCATCGATTAACAATTTCATGTCAACCACGGCCTTACCGTTCAAGTTCAAAACCGTAGACCTGGTTTCTTCTGTGCTAGAACCTGGATTCTTCATGTCATCGGTGGACATTAGATCTGCATATCGTTCTATTTCGGTCCATTCATCTCAATGGAAGTACCAGGGTCTGCAATGGACTTTTGATGGTGTTTCTCATCACCTACTCGACACCAGAATGTGCTTCGGTCTTCGCTCAGCCCCATACATATTTAATACGATTTCTGACTTCATTGTGGCCTGTTTAGCTCGTAGAGGTTATCCAAATGTTATAAATTATTTGGATGATTTCCTCTGCTGGGGATCTTCATTCAAGTATTGCCAGGATACACAAATGGAGTTGATTTCATTGCTTGGTCAGCTCGGTTTCGTCGTAGCCTGGGACAAGTGCCTATCTCCTTCAACGAAATGCTGCTATTTGGGTATCATCTTCAACACAGAATCAATGACCATGTCCCTACCTGAGAAGAAATTATGCAAATTTATGTCAGAAATTGAATTCTTCTCTAGAAAACGTCGTGCTACCCCTCGTCAGCTAAAGGTCCTTTGTGGCATACTAGCTCACGCCTCTAAACTGGTCAAGGGTGGTCGAACCTTTTCGAGAAGGATTATCGATCTACTCAAGGGCTTATCAACCAAAACCAGGAGTGTTCATTTGTCTGCTGATTTTCATTTGGATCTTCAGTGGTGGTCTGATTTTGCCAAGACTTTCAACGGCAAGGCGTGTATGATCAAGTATCATTTTCGTGATGCTATGGCCTTACATTCGGATTCTTCAATGACAGGTTATGGCTTATCCTGGTCTGGTGATTGGCTTGCTGGATCATTCGTCAATGCCAAGCCCCCAGTCCAATTGACAGATACTCTTGCTTCCCATCAGCATTGGATTAATGTTATTCCGCCTGAGTTCAACATAAACTTCTTAGAGTTAATCCCTATTTGGCTTGCTTGCCATAGATTCGGCTGTGAATGGCATGGCTCTAAGATCTCTTGTGTAACGGATAATACTCAAGTTGTGGCCATGTTGAACTCTGGAAGAAGTTCTAACAAGCATTGTATGGCACTCTTGAGAGATATATTCTGGGCTTCGGCGATGTATAATTTCCATTTGACCTCTCATCACATTATGGGGTCCCTCAACGTGATCCCAGATATTCTCTCTCGCCTACATACCTATTCGTCTGTGCTCTTGTCTGAATTACACCTTTGTTGTTCCAGAATCGTCCCTTCAGGAATTGGATAGACAAGTGGCCTTCAACATTTCTTGTAGTTGGGCAGCCAACACATTTGCTACCCGATCTGGTCAATGGAAGAAATTCATTGAA
Source organism: Sthenelais limicola (assembly GCA_942159475.1). Taxonomy (NCBI): domain Eukaryota; kingdom Metazoa; phylum Annelida; class Polychaeta; order Phyllodocida; family Sigalionidae; genus Sthenelais; species Sthenelais limicola. Next base: position 2,930,855 of record OW804100.1, on the reverse strand, counting down.
TTTTGTGATCGTCACAGGCTAACCCCCCTTCCAGCTTCTGAATCAACTGTGGCTCGTTTTATTTCTCATCTGGGTTTGACCATGAAGTACTCGTCTATTGATAACTATTTATCAGCTGTTGTCAACTTGCATAAAATGTGCGGATACCCACAGGAGTTCAGATCGTCTTTCTTCATCTCCATGGTCATGAAGGGCCTTAAACGTAGGGTCGGTGTTCCACCTCGTCAAGCCATGGCCCTGTCTTTACAGCATATCCTACAGATGTATCTACATGTCGATCTTCTCTCTCCTGCTGAATCTGCAATGTGGGGTGTTATTTGCCTCTCCTTTCGTTCCTTGCTAAGGAAATCGAATATTGTTCCTGAATCCACTGAATTATCCCCATCGTCCCATGTAGTCACTAGGTCGTCGGTTGCCTTTACTTCGTGGGGCTTATCAATTACTGTTGACTCAAGCAAGACCAGGAGCAGCTCATCCAAGCCTCTTGTGATTCCTTTAAGATCCATCCCTGGATCTCCCCTGTGTGTTGTCTCCCATATCAAGAGCAACTGGGCTTCTACTCCGTCGTCTGCTGATACCCCCATCTTCATGTTGAATGTTGATGGTGTATTGAGGCCTGTGATTTATCGGGATGTGCTCTCATTTCTGAAAAGGCTTGTCCTTAAAATTGGCCTTCCAAGGGATGATGTCAGTTTTCACTCACTTAGGAGATCTGGTGCCACGTTTCTACACAGCATAGGAGTCCCCTTAATAGATATTAAGTCCCTGGGGGACTGGAAAAGCCTGTCGGTTTTGGACTACTTATCCCTCTCTCCTGATCGTCGCAGAGACATTGACACTTACGCTGCCTCATACTTTATTTAATTTTCTTTTTTTTCCCTCTTTAACTTGGCATTTGGAGGTTGATATCATAAATAAAGATGTCCGACAGCCCCGTGCCAAAATAAATATATTGACACTACTTCTATCTTGACTTGTTTGTCCACGCGGTATGGCTAATATACTTTTGTATATGGTTATATCGAGAGTGGCAAACGGACCCACCTGAACTGACTGATCAACCGGAAGTTCTCCAGTGCCTAGCGACGAGCAAACAAACGCTCCTCGCATTCAAAAAGCTGCTTGCCTAGCAGTCGGACAGTCGTTGGATTTTTTTTATTCTTATTTATTCCTTCTTGGAGGTTGATATCATAAATAAAGATGTCCGACAGCCCCGTGCCAAAATAAATATATTGACACTACTTCTATCTTGACTTGTTTGTCCACGCGGTATACTCAGATATACCCGGTATTCTTCATTTTTCAGCCTAATTTAGGAGAATCCTTAATGTGTAGAGTTGCCGATTGTACATTTTCTGAAAATCTGACACATATACTCAAGGGCAAACTTTTGTTGACAATAAAGGCATCATTTATAAAAGCATCCATGGGTATTGTAATGAAGTTCACTGTGTTCCAATATTCCAAACTTAGACTTTAATAACCATGTTATTTATTCAAATAAATAGTACTCATTTAAGATCTAAAATGCCTATCAGTAATATTATTGCTGAAATAAAGTGTAAGTAAACTATATGGCGTCTAAATTACATACAGCGGCCCCTCGCATAAAGACAACCTCTCTATAGAGACCACCCCTCTATTAAGACCAGTTTCTCTCAGTCCCGAATTGCTTTCCTCTTATTAGATTAGCCCCTCTTATGAGACCACCTCGCTATGAGACCACAAATCGTTCAGTCCCAAGGGTGGTCTCAATAGGGAGGTTTCTAAATTAAAGCTGTATTTTCAGCTATTACAACACTTATAACATAAATTATGACTTATAAGCCGAGGGCCCAATTTATCAATATTCTGCCCTAATCATATATTTATACAAGAATTTGAAGTTAAATCGGCCGAGAAAAGGGCCGCCGGTGAGCGATAATACAGTTATGCATTATCATGAGCATTTTGTGCTGCTTGGTCTGGACCTACCATTATTACTGTTTCTACTGCTATACCTTGTTTTATTATTTGTCTCTACTACTGATGAATTCATTAAACTGCTTTAGATAAACTGTAAATTAACTGTTAGCTAGATACATGAGCAGCTGAAGTTTATTGTCTCTGCTTCTGTTCCTATGAACTGCTTCTTATTTTAACTAAATAATAGTAGATTAGATATTAGAAAATAGCCCTAAAGTTTATTTTTGGCATAGTAATCTAGAACCAAAATTATTTTTTCTCGGTAGGAACTAGTCAGGAACCCGCAGGAAGACCTGGAAGTCACCTTTCAGATGCAGGTCTCCTTTTTGTACACCTTTCTTGTATGAATAAAATATGCTTTGAATTGAATTGAATTGAATTGAATAAGTGAAGTCAATGCAGGAAAGAAGCTCCCCGGGTGCCCAAAATACAAATATGAACTTTTATGAAGCTCTGTAGGTAAAACAACCAGAGAAAATCCTCCAACATTTTAGTAAAATGACTTTTACATGTGGCTGACACTATACAATTGTTTCCACTTAAAACCACCATTTCATAAATAAAGTCGAAAACAAAACCAATTTTATAACAAATAACATGATTATTATTCCAAACTGTCTCGCCAAGTTCTTTGTTCAAGACTGGGGGCTGTCCCATGGTATCAGATCCTTCAATTCAATCCAATTCCTGTATCTGAAAGGTGAGTTCTTCCAGCAGGTACCTGAAATCATTAAGACATAATTAAGCCAAGTGAGGTGGTCATTAATTAGATCTTGTGGAAGCTAAACTTTAAATCTACTAGTATATGCTGCATGTGAAGAAGTGTAACTGTTCACATGAAGTGAATAACCTCCCAGCAGGACAGTAGATATGGTCAACTATATGTCTTCAAAATCTCTAAAATTATTCCCCGCCTGGAGGCGAAGCCCCGTGTAGAAGATAAGGCAAACCTACACCCAGCGAACGTGGAGTAAGACTTGTTAGAAAGTCTGATATTAGGGTCACATTTTCAGAAAATGTACAATTGGCAGCTGTACACATTTAGTAAATTCTGCTAAATAAGGCTGCAATTTGGTCAATACTAGGTAAATTCGGGTATATTCAGCATTGCATTGATTCTAGCAATCTGTTTGGTTAGGTTGAACTGAATTTTGAACTTTATTTTCGTCTGAAATTTGGGTTATTTGAGAGGCTTGGTGAAGGTGAATTGTACTTTTTTTGAAAATCTGACCCATATGTTACTTGGTTTAGGTGAGACACCACATCAAGATTTGGCACTATCTTGTTATCGCATAATGTCATTGACACATAGAGCGATACCAGTTTCGTGGAAATTTGATAAAGATTCAAATGAGGAGAGGAGAAGCCAACTAAAAGTAGGGTGACTTAGCGCCAGAGTCTGATAGGAATCAAAGATGGCATACGGGTCAGATTTTTCAGAAAATGTACAATTGGCAACTCTACCGTTTAGTAAATTCTGCTAAATTAGGCTGCAATTTGGTCAATACTAGGTAAATTCGAGTATATTCGGCATTGCAGTGATTCTAGCAGTCTGTTTGAACTGTATTTTGAACTTTATTTCCGTCTGAAATTTGGTTATTCAAAAGCACTGGTGAAGGTTAATCGTACATTTTCTGACAATCTCAGCCTCCTATAGGACAAGCTATAGCTCAACTAGACCTGGTGAAAAACAGTAACTGTTTGTATATTTAACAGCTTAACACTGACATGTTGTTGTATGTGCCTCATCCAAAGCGACACGACTATGATGATTAATCTATAATACATGCATGTCAGAACAAGTCTTGTGTTATTCCTGTAATTGGATGGAGAGGGAGAGAAACAAATACAGCGTGTAACACCAATACCATTGGACGGCAGATAACTAATTATAATACATCTCATATGTAGATGATCGATACCGGTTTCTGTTATGTAAATATGTTAGTTTTTATTGCCTCCTCGATGTGGCAGTTGTGGGCAAACTAATGTGTTACTTGTTATACTGAACTAATCCTTCTCAACTATGCCCATATATGGGTCAGATTATCAGAAAATGTACAATTGACTGATCAACACATTTAGTAAATTCTGCTAAAATAGACTAAAGGATCGTCAAAACTAGCTATATATGGGTATATTTGGTATTGCCTTGATTCAAACAGTCTGTCTGGTTATGTTGAACAGTATTTTTAACATGATTTTTGTCTTAAATGTGGGTTATTTGAAAGGATTTGTGAAGGCGAATTGTACATTATTTGGCGATTTCACCCATATAGTAAAATATTTAGTGATGTGGTGTTATACCTCGTTGTGTCATGCCAATAATGTTCATTTTTATACAGCTAGTCCTCTATGAAGGCTAGCCAGGTAGTGATTTATCCTGAACCCTGTGCATTATATAGCGTGAAGGGATGTCTGTGGGTGTATAGCAGCAGGTTGTTCACTCCTTTTCAGCCATTATAACAGTGGCACAATCAATCGCTAACTCATGTACCTCTTTTGTGCAGTAGGCTGACATTGAGGGGCTGGTGGTGCACTGTTTGGTGCATGGAGGGGCTGGTGGTGCACTATGTGGTGCATGGAGGGGCTGGTGGTGCACTGTGTGGTGCATTGAGGGGCTGGTGGTGCAGTGTTTGGTGCATTGAGGGGCTGGTGGTGCACTGTGTGGTGCATTGAGGGGGCTGGTGGTGCACTGTTTGGTGCATGGAGGGGCTGGTGGTGCACTGTTTGGTGCATTGAGGGGCTGGTGGTGCACTGTTTGGTGCATTGAGGGGGCTGGTGGTGCACTGTTTGGTGCATTGAGGGGCTGGTGGTGCACTGTGTGGTGCATTGAGGAGCTGGCGGTGCACTGTGTGGTGCATGGAGGGGCTGGCGGTGCACTGTTTGGTGCATTGAGGGTCTGGTGGTGCAGTGTTTGGTGCATTGAGGGGCTGGTGGTGCACTGTGTGGTGCATTGAGGGGCTGGTGGTGCAGTGTTTGGTGCATTGAGGGGCTGGTGGTGCACTGTGTGGTGCATTGAGGGGCTGGTGGTGCACTGTTTGGTGCATTGAGGGGCTGGTGGTGCACTGTTTGGTGCATTGAGGGTCTGGTGGTGCACTGTTTGGTGCATTGAGGGGCTGGTGGTGCACTGTTTGGTGCATTGAGGGGGCTGGTGGTGCACTGTTTGGTGCATTGAGGGGGCTGGTGTTGCAATGTTTGGTGCATTGAGGGGCTGGTGGTGCACTGTTTGGTGCATTGAGGGGCTGGTGGTGCACTGTTTGGTGCATTGAGGGGCTGGTGGTGCACTGTTTGGTGCATTGAGGGGCTGGTGGTGCACTGTTTGGTGCATTGAGGGGCTGGTGGTGCACTGTTTGGTGCATAATCCGGGTGCGAAGTGTCTATATAGAGTACAGGGCTAAACTTGTGAACATTGCCATATACTGGGCGAGATAGCGATTCCAAAATCTTTTGACTTTTTTTTTTATTATTTTTTGAAAAGTTTTTTATTGATGATATGAATAACACAAAGTGCTGTTCTCATCACAACTTGGGGCATTTTCTAAGATATTAGATCATAATGATAAAGAGCGATGACTGATATAATAGCATTGCGTGGTGTTCTAAATAAAGTTAGATATATGGTACAGTATCAACAACGTAGATAACTCTTTTTAATCAGGAAATAAACACTATCCACCCGAATGTATAAATAAGTAAAATGAGAAACTAGATGTTAAGGCCAATTTAGATAATACCAGTGATGCATTGTGTTCAGTCTACATATGTATAACCTTGATCAATATCGCCTGACATACTCAGATTATAATTTGTATTTGGTGTTTCTATATCACGATGTCGGATGTATTATTCCACGATTTGGCCATGAGAGTGAAGTATTTCCGATATACTTTAGCCTCACGACCAGTGAAGTATTTTTGCCTCATACGCCCCTAGTATCAAAAGTACTCTAAGGTAGTCCCGTTTTTTTCAGCCCCCTGATGCAATCGGAAAGTTCATTGATCGATTTTGAATTAATTCAAGCCAATATACTTGAAATAATTAGTCAAATGCTTAATTTTGTCCACCCCAAAATTGTTGACCGTAAAAATGTGGGGTAAGATAAGATAATACTTTATTTATCAAATTCACAAAGTACACTATAAAACAGAGAGTGTAAATAAAACAGGCAAAACCGATAAAACAGGGTAAAATGACATTTTATTCAAGTTTCAAGGGAAAATAAATGTATGTTTTTTTTTACCGGAAGTGACATCAGAAGGAGACACGGCGCCGAATGTTTAACATGAAATCATGGAAATGTTGATTTCGTTTAAATGGAATAAAAGTAAGATTACCATAATGTGAAGTATTTGTTACTTCTGGGCTTACTCAGTGTGTATTGCCCACCTCATACTTTACACTGTGCCATATTACCAAACCCCTGTATAGTAGCAAACTGAAGGTTTTATTTTCTAGAGGTCAACGCCTCCTTATCCTTATTGGCTGGGAAGTCCAGTGGCTCCACCCCCTCTCTCTAGGCCTCAACACTAAGACATTTTGATTTGATTTGAAGACTTTTATTTCAATTTGATAAAATTGCGCAAAGGGGCGTTCCCCCGCAGGAGGGAGGATTTCAGGCCTTCTTATAGCTTCATTACAGTTTGTATTAAGTGGCGGACAAAACTCACCTCCGTCCATGACTGGAGGCGACAACCACTATATGCTACAGTTCAATAAATGTTTAATAGTGTCTGCTACCAAAGAGTCATTCTCCATACATTTAGCTCATATAGGTAGTTTAAATTAAATATTTCTAGTCAGAGTAATAAACATGTTCAAACGAGGAGAGGGTGCGATGTAAATGATGTAATCGACCCCGAAGGAAGAAGGGATTTTTGTTGATAGACTGAATAAAAACTTTTAAAAAAAAAAAGAAGAAAATGTTCATCTTCAATTAAGTGAATAAAATAGATTGAAACGGTGTTCTTTTGGAGGCCGGAACTGGGACCAATTGAAAAAGGGGAATTGTAGTTTCTTAGTGGAAATAAAAATATATTTCATTATTCTATTTGTTAATTACCATTTATACAGTTCACACTACTTGACACCATTTCTATATGTGTATATAGCAATATTGGAGGATAGTGAGTGAGACAATGCACTGCCAGCCCCCAGCCCCCAGCCCCCAGCCCCCAGCCCCCAGCCCCCAGCCCCCAGCCCCCAGCCCCCAGCCCCCAGCCCCCAGCCCCCAGTCCCCCAGCCCCCAGCCCCCAGCCCCCAGCCCCCAGCCCCCAGCCCCCAGCCCCCAGCCCCCAGCCCCCAGCCCCCAGCCCCCAGCCCCCAGCCCCCAGCCCCCAGCCCCCAGCCCCCAGCCCCCAGCCCCCAGCCCCCAGCCCCCAGCTTTCACTTCACCTATGGGATATGTCATGTGTTTCAGGAAAATGAGTCACAGTCTCAAAATTGATAATTTTCAATCTGTTTTATTCACAAGATTTCTTTCTTGGAATGTTCTGATTTTTTAAGGGTTTGTCACTTTAAGTCGTATGAATACATGAACCAAATTTTAATACAGTGTATAAAATATATCCTTGCATTTCGAAGGTTATCCTATATGGAGTACATTTAATTACTTTACTAGTAATTGTCCACCCAGAAATATAGCAATTTTTTTTCAAACATAAAATATAGAAACATTACTTAGATGTCCTTAATGTTTACCATCATTGGAATCGGCTTGATCTTATCTTTTCAAGTATGATGGTATCTCAAAATCCATTTTTTGCGACTTGTGATTCATTTTCCTATGACATATCACATAAGTATATAAAATGTATTGGTTTTTATTTGAAGATTTACGGTAATCTGCAAAGGAACTATTGAATAGACAAACATCCATCATTGATTAGAATCTGATCTCTAGGGGTGGTGACCCCGTTCATGTGGCATCTGATATCATTGCAGTTGGTGTTAATCTCAGATAAATCAGCAGCACAGATCGGCTGGACAGTGTGGCTTTAAAAGATCAAATATGGGTTAGATGTTCCTGAAATCGGCAAACGTTTCCTTTGGAAACGAAAATTAATTGAATCAAGCTGACACAAGTTGTGAATATTCTAAATTGCTAAACAGTAATAGAATAATCAAATATCCACTGAACTTGTTTTAATTACAAAAGACAGCATTCATTCTGCTTTCATCAGTGAAGCACCCCTTCACTGAACACGGTGTTTCTAACTAATCGGGAAGAAAACACCTCATGACTCCTTTTGTCTTCAATCATAATTCTGGATGAAACTTGCTAGTTATTTCTCCATCAGTTGGTTCCCTATGGTGCTTTGCATGCGTGTATTGCCGTGAAGCCCTACAAATAAACGACTTGTGGCACTTCATATAAGTGACGAAAATAGTGTGAGTTCTTATAATCCACGACTCTATTGTTTGAAGGGCTGGATATGAAGTGGTTTTGCTGGTTAAAGGGTGGTCTCCACTGGCTGCGATTTTTTGAACATATCTTTATTCAGGGAATATAAGCTGGCATATGCCATAGCTGTTGGTGTGTAAGGATCGGGTATATCCGATATTCCTCCTTAGCCTGAATTTTCGCTAGCACATTTCACTACTTAAATTTTTGTGTGTGTTATAATATAACTAGTATACTTTTCCCTCTAAAGGGGTAGAGTAGTAATGAGATGAAATGAGTTATTGAAAGGTGAAGCTCTGTGGTAGGCCTTGCAATGGTTTGTGCTGGTTCTGTAGGTGGAGAGGAATGATGAGGTCCTGCCTACATGGATCACTGGCCTTGTAGGAAGGACCTCATCATTCCTCTCCACCTACAGAACTATCGCAAGGTTTACCGCAGAGCTTAACATAGAGCTTACCGCAGCCAGTGGTGACCACCCTTAAAGCTGCACTCTCAGTTAACGTCGGTAAATAACAAAATATATTTCACATTTTCTTCCATTCGTTTCCAAACAATCTAAAAGTCATTTGACCGAAATTCTGGAGGATTCTGTCAAGTTGTTTTTGCTACAGGGTTTTTTAACGTCCTCTTTATTTGTATTTGTAGGATCCACCCAGATCCTTTCTTATGATGACGTCACTTATTATCACTCCCCGGCGGCTGTTTTCACTCGTCTCTTCTCTGTTCAAATTGTTGTATAAACATATTGAAGAATTCAGGGTCATTCTCCGATGAATATTTAGGGTCAGTAGTTAAGCGAGAAATTAATCAATGCAACACACAGAGATGTATGTTTCAAGCCGAGAACTGAACCAGTTAAAAGAGGACAACTGTAATCATTTTATTGCTTATATACTAGACAGATTACAACAATTTACACAGGGCCTGGGCTGATTGGCACAAACTGGCTGGACCAATTAATTACCGGGATAGATAAAGGATCCAATCAACCGCAGGTTAACAATGAACATAAAATATTTAGCATACCTTAATTTCCAAGAATCAACAATAAAATCTCGTTAGAACTCAATTTTAAGGTACAGCCAAAAATAGCCCCTCGTCTGCCGGACTATGAATATGAGGCCAGAGCGAACAGTATCACACCTGACCAATCCTTTGTGTTGTGACCAGGTCATGTGATCATCTCCCCACCCCTCTCCCTCCCGCTCTTAATCAATGCCCCCTCCCTTTGCTGACCTGGTGGTCAGTCCCTCCCCTCCCTTCCCATGTGATCAACCCTAAGAAAACAATGATATGGACAGCGACTTGTACCTTGGACTTGGGAAGTGACCCATGTGTGTGTGGTGGGAAGAAAGTTGGCTAGCCTCTGAGTCGGTAGGGGGGGTGGCAGATGTATGTCTGAATGAGACCCATAAGAATAAATCCTTTAACTTTGCAAAGTAGGGGCTAGGATTTTACAATATAACAGCAGCAGAATATTAGACAATTTAGTCCTGTAAGTCATAATCTGAGTAACTCTTGTATTGATATATAACAGCCACAGAATAGGCGTGCTGTGTACATTAATAAATGAACAGAATGTAAATATCAGTCGCTGTGAATTGACAACTTCATAGTGTCATTTCCATATAACCAGAAACATCCCTTATCTGACATAATTCACTAATATATTCTCAGTATATGAGTTGGAGAGATAAGAACAATTGCTATATGATGTCAGGCCAAATGTCAGGTCTATATCAGTCATGGATGGGTTTCCTATGGTAGGAAATGAAGCCCACTCGCTCTGCCTGTGTCTCCACGCATGTTATTAATTTCCTGAAGCAGCCTGATAATGGAAGTTCGTGGTAAGCACCAATGATGAAATAAGCATTAGATAAGAGGGTCAGATTTTTAAAAAATGTACAATTGGCGGATCTAAACATAAAGTAAATTCTTCTAAATTCGACTGAAAGATGGTTAAAACAAGATATATCTGAGTATATATTTGGTATTGCATTGATTCAAACAGTCTGTTTGGTTGTGTTAAACTGAATTTTGAACTCATTATTGTCTTGAATTTGGGTTATTTGAGAGGATTGCTGAAGACAAATTGTACGTTTTCTGGCGATTTCACCCAATATATATTATTACATACACACGCGGTTTGAGAGAGAGCTAGATACTGGTATCATTATAATGTGCATAGGAAAATATTTCCATAGGCTTGTAGTTGGAGATGCCTTTTGGGAGTAGATTATCTACTGTCAACTGCAGAACACCGGGCGGGTAAAAGATGAGAGAATTATTATATACTAGCAAAGTACCCGTCCTGTGGACGGTCACCCTCTCTCCCCACACTTCCCCCTCTCCCTCTTTTTCCTCCCCCTCTTCTCTGTCTTTCATACCTGTTTTTCCCTCCCAGCCCCGTCTCCCATTCCCCCCCCCCGCCTCTCCTTGCCCTCTTCCTCATGCTCCCCCTGCCGCTTTCTCTCCCTCCCCTCTCTCCCTTCCCCTACATCCTCTCTCTCCTCTCCCCCCTCCTCTTCTTTCCCTCTCCCTCCCTCTCTCCTATTCCTAGACCCTCTTCTTCACTCTCCCACTCCTCTGCATGTCCCCCTGGACGTAGGTTGAGGGAAATGACGTAGTATATCACAGGGGCTTTCCCAGGCTATAAATAGAGTGTAGAGATCGCAATATAAAAAAGGCTTCAAAATCACATTTTCACCCCAAATACCTTCACAAACCACATATAATGTCGTCTAGAGAGGGCGGACAGAACACTACAGATAAGTAAAATGCTTTGTAAAACAACAAATTCCGAGAACATGTGAGACAAAGAAACCCCTCTTTTCTACCTAAAGAACCCCTCTTTTCTACCTCTTTTCGTAGAAATCGCTCTTCCGGTATATTATATGTATTATTAGATTGTTAAACTATTTGTGGTAGTTGGGGGACGATGTCACCAATTGAGGAAAAGCAAAACTTTTGTACATCAACTTGAGAGGATCTAAGCAAAGTACCATCGGTTACATGCGTAGAATAACCAAATATGGCATGAATCATTTCATTATTTTTTTTTATTTTTTAAAAAAACAGTTCAAGGATGGGATTGATGGCTAAATGATAGTCTTGCACATGGATATCAATCAACAAGGCATAAACTAGATCGATTTACAGCTAAAAAATAAATAAATGATTTTGTCTTCAAAGGATCAATAAGTCTGTTATAAATACAAAATGACACATGCAACTCAAGTAGTTATTTTTACATAAAGTAATAGGATTCAGCTGTGAGTGCCTACGGGCCTCGTCCTTACGTTACTGCCTGTAAAGGGGCCCACTCATACCATTGGTAGACACGTAATAAATGTACAATTGGCCTTTACTAATCCTCCCAAGAAACTCTCAGATGAAAATAAAGTTCAAAATTCTGTTCAACCTAACCAAACATTGCTAGAATCAATGCAATGCCGAATATACTCGAATTTACCTTGTATTGAGCAAATAGCAGCATTCCTAAATGTGTGCAGCTGCCAATTGTACATTTTCCGAAAATCTGACCCATAAAGCCTTCGTAATCATATATGTTTACGATGGGGCAAAAGGGCCCCATACGACACAATCTTAAATGCAATGGGCAATGTTAGCGCACTTATCCACTATTGGGTGGATAACAGGATGGATGAACTCCATATTGTTCCATATGGCGCCGGGATGAAGTCATGCGTGATGCTGTCTTGACTCCAGTATAGGAGCCGCCCATAAAGGGATGTACTTTATATGTCTATAAGGTAATTACACAACCTATGTTTCTCCAGTGGGAAGCAGGGCAAGTTGTTTGAGTGCAATCGTGCGCTAGGTTAATGGTGCTTTTAGGCACAGCGATGTAATGCCCACATTCTAGGTCCAAACCCTCAGATGAGATAAATATGGTATGCCGGCCTACTTCATTAACCGGTTTTCTCGGTGTTTTAAAGGGAATATAATGGAATTCTGTGGTCTTAATGGAATTATAATGGCACTTTGCGGTTTGAGGCGCGAGACTTTCCCTTCGTTTGAAGGAACTCTCTCAATTTTGGGCCTAGACTGCCCACGTTGACGAAAAGAAACATAACGTTTCATAACTAGTAACGGAAATCCGCTATCCGCTATTAACGGATTTTGTTAGCGGGGAAATAGCGGATATCCGTTATTGCGTTGCATAATCCAATCCACCCAACGTCCCGTAAAAAAGCTCCGCTATTGCCCGTTCCGTTCCATTATCCTCCGCTCGTAGGATCCACTATTCCCGTTGTTAACGGACACTAGAAGTATTGCAATTACCAATTCCATTCCGTTACGTTCCGTTATCCCCCGCTATAGATTCCGTTATTCCTGTTGTTAATGGACCTCTCAACCAAGCCGAAAACTAAAACTTATGTAACTCTTGTCCTATTCATGGTATAATAATGTGTTGTATATCAAACGAAAGGAAATCATATTGCCTACAAATAATTTAATATACACGAAGCTGTAGGATTAGAAATTTGGCCGATACCCTGTGAAATATGAAATTGAAATATATAATATATATCTAATATGTAGAGAAGAAACGTTAAGCATTGGATGGGTATTAATATATCATATGTGATGTGTTCCAGGAAAATGAGTCACAAGTTGCAGAATTGATATTTACCAAAAGTGTTTTAGTTATAATATATCTTTGTTGGAATGTTCTGATTCTTGGAGGGTTTAGCACTTATAGTCATCTGAATCTATGTACCAAATTTCAGAATATTGAATTCAATATATATCCTTGCGTTCTGAAGGCCTTCGTATGGAGTGTATGTAGTTAATGTATTGGTTATTACCCATCCAGAAGCGATGCAAACGTTTTTTGTTTAAAATAGAAATATCAAACTTAAAATATATGAATATCTATTAGGTGTCCTTCCTAGTGTTTACTATCATTCAAATCGGATTGATGTCCTCTTTTCAAATATCATGGTATCTCAAAATCCATATTTTGCGACTTATGACACATTTTCCTAAAACGGATCACATAGGCCTATGACAAGATTAGGCTACCTTGAATATGACAAGAATACCCTGGTCGAAAATTGCTTTTTAAAAGAATGCTCACCTAAAAACATATAATAACTAGCAATGAAGAGCTATAGAAAGGATAAAAAGTGTTTATTTGGTATTTATTTCATGTAAAATTAGTTTTAAAAAAAGTTGCGGAGGCCCTTTTGAATTCCGCAAAAAATGCGGAGACTTAGCGGAAAAATAGCGGAAACCCGTTCCGCTATTACTTATGAAACGTGATAGCGGAAATCCGCTAAATCCGCTATTTTTCTGCTCCGCTCCGCTCCACTATTAGTTATGAAACGGCCCCCAGATCTTCAGAAAATGTACAATTGGCAGCTCTACTCATTTAGTCAATTCTGCTAAATTAAGCTGCAATTTGGACAATACTTGGTATATTTGGGTATATTCAGCATTGCATTGATTCTAGCAATCTGTTTGGTTAGGCTGAACTGTAATTTCAACTTTTTTGTCGTCTGAAATTTGGGCTATTTCAGAAGATTGTTGAAGGTGAATTGTACATTTTCTGAAAATCTGACCCAAGTATGATTCGAATGATAAATTAAAAAGCCAATCTTCTCGTGTGATGTGTCTTTATTATGATTAGTTCGTGACCACCAATACTAACAAGGCAGTCTTTTATTCTCATTAATTTGGAGAAACGTTTTATCACCTAAAGTCATGAAGGTTATTTTGTATTTTGTGTCCCTTGCTGTGCTGTTACTTTTGGGAATCATGAGACAGTTTTAATTTTAATATTGGATGTGGAATAGTATAAGATAGTTTGTGCACTTGGAAATACCGTGGGATAAATTTGCCTTTCATAAAAGAGAGTTGAATGAGAGGTATGGCCAGGCAAGGTGGGGATTGAGGTAGAATACAATAGAATGTCTTTTATTTGTCCAATTAAGTTAATACCTATGACAATGGGACGCCTACTCTAATTATTCTGAGATGCTCTGAGATTCTTCATCGATCACATCTTTCTCCCTCGCTGACCCCCCTCCCCCTCCTCGAAATTTCCTCCTTTCTGAATATAATTCTTGTTTGTACCTTTTTAATACTCAATTCTACTTTCAAAGTACCTTTAACATTTACCAACACCTTAGTTATGAAACCCAAAGCGAAAATTTATTCGTCTCACTTGTACATGTGTATATATTCTCTGCATTTCGATAAGCAATATCTTGGCTGTAATATTTTTGTTGTCTGAGACCACCACTAGTAAGGGCCACCTGCGTGTCGTCGACGCAAAGGTACTCTGTTACCCTTACGTATCATAATTGTAATGTCCGGCAGGACTTGAAATCCTCCCTGCAGGGAGATTAGATCCGCCGACATAGTCATTTTGACTAAATAAAAGTCTCAACAACAACAACAACAATGATGTGTAGATGTTTTGTTGTGTAGACAAATAGGGCGACATGCATCGAATCAGAGTCCAATGCATATCTTCCAGCTCTTACCCTAATTTGGAATAATTTTCTAAGATGCTACATTTGGTTAGATATTTAGGTTGAGTAGGGTGTCTAGTGACTAGTAGAGTATATCTCATCTTATTTATACGGACTAGGCTCGAAGCATCTCAGAGCATCTCAGAATAATTAGAGTAGGCGTCCCAATTGGATTCTAAACACACTGTATGGTTTGGAGCAAGAGGCTTTCCCTCAGTTTGGAGGGACTCTGTCAACTCTGAGCCTAGACTGCATAGTTAATAAGATAAGATAAGGGAATTTGCCTTTGTCTTGAGTTTTGTCTTGATCCTGGTGATATATATGAATGGGTCAGATTTGTGATCCGTTTTAGGAAAATGAGTCATAAGTCACAAAAAAACGCATTTTGAGATATCACCATATTTGAAAAGAGGAGATCAAGGAGATTCCAATGATGGTAAACATTAGGACACCTAATAAGTGTTTCTATATTTTAAGTTTGATATTTTTATTTTTGAAACAAAAAGTTTGCAATGTTTCTGGATGAGTAGTAACCAGTAAAGTAACTAAATATAATCCATACAAAGGCCTTCAAAAGGGAGGAATATATTTGATACAATGTCCCGAGATTTGTCACATGGATGTATATGACTATAAGTGCTAAACCCTCTAAAAATCTGAACATTTCAATAAAGAGATCTTGTGAGAAAAAAGACTTTGAACAATAACAATTTTTGCGACTTATGACTCATTTTCCTGGAACACATCACATTTTAGGAAAATGAGTCATTAGTCAGATATCGGCATATTTGAAAAGACGAGATGAAGCTTGATCCTCTTCTCCTGGTCATATGATAGCTGATTATACCTACTCTACTTAATGTTGGTGGGCTGGTGGTATATAAATAGGTCAGATTTTCAGAAAATGTACAACAAAGATTACACCAGAAGAACGGACAAGAGCTCGACATACAATGCAGCTCTTATTACAGTAATAGGCTCATACAGATCATACTCATATAGTAACTGTTAATGATATTTACTAGGAACCAAGGACAGAAACTTAGTAACATTGATAATAGGAAACTCCCAACTCGAAGCCATGCTGAAGGCAGGAAGAACTTAATAGTTTTACCTTCGAATTCCTCAAAACTCACCAATTCACTTATTTATAAATGTCAACTTAGGTGGAATGACCTAAATACAGTTGCTCATAAAATACCTGATGGACCAACTTTCAAGCGTTACACAGAGAAACTGCTTTACCCTTTTAACTAGATTCATTTATCTCGAACCGTCATCTTATTGTTCTATAACTGTAGATTAATCACTTAATACATCTAATGTCCCTCTATTCCTTACATCATCCAGGACACACTCTGTTATTCAATATTGATCTGGTCTTCTCAGACCTAAATTGTTGTATCACTTTAACATACCCCACTAGCAGCCAAATGTTAGTGGTGAACCATAATGTTTATGGCTATAATTATTTAACTGTATATCTCTGTTCATCGCTCTGTACTTGCTGTATTCTGTATTTTGTATTTTCTATGCTCACTTCCTAATAGTGTAAACCTAATATGTTTCTCAATTATGTATAACTGAATCACATTCACATTTTCATACATCTCGTATGCTAGTATATTTGTAACTTCGAAAAATTTAATACCTTCCTAAGCCTAACGACTTATCTTCAGCTATTGAAGAGTCATCGCCAATCGCCAACTTATCGCTACTCATAATCTGTTGTAAATTTTACATCTCTCATCTCATAATACTTAGTCACTGTTGTTATTTATACTTTATATCTGTTCTTACTGTTCTACATGTTGCAACAAAAAGTCAAGACGCTAAGATTCTCAGGCAACCTCTGGAAGAACTGGTTCAGTTTTCAACTGTAACCAGACATTGTACTACCTGATTTGTATTAAGATCTGCAAATAAAAGAATCTCTGAATTGAATTGAATTGACGTTATATATATGACTGACACCACTGAATGGATACCAAGAAATTAATAACCCGATGCAGGGCTTGCCAAATCCAGGAACAGTATAGCAGGGCTTTGTTTCATAATTAAGGACATAGGCATTAAGTAAAAAATCATCCCATTTGGGACAAATTAGCATATCGCCTCCGCGGTCGTAGCCACGCCTCCACAGTCACATGACCCACTTTTATAAAATATTTTGGAGAAAGATAAGTTTAAGGTCTAGGAACATTTTTGAGGTATATACATCATTTCTTTAGACATGTATTAATTTAATTTTGTTTGAATAGCGTTTATTTCAAGGTAGAGATGTTTGAACTTTTAATGTATTCAAGGTGATGCCTACATCTGTTTATGGTTTGGAGTTATGTGATTGGTCAACACCTTCCTGCGCCCAGTGGCCGGCGAGACATTAACTCTGTTTCAGAGTCAAAGTTGACAATCAGAGTAGTTTCTCAACAAGTACTTTTGTACTGGTTGGGTGGGCTGCAAAGATGGGCATGTAAATGTGCGAATATTCCACATTATGAAATGTCAGCCTGGGACATTCTTTGTAACATTTGAGCACCATTCGCAGATGTTCCGAATAAATCTTTCTATCTCTCCTTCATTATGAAACAACACCCTGATGATAAATAAAGTTAGAGAGGCTTCTCAAAAAAACACAATGCTAACAATATGATTGTTGTTGGAAAAATTATTACGTTTAAGAGGTAGCGATAATAGTTTTAAATTGAACACTAACCAAGACCTTCAAAGGATACATCACCTTATGCCTTTTACATCAAAATATAATGTAAGTGGAGAGACATGTACACATCATATATGAAATCTTCTCTAAGGGGGCTTGACCAAAGCCATACATAATATTTACTTATATATGCATACAACTGGCAATCTGAAGACCTACTTTGAAACTGCAAAAAAGCAATGTATCTCCCTGTATGTAACGCACCCTGGAGTGAGATACACAATATTGTGTCTCCAATTAACTAATGTAGGATGCACACCAAATTGTGTGTTTTAAATTGGTTAAGGTAGTATTGGGTGATATTGTGTCTCCATCCTATATTGTGTCTCCATCCTATATTGTGTCTCCATCCTATACTGTGTCTCCATCCTATACTGTGTCTCCATCCTATACTGTGTCTCCATCCTATACTGTGTCCCCATCCTATATTGTGTCCCCATCCTATACTGTGTCTCCATCCTATATTGTGTCTCCATCCTATACTGTGTCTCCATCCTATATTGTGTCTCCATCCTATACTGTGTCTCCATCCTATACTGTGTCTCCATCCTATATTGTGTCTCCATCCTATACTGTGTCTCCATCCTATACTGTGTCTCCATCCTATATTGTGTCTCCATCCTATACTGTGTCTCCATCCTATACTGTGTCTCCATCCATACTGTGTCTCCATCCTATACTGTGTCTCCATCCTATACTGTGTCTCCATCCTATATTGCATCTCCATCCTATATTGTGTCTCCATCCTATACTGTGTCTCCATCCTATACTGTGTCTCCATCCTATATTGTGTCTCCATCCTATACTGTGTCTCCATCCTATACTGTGTCTCCATCCTATACTGTGTCTCCATCCTATATTGCATCTCCATCCTATACTGTGTCTCCATCCTATACTGTGTCTCCATCCTATATTGTGTCTCCATCCTATATTGTGTCTCCATCCTATACTGTGTCTCCATCCTATACTGTGTCTCCACCCTATATTGTGTCTCCATCCTATACTGTGTCTCCATCCTATATTGTGTCTCCATCCTATATTGTGCCTCCATCCTATACTGTGTCTCCATCCTATATTGTGTCTCCATCCTATATTGTGCCTCCATCCTATACTGTGTCTCCATCCTATACTGTGTCTCCATCCTATACTGTGCCTCCATCCTATATTGTGTCTCCATCCTATATTGTGTCTCCATCCTATATTGTGTCTCCATCCTATATTGTGTCTCCATCCTATACTGTGTCTCCACCCTATATTGTGTCTCCATCCTATATTGTGCCTCCATCCTATATTGTGTCTCCATCCTATACTGTGTCTCCATCCTATACTGTGTCTCCATCCTATACTATGTCTCCATCCTATACTGTGTCTCCATCCTATACTGTGTCTCCATCCTATACTGTGTCTCCATCCTATATTGTGTCTCCATCCTATATTGTGTCTCCATCCTATATTGTGTCTCCATCCTATATTGTGTCTCCATCCTATATTGTGCCTCCATCCTATATTGTGTCTCCATCCATACTGTGTCTCCATCCTATACTGTGTCTCCATCCTATATTGCATCTCCACCCTATACTGTGTCTCCATCCTATATTGTGTCTCCATCCTATATTGTGTCTCCATCCTATACTGTGTCTCCATCCTATACTGTGTCTCCATCCTATACTGTGTCTCCATCCTATACTGTGTCTCCATCCTATATTGCATCTCCATCCTATATTGTGTCTCCATCCTATATTGCATCTCCATCCTATACTGTGTCTCCATCCTATATTGTGTCTCCATCCTATACTGTGTCTCCATCCTATATTGCATCTCCATCCTATACTGTGTCTCCATCCTATATTGTGTCTCCATCCTATATTGTGTCTCCATCCATACTGTGTCTCCATCCTATACTGTGTCTCCATCCTATATTGCATCTCCACCCTATACTGTGTCTCCATCCTATACTGTGTCTCCATCCTATATTGTGTCTCCATCCATACTGTGTCTCCATCCTATACTGTGTCTCCATCCTATATTGCATCTCCACCCTACACTGTGTCTCCATCCTATATTGTGTCTCCATCCTATATTGTGTCTCCATCCTATACTGTGTCTCCATCCTATACTGTGTCTCCATCCTATACTGTGTCTCCATCCTATACTGTGTCTCCATCCTATATTGCATCTCCATCCTATATTGTGTCTCCATCCTATATTGCATCTCCATCCTATACTGTGTCTCCATCCTATATTGTGTCTCCATCCTATACTGTGTCTCCATCCTATATTGCATCTCCATCCTATACTGTGTCTCCATCCTATATTGTGTCTCCATCCTATATTGTGTCTCCATCCATACTGTGTCTCCATCCTATACTGTGTCTCCATCCTATATTGCATCTCCACCCTATACTGTGTCTCCATCCTATATTGTGTCTCCATCCTATATTGTGTCTCCATCCTATACTGTGTCTCCATCCTATACTGTGTCTCCATCCTATACTGTGTCTCCATCCTATACTGTGTCTCCATCCTATATTGCATCTCCATCCTATATTGTGTCTCCATCCTATATTGCATCTCCATCCTATACTGTGTCTCCATCCTATATTGTGTCTCCATCCTATACTGTGTCTCCATCCTATATTGCATCTCCATCCTATACTGTGTCTCCATCCTATATTGTGTCTCCATCCTATACTGTGTCTCCATCCTATACTGTGTCTCCATCCTATACTGTGTCTCCATCCTATACTGTGTCTCCATCCTATATTGCATCTCCATCCTATATTGTGTCTCCATCCTATATTGCATCTCCATCCTATACTGTGTCTCCATCCTATATTGTGTCTCCATCCTATACTGTGTCTCCATCCTATATTGCATCTCCATCCTATACTGTGTCTCCATCCTATATTGTGTCTCCATCCTATACTGTGTCTCCATCCTATACTGTGTCTCCATCCTATATTGTGTCTCCATCCTATTCTGTGTCTCCATCCTATATTGTGTCTCCATCCTATACTGTGTCTCCATCCTATATGGTGTCTCCATCCTATACTGTGTCTCCATCCTATATTGTGTCTCCATCCTATTCTGTGTCTCCATCCTATATTGTGTCTCCATCCTATATTGTGTCTCCATCCTATACTGTGTCTCCATCCTATACTGTGTCCCCATCCTATATTGTGTCTCCACCCTATATTGTGTCTCCATCCTATATTGTGTCTCCATCCTATACTGTGTCTCCATCCTATACTGTGTCTCCATCCTATATTGTGTCTCCATCCTATATTGTGTCTCCATCCTATACTGTGTCTCCATCCTATATTGTGTCTCCATCCTTTATTGTGTCTCCATCCTATACTGTGTCTCCATCCTATATTGTGTCTCCATCCTATACTGTGTCTCCACCCTATACTGTGTCTCCATCCTATACTGTGTCTCCATCCTATATTGTGTCTCCACCCTATACTGTGTCTCCATCCTATACTGTGTCTCCATCCTATATTGTGTCTCCATCCTATTCTGTGTCTCCATCCTATACTGTGTCTCCATCCTATATTGCATCTCCACCCTATACTGTGTCTCCATCCTATACTGTGTCTCCATCCTATATTGTGTCTCCATCCTATATTGTGTCTCCATCCTATACTGTGTCTCCATCCTATATTGTGTCTCCATCCTATACTGTGTCTCCATCCTATACTGTGTCTCCATCCTATATTGTGCCTCCATCCTATATTGTGTCCCCATCCTATATTGTGTCCCCATCCTATACTGTGTCTCCATCCTATATTGTGTCTCCATCCTATATTGTGCCTCCATCCTATACTGTGTCCCCATCCTATATTGTGTCCCCATCCTATACTGTGTCTCCATCCTATACTGCAGCCCATCTACATTACATTGATATATCACTAGCAAGTGGAGACGCACTCACTAGTGCAGACGCAATATCTAAACTTAGAACGCAACCCACTTCACAAAGACACACAGTTTTTTATGATGTTAGTTAATTAGAGACGCAATATTGCGTATCTCCCTTCATGTAACGCACCCCTGCAAGGGTTTTCACTGCCTCCATGTACTGATTTCAAACTTTCAACATGGCTTACTTTAGACCCAGGTCAGGTTACCTGGGTACTGTTTTGTCAAAAAAATTTGTTTAAAGCAAGGTGGATTTACGCTGGGTTGTTTGCCCCAACTGCAACAAACCCACAAACTCGAATTATACCTAGTGTGACATATGTAACCTTCATTGGTATTATCTGATCTCACCGCATATAATGCGGATAACCATTAACTTTATCATCTATTGATGCCCCAGTGATATGGAATAAGCTGGGAAGAGTAGGATTTTTCCACTAAAATGTATTTGTATAATGCGTTATTTTTATATATTCCTCACAAAACGCAATGCATTGCTGTGTCTCCATCCTATATTGTGTCTCTGGTAGGAAGACCAGCAGGTTGTAGAGTCTGAGAAACTTTGTTTTCAATGTACTTGTACAAAAAGGAAATAAACTTGCAATTTGGTCAATACTAAGACAAAAATGACCAAGGGACATAGCGGGAAGACGTATCGTCCCGCGGCGGAGGTATCCGACCAAGGGTGCGTAGCACCCGCGGTCGGATTCCGAAGCCAAGGGATGATACGGATTTCCCGCTATGTCCCGCGGATTTTTTTGTATTTATTTCGCCGTTAGGGTCTACTTATTAAAAATGTACTGGGGTATGACTGATTTATTGATGAAATTATATTTGCATTCGTCTTTGTTTACATCAACGTCTTTGTTTACATCATGACGCCTGTCATGACACCCCGCATGACTCCCGTCATGACGCATCTGCGTATTTCTACGCACCGTTTTTTCCGAACCGGGACTATATTTTAGAACGCAAAATTATTTAATTCTGCACTGTCCTGTACATTTATTTTACTATCTGCTATGCAGTAAATTACTCTAATTAATGTTTTCAATTATTTTTTTTTACTTTTGCAACAGATTTATATGCACTGATACTATTATCGTTGGAGAACTATATTCATTCCGTATCAGCCTGAGGCCTGATACGGCCGTCGTATCGGCCTCAGGACTGAGTTGCCCTCTCAGTGTTAACTCAATGGGCTATACGTATTGACCACAGCCAAAGGTGAAATAATAGATAAATTCGAGTATATTTGGCATTGCATTGATTTTGTTGAACTGTTTGGTTAAGTTGAACTGTATTTTGAACTTTATTTTCGTCTGAAAATTCGCTTATTTGAGAAGATTGGTGAAGGTTGAATTGTACATTTTCTGGTGACTTCATCCTTGTGATTAATCGAGCCTATTGGGGTGCAATAGGAGCTGGTGTTAGACCCTTGCCAAGCCTCATTATACAACAGAACACAAGATTTATAGGTCAATGTAGGCAGTTGAGAATGAATGCCTCACCATGCAGCATTGAGTTAGCACTAGTATTATAGCATTGAGTTAGCACTAGTATTATAGCATTGAGTTAGCACTAGTATTATAGCATTGGGTTAGCACTAGTATTTATAGCATTGAGTTAGCACTAGTATTTATAGCATTGAGTTAGCACTAGTATTATAGCATTGAGTTAGCACTAGTATTATAGCATTGAGTTAGCACTAGTATTTATAGCATTGAGTTAGCACTAGTATTATAGCATTGAGTTAGCACCAGTATTATAGCATTGAGTTAGCACTAGTATTATAGCATTGAGTTAGCACTAGTATTTATAGCATTGAGTTAGCACTAGTATTATAGCATTGAGTTAGCACTAGTATTATAGCATTGAGTTAGCACTAGTATTTATAGCATTGGGTTAGCACTAGTATTTATAGCATTGAGTTAGCACTAGTATTTATAGCATTGGGTTAGCACTAGTATTTATAGCATTGGGTTAGCACTAGTATTTATAGCATTGAGTTAGCACTAGTATTTATAGCATTGAGTTAGCACTAGTATTTATAGCATTGAGTTAGCACTAGTATTTATAGCATTGGGTTAGCACTAGTATTTATAGCATTGAGTTAGCACTAGTATTATAGCATTGAGTTAGCACTAGTATTATAGCATTGGGTTAGCACTAGTATTTATAGCATTGGGTTAGCACTAGTATTTATAGCATTGAGTTAGCACTAGTATTATAGCATTGAGTTAGCACTAGTATTATAGCATTGAGTTAGCACTAGTATTATAGCATTGAGTTAGCACTAGTATTTATAGCATTGAGTTAGCACCAGTATTATAGCATTGAGTTAGCACTAGTATTATAGCATTGAGTTAGCACCAGTATTATAGCATTGAGTTAGCACTAGTATTATAGCATTGAGTTAGCACTAGTATTATAGCATTGAGTTAGCACTAGTATTATAGCATTGAGTTAGCACTAGTATTTATAGCATTGAGTTAGCACCAGTATTATAGCATTGAGTTAGCACTAGTATTTATAGCATTGAGTTAGCACCAGTATTATAGCATTGAGTTAGCACTAGTATTATAGCATTGAGTTAGCACCAGTATTTATAGCATTGAGTTAGCACTAGTATTATAGCATTGAGTTAGCACTAGTATTTATAGCATTGAGTTAGCACTAGTATTTATAGCATTGAGTTAGCACTAGTATTTATAGCATTGGGTTAGCACTAGTATTTATAGCATTGAGTTAGCACTAGTATTATAGCATTGAGTTAGCACTAGTATTATAGCATTGAGTTAGCACTAGTATTATAGCATTGAGTTAGCACTAGTATTATAGCAATGGGTTAGCACTAGTATTTATAGCATTGAGTTAGCACTAGTATTATAGCATTGAGTTAGCACTAGTATTATAGCATTGAGTTAGCACTAGTATTTATAGCATTGGGTTAGCACTAGTATTATAGCATTGGGTTAGCACTAGTATTATAGCATTGAGTTAGCACTAGTATTTATAGCATTGAGTTAGCACTAGTATTATAGCATTGGGTTAGCACTAGTATTTATAGCATTGAGTTAGCACTAGTATTATAGCATTGAGTTAGCACTAGTATTTATAGCATTGGGCTAGCACCAGTATTTATAGTATTGAGTTAGCACTAGTATTTATAGAATACATAGATAGAACCTGATGAGAATGTGGTACGAGGGACACTATTGCCCTGTCCAAGATGTTTTTTGTGGCCAAAAAAAAAAAAAAAAATCAAGGCCAGTGCAATAGTGTCCCAAGTATGACATTCGAATTTAGGTTATATATTTACTAAATGTGTAGAGCTGCCAGTTATACATTTTCTTAAAGTCTGTCCCATAACATCTCTCCTCAATATGGCGGTCAAACTGAAGCGATTCCAGGGTATAAGACACAAGGATAATAAAACCCAGGATAAGAGCATTAGTGTACCTATCCTCTTTATATGGGTAGAGTATTTGGGGAGTGTGGCTGGTAGGTGTATGCCTCTATGGTGGCCCTGATGATATATGCTACTGTGCAATTAGCTTACTGGATCAGATCGTCAGAAAATACATGTTGGCCTTCACCAATCCTCTCAAATAACAAAAGTTAAGACGAAAATCAGGTTCAAAATACAGCTCAACATAACAAGACAGATTTATTGAATGAATACAATACCAAATACACTCAGATACCCCTAGTATTTATGACTTTTCACTCTAATTTAGCAGAATTTGATAGATGTGTAGAACTGTAAATTGTGCATTTTCTGACAAACTGACCCGTCTCTATTGTCTGAAAGGTTAGGATGTGGATCCTATGCATGCGTCCTTCTTTGTTCTAATGCTTTATTATTAGGTTGGAGGTATCCTAATGTTGGCAGTAACTCCATGTTGAATTCAGTGTGAGATAGGATGGCTACATTATATTGCAATATTATACACGCATTCACTACTGTTCATTACTTGTAATGCGGTAATGGACTAGTACATTACTGGCGCTTTGTTATGCCAACGCAATTTTGCCGACACAATATTGCCGACGCAAGTTTGCCGGAACGAGTGCTTTCTTCCTCGATCATTTCATCTATTTCTAGTATATTCCTCTTGTAAGGAAACCAGGTAAATTATAGTATTATCTTTTTAATTAAGCTCGTTTTACATGCAAAATTAGGCACGTATAATAATCAACGTATAGGACTCGTTTTCTGCCGGACGCATGAGTAAAGAACTTGATCTACAATCTTGTTCTTTACTTACGCGCCATGCGTCAACTTGTCCAATAAGTGCTAATTATATTTTTTTTTAAATATTTCACTAACATTCAGCTTTTGTCTGCCAGACCTTGGACCCATTTCCAATCAGATAAAACATATTGCAAGTATAAATAACGTCAGTTTGCTGCAAAAGGCAACTGTTACCGCGTAAATAAATCATGGTCTGCTTTTAACACAATTTACGGTACTTTTTAAAACAAAATAAATGTCATTGACCAAGGTTTCACAGTGTGATATATCTCATTCGTCATAATATATATTATATATTATATGTTTAACATATTTCTCACGATTACGATCAGGTTTTCATTTTCAGAGATTTGAATGTCATCTACATACAACCTTGCAGTGAACCCCACTTTAGGAGTGTGGTACATACAACCTTGCAGTGAACCCCACTTTAGGAGTGTGGTACATACAACCTTGCAGTGAACCCCACTTTAGGAGTGTGGTACATACAACCTTGCAGTGAACCCCACTGTGTGGTACATACAACCTTGCAGTGAACCCCACTTTAGGAGTGTGGTACATACAACCTTGCAGTGAACCCCACTTTAGGAGTGTGGTACATACAACCTTGCAGTGAACCCCACTTTAGGAGTGTGGTACATACAACCTTGCAGTGAACCCCACTTTAGGAGTGTGGTACATACAACCTTGCAGTGAACCCCACTTTAGGAGTGTGGTACATACAACCTTGCAGTGAACCCCACTGTGTGGTACATACAACCTTGCAGTAAACCCCACTGTGTGGTACATACAACCTTGCAGTGAACCCCACTGTGTGGTACATACAACCTTGCAGTAAACCCCACTTTAGGAGTGTGGTACATACAACCTTGCAGTGAACCCCACTTTAGGAGTGTGGTACATACAACCTTGCAGTGAACCCCACTGTGTGGTACATACAACCTTGCAGTGAACCCCACTGTGTGGTACATACAACCTTGCAGTAAACCCCACTGTGTGGTACATACAACCTTGCAGTAAACCCCACTTTAGGAGTGTGGTACATACAACCTTGCAGTGAACCCCACTTTAGGAGTGTGGTACATACAACCTTGCAGTGAACCCCACTTTAGGAGTGTGGTACATACAACCTTGCAGTGAACCCCACTTTAGGAGTGTGGTACATACAACCTTGCAGTGAACCCCACTTTAGGAGTGTGGTACATACAACCTTGCAGTGAACCCCACTGTGTGGTACATACAACCTTGCAGTGAACCCCACTGTGTGGTATTGTATCGTCTCTTATGTGGACTTGGCCATTACCATAAACAGTATCTGCACGGTGGCTATGACGTCAATAGAAAACAGAGTAACAGACTGCATGGGTGGCTATTATTCACATTGGTAAACCCGGACTGTTCTCTCGTATTATTATATGGGTCAGATTTTCAGAAAGTGTACAATTGGCAGTTCTACACATTCAGGAAAGTCTCCTAAATCAGGCTGAGAAATGAAGAATAGGCCTACCATGTATATCTGAGTATATTTGGTATCACATTGATTTAAAGTATCACTTCTGTTATGTTAAACTGCATTTTGAAGCTTATTTTTGTCTTAAATGTGGGTTATTTCAGAGGATTGGTGAAGGCGAATTGTACATTTTCTGAAAACTGACCCATAAAATCCTGGCTGTTCTCTGGTATTATTATATTATAGTGTCCCTTGGGCACTTGAACTTTTGAAAAACAGAATTGGTGCTCGTCAATAACAATTATTGATGAAAATGGTGATGCCAGATGACGGGAGCTATTGTAAATCTGCCTCTTAAAACTGATAATGCTGAATGAGGATCCATTCATTGATTTAACATCACTTAGATACCGTGTTATATCCCTAAGCAATGTTCCCAGCTGAGAGATTTATACCAGGTAAAACAGGATGTTCCAGGTGTGGGCAACTTTATGTTTCATTTTATTTATCTATTGATTTCCATAAGCATTATAACAATGTTAAGGGTGGTCTCCACTGGCTGCGGTAAGCTCTGTGGTAACCATTGCGATGGTGCTGTGGTGGTCTCCACTGCAGCCAGTGGAGACCACCCTTTACTCTCAGCTTAAAATAACAAAATTAGAGTATAAATCTTTATCACATTAAGGGCCGCCCACACCTGAGCGCCCGCCGATTTAACTTCTCCCGATCCGATTTAACTTCTCCCGATCCGATTTAACTGCTCCCGATCAAGAATTCTAAGGAATAAACTTTTAAAACTGTCCATTTGTGGAGACCCACACCAGGGACGTTGACCCACACCTACCCAAATTCTCCCTGATTTGTGTCCCGATGTCTCCGATTTGTGTCCCGATTTAGGTATTAAAAGAGTATATCTTATTTATTTAGGAATTAAAAAATATTTTTTAACTTTTTTTTCCCAAATGGTCATAACTTTTTTCCCCAAAGGTAACATCGTTGCGCCTGGCAGATCTGAAATCAGGAGATTCAGGAGATATAGAATCACTCAAAAAACGTTGTTTGGACGCCAAACCAAAATTCACCCTCCCGATTTTCCATTTTTTGGATAATCGGGAGAGCCCTCCTGACGGCTCTGGAAGGCCCCCCGATGCATTGGGACAGTTCCAGATGCATCGGGCAGAGACCCACACTAGGAAGGGATTATAAAAATTCAAAGCCAAAATCGGGACAAATCTATAATCGGGCAAAAATAGGAATTAACTAGTCCCGATTGATGAAAATTACTTCAATCGGCGGTGATTTTGCAATCGGGAGTATAAAATTTGTCCCGATTGAACTCCCAATTGATCGGGATGGAAAGTTAAATCCTAAAATGGATCGGGAGCAGTTAAATCGGATCGGGACAAGTTAAATCGGCGCAAATTTGCTCAGGTGTGGGGGGTGTTTTACTGATCGTTGACTACTTTTATGCGCATTTTTTTGGTTTCTAAAACACACTTAAAAGTACTGGTGTTGTTTCAGCTATATAAATAAGCCATATCATAATATTCTAGGGTGAGTAGATTGATGACAACAAAGAATATCAGTATAACACCTTGTGCCAATTCCTTAGTTTCATAGTACCTTGATACAGTAACCATATTCCATTCCGTGGTACACTATCACTCGGCTTAGTTTGGCTATGTTTTAAAAAAAACAGGATAACATAGACAACAGAAAACTTGGGACCAGGAGTCATGCAGAGGGTCGCAGAAATTTAAAAACCATTACCCCCAGAACAACAAAAATTCAAAATTCTGTTATATACAAATGTCAGATTGGGTGGAACAACCTCGAAACGGAGTCACACAAAATTGAAGACAGGTTCGCCTTTATTAAACATGTTAACCATACCTTTGATTCAAAATGACAGCCTCAGGAGACGTATTTTTCTGTATTTTGTTTTCTGTATTTTCCTCAGGTTTTTCTCTGTTTTTTCTCTGTTTACACCGATGTTCAGTAATTATGGATGTCCCATGATTATGCACTTATTACTAGCACTAGTACATGCAGCATTTGTAATTATACTTCTTTGTGAGATGTACACATGGAAATTGAATGATTGATTGATTCTTGATTGAGTAATTAATCAGTTGCTTGTTTTCTGATCACCGTTTTTAATACTCATAGTGTCTAATATAAACATAGCTTAGTCAAATGTAACCAAGAAAAAAGGCAATCAAGAAAGGCATGTTTGGGATGACCTCCTTTGAGAAGAACGTAACCTCTTTGTCAAACATCTTATGGCAAATAAAGAATTATCTTATCTTATCTTATCTTATCTTATCTTAAAAGTCAATGTTGTCTATCTGTTGCTTTCCCTGATGTGTTCTGAATAACAATATATCATATGCCTGTACTGGTTATACATCTTTACTACTATAAACGCTCTGTACAACTCACGTATTCCCAAGTCAGCCAGGGACAGATTGTCAAAAAATGTACAATTCACCTTCACCAATCCTCTCAAATAAGCCACATTTAAGACAACTTTTTTCCAAATACAGTTCAACACAACAGAACAGTCAGTGAATACAGGCAATACCAAATACGCTCAATATACCCAGTATTGACCATTTTTCACTCTAATTTAGCAGAATTTATTAAATATACAGAGCGGTCAATTGTACATTTTCTGACGATCTGACCACAAAGGTGTATGTGATGGTTGCGGCTATGCTATTGACATGAAACCGTTCAGCAAAAGGTGTATGGGTCCGATTTTCATCAAATGTACAATTGGCAGCTCTACACATTTAGGAAATTCTCCTAAATCAGGCTGAAAAATACTGTGTATATCTGAGTATATTTGGTATCGCATTGATTTAAAGTATCAGTTCTGTTTTGTTAAACTGCATTTTGAAGCACATTGTTGTCTTAAATGTGGGTTATTTGAGAGGATTGGTGAAGGTGAATTGTACATTTTCTGACATTCTGACCCATGTGATGGTTGGGGCTCTATAATAGACATGAGACCGTTCACCGTTCACCAGTAAATCACTGCTATGCCCACAGGTTGACTTCTCCTATTGTGATACCGAGGGTAACCCATAGCTACCCATGGCCCTTCAGGGCGTTTCATTTTCATTTCCATGCCAAAGGGCAAATTGATTGGTGTTAGAATGTTTCGTGTCGTAAATGCTCAAAGGTCAGAATGTCAGAAAATGTACAATTCAACTTCACCAATCCTCTCAAATAACCCACATTTAAGACGAAAATAAAGTTCAAAATACAGTTCAACCTAACCAAATAGATTGCTAGAATCAATACAATGCCGAATATACTCGAATTTATCTAGTATTGACCATATTGCAGTCTAATTTAGCAGAATTTACTAAATGTGTAGTGCCAATTGTACATTTTCTGAAAATCTGACCCTCTGAATACTGCATCTATTGGTGCACCCCCAAGGGGTTGGTTTTGTGTCAGTTTGAAGGGAAACCAATGCACGAACATAAGGCAAATGTTTTAGCGAAACGTTCTTGTAGTGTTAGGACTTTATGATCATTGAACGTGTATTGCCTACATTCAACTCACCTTCTGTATAATAAATCCTCAAGGAACAATAAATGAACGTTTGAATGAAGTAGATGATATTAAACGAACAGGTATTACGTAAAAATATATGTATTTGTGATACTGTTTGTGATGGAACATTAACATAACATTGGGTAACAAAGAATGAAGGTGTGGAAATGAATACACATTTCATTGTAGCATTGATGAACGAAATAGCAGTGTCTGGTAAACGACAAGTATACACCATAACCATAACTAAAAACTAGGTTCTAAAATATTGTGTGTATTTAGGCAAAATGATAGGGAAAATTTATAATAGTTTATTCCTGCCTTATGGAGAATACACTGTATGATATAAACCTTCTGTATTAAAACTCTATATAGCTGAGTCTACAGCCCAATTCAAGAAATATTGAATGAAATGCCCAATATCAATTTAACACAGGGAACATTTTTTTGAAAACATTTATAAGGCAAAGGTGTTACTATTTTATGATCACTGAACGGAACATCAGCAGAGCTGCTAACCCCTCCCCGCCCCAACTTAGCGATTTTTCTGACAATTTGGCAATACCTCCCGACCTCCCAACTTAGAATCAAAACGTCCCGACAAAACGTGGGAAAGCTTTGTAGCGTTTGTCCTAACCTATGGCTATATATATCACTAGTCATAACAAAGCATGAAGGTGTGGAAATGAATACACATTTCATTGTAGCATTGATGAACGACATAGAAGTGTCTAGAAGCTCATTGTAAAAAGCTTCCCATTTTTTTATTTTTTTTTAAAGATTTTATTTATCCAGCATCTCAAGACATGAGAACAGGTAACACGAGAACATTTGTGGCCTTCTACTTGCTGCTGCATTTCATCCCGTCCTAAGTATAAGAAATAATGAATGAAATGCACAATATCAATTTAACACGGGCAAAATAAAATTTCTTTTTATTTTCTCTACTCTTCCTCTCCTTTCTCGTCTGGAGTCAGGTGATTTAAATCGAGTTGAACGACTTGATGCAGCGGACGGGAATAATTTATTACGGAGGAACTAACCAACCATCTGTTCAGACAAATCTGAAGAGAGGAGTTAGTACTTTAATTCTGCCAGTTTTAGTAGAACGACAGAATGAACTTTATTGATTTATATGGGATGCACTTTGAAAAATATAAATTTTTAGACTTGTGACACATTTTTCCTGTAACACATTGAAGAAATGCGGGCCATTCTTCGTAATAATTCAGGGTCAGTAGTTGGGCGAGAAATTAATCAACGCAACACACAGAGATGTATGCTTCGAATCAGTACCAGCCTTGGAAGAGACCGATTCCAATCTTTTTCTTTATTCTTATACTAGACAGATTAGAACGAATACACTGGTCCTGCGCTGATTGGCTTTGGTCCCGTTGGTCCAACTAATTGACAGATTAGATTAGAGATCCAATCAGCCACAGGATAACAATGACAGACACTTATTAAAACGAGGCTCAGAGTGACCACTGCCACTCTGACCAATCTCTTTGGGTGGTGACCAGGTCAGGGGTTATCTCCCCTCCCCTCTCCCTCCCACTCTTTAATCGGTGTTCCCCCCCCTCCCCTGACCTGGCGGTCAGCCCCTCCCCTCCTTTCCCATATGATTGACTTTGAGATAATGGTCAGACCTGGACCTCACCTGTACCTTTGGACTTTGGGATGATAAGAAATCCGCGAGCGTTGTGGCGGTAAGAAAGTGTGGGTAGCCTTCTGGCCGGTAGGGGCGCGACGAATGTCTGGCTGAATGAGACAACTTTAACTCAAAATTAGACAATTTAGGCTTGTCAATTTTACATACGTCCCAATCTCATTTGGTTCGGAGAACTGTGTACAACATAGTTCTCCGAACCACTCTAAGGAGCAGACAACACATCAACGCAACCCTCATTTTAGTTTCTGGCCGACAATCCCCGAGCAACCCCGAGTATCACCGAGCGGCGACCCCCTTGGCTGACCGAGTTCTGCCGAACCGGAACCCCCGACCTAGAACCATAAGTGGGCTTCACTTTTCTTCCACTCACGAATCCACTGCCATCCTCAGTCAAATTCTACACTCATGCTTCATTAGATTTGGAAGTTTTGATGCTCGATATCTAATTCCACATGAGAGACCTTTATTTACGTTGGGGCACCTCGATCCGGCATTTTTAACCACTGGATTTTTAACCTTTGACCAACCGGACGAATTCACGGCGGCCATCCCTATGTGGATCGAGGCTCCCTTTCTCCCGTAAGTACCTACATGTTTATACAATTGAAAAATGCAAAAATAAGACAATCTAGAGAAGTACAGAGGAAAAATCAACTCCCCTAAATCAAAATAATAGCTAAAGATTTTACAATGCCTTAGCGTAAAATTATTACTGAAGCACGGCGAACCCGCCTCGGATAATTTGTAAACACAGTCTCTTAAGAGTTTTCACTAGGTGGCGTATTACCGCACTGTCTTTTGAGTTTAATGTATTGTTCATCAATATCTCTGCTTTTCTTGTCTATGGGTTCTCCCCGTAGAAACGTCTCAGGCATTTTCACGCAGTCTTTGAATATTGCCTTATATTTTTACTCGTATTTGGGCTGCCTATCACTACTTAACGTCTGTAAGGTGGCAGCATGTATTTTATACACTTTCTAGGTACCTGTCGCCGTGAACATCCTCAAGGTGGCGACACTGGTACATACTTATACATTTCATTTGGGAGCCTGGCTCCTCTGGTCTAGAAGACTGACAAGATTCCTTTATATTTTCAGCCCTTCTTTTGACCCAAAAATGGCCCGCTGAGGTGTACACATCGGTCTAGCGACTACCGACCGTTCCTAGGCTGGTCTTCTTGGTATCACTACTCCATCAACAACGTGACAACCTCCCATCTTTGCTTCACCCTACTTTCAGAGAACGGGTCCTTCATCGTCCTCTCTCAAGTGGTGGCTTATTCCTTCACATAACAGCTAGCTTTCTCACCCTAACTTGAGTAGAAGAGTGCGTCCCACTGCAAGCTAACACCGGGCGTACTTACTAGGTAGGAATTGGTGACTAGACCAATTAATTAAATTCTACGAAAGGGGTGAGGACCTTGTCCACAGTCCGCCGAACATAAGGCAAATGTTTTAGCGAAACGTTGTAGGAGTGTTAGGACTTCATGATCATTGAACGTGTATTGCCTACATTCAACTCACCTTCTGTATAATAAATCCTCAAGGAACAATAAATGAACGTTTGTATGAAGTAGATGATATTAAACGAACAGGTATTACGTAAAAATATATATGTATTTGTGATACTGTTTGTGATGGAACATTAACATAACATTGGGTAACAAAGAATGAAGGTGTGGAAATTAATGCACATTTCATTGTAGCATTGATGAACGAAATAGCAGTGTCTGGTAAACGACAAGTATACACCATAACCATAACTTTTAAAAACTAGGTTCTAAAATATTGTGTGTATTTAGGCAAAATGATAGGGACAATGTATATTAGTTTATTCCTCCCTTATGGAGAATGCACTGTATGATATAAACCTTCTTTATTAAAACTCTATATAGCTGCGTCTACAGCCCAATTCACGAAATATTGAATGAAATGCCCAATATCAATTTAACACAGGGAACATTTTTTTGAAAACATTTATAAGGCAAAGGTGTTACTATTTTATGATCACTGAACGGAACATCAGCAGAGCTGCTAACCCCTCCCCGCCCCAACTTAGCGATTTTTCTGACAATTTGGCAATACCTCCCGACCTCCCAACTTAGAATCAAAACGTCCCGACAAAACGTGGGAAAGCTTTGTAGCGTTTGTCCTAACCTATGGCTATATATATCACTAGTCATAACAAAGCATGAAGGTGTGGAAATGAATACACATTTCATTGTAGCATTGATGAACGACATAGAAGTGTCTAGAAGCTCATTGTAAAAAGCTTCCCATTTTTTTATTTTTTTTTAAAGATTTTATTTATCCAGCATCTCAAGACATGAGAACAGGTAACACGAGAACATTTGTGGCCTTCTACTTGCTGCTGCATTTCATCCCGTCCTAAGTATAAGAAATAATGAATGAAATGCACAATATCAATTTAACACGGGCAAAATAAAATTTCTTTTTATTTTCTCTACTCTTCCTCTCCTTTCTCGTCTGGAGTCAGGTGATTTAAATCGAGTTGAACGACTTGATGCAGCGGACGGGAATAATTTATTACGGAGGAACTAACCAACCATCTGTTCAGACAAATCTGAAGAGAGGAGTTAGTACTTTAATTCTGCCAGTTTTAGTAGAACGACAGAATGAACTTTATTGATTTATATGGGATGCACTTTGAAAAATATAAATTTTTAGACTTGTGACACATTTTTCCTGTAACACATTGAAGAAATGCGGGCCATTCTTCGTAATAATTCAGGGTCAGTAGTTGGGCGAGAAATTAATCAACGCAACACACAGAGATGTATGCTTCGAATCAGTACCAGCCTTGGAAGAGACCGATTCCAATCTTTTTCTTTATTCTTATACTAGACAGATTAGAACGAATACACTGGTCCTGCGCTGATTGGCTTTGGTCCCGTTGGTCCAACTAATTGACAGATTAGATTAGAGATCCAATCAGCCACAGGATAACAATGACAGACACTTATTAAAACGAGGCTCAGAGTGACCACTGCCACTCTGACCAATCTCTTTGGGTGGTGACCAGGTCAGGGGTTATCTCCCCTCCCCTCTCCCTCCCACTCTTTAATCGGTGTTCCCCCCCTCCCCTGACCTGGCGGTCAGCCCCTCCCCTCCTTTCCCATATGATTGACTTTGAGATAATGGTCAGACCTGGACCTCACCTGTACCTTTGGACTTTGGGATGATAAGAAATCCGCGAGCGTTGTGGCGGTAAGAAAGTGTGGGTAGCCTTCTGGCCGGTAGGGGCGCGACGAATGTCTGGCTGAATGAGACAACTTTAACTCAAAATTAGACAATTTAGGCTTGTCAATTTTACATACGTCCCAATCTCATTTGGTTCGGAGAACTGTGTACAACATAGTTCTCCGAACCACTCTAAGGAGCAGACAACACATCAACGCAACCCTCATTTTAGTTTCTGGCCGACAATCCCCGAGCAACCCCGAGTATCACCGAGCGGCGACCCCTTGGCTGACCGAGTTCTGCCGAACCGGAACCCCCGACCTAGAACCATAAGTGGGCTTCACTTTTCTTCCACTCACGAATCCACTGCCATCCTCAGTCAAATTCTACACTCATGCTTCATTAGATTTGGAAGTTTTGATGCTCGATATCTAATTCCACATGAGAGACCTTTATTTACGTTGGGGCACCTCGATCCGGCATTTTTAACCACTGGATTTTTAACCTTTGACCAACCGGACGAATTCACGGCGGCCATCCCTATGTGGATCGAGGCTCCCTTTCTCCCGTAAGTACCTACATGTTTATACAATTGAAAAATGCAAAAATAAGACAATCTAGAGAAGTACAGAGGAAAAATCAACTCCCCTAAATCAAAATAATAGCTAAAGATTTTACAATGCCTTAGCGTAAAATTATTACTGAAGCACGGCGAACCCGCCTCGGATAATTTGTAAACACAGTCTCTTAAGAGTTTTCACTAGGTGGCGTATTACCGCACTGTCTTTTGAGTTTAATGTATTGTTCATCAATATCTCTGCTTTTCTTGTCTATGGGTTCTCCCCGTAGAAACGTCTCAGGCATTTTCACGCAGTCTTTGAATATTGCCTTATATTTTTACTCGTTTTTGGGCTGCCTATCACTACTTAACGTCTGTAAGGTGGCAGCATGTATTTTATACACTTTCTAGGTACCTGTCGCCGTGAACATCCTCAAGGTGGCGACACTGGTACATACTTATACATTTCATTTGGGAGCCTGGCTCCTCTGGTCTAGAAGACTGACAAGATTCCTTTATATTTTCAGCCCTTCTTTTGACCCAAAAATGGCCCGCTGAGGTGTACACATCGGTCTAGCGACTACCGACCGTTCCTAGGCTGGTCTTCTTGGTATCACTACTCCATCAACAACGTGACAACCTCCCATCTTTGCTTCACCCTACTTTCAGAGAACGGGTCCTTCATCGTCCTCTCTCAAGTGGTGGCTTATTCCTTCACATAACAGCTAGCTTTCTCACCCTAACTTGAGTAGAAGAGTGCGTCCCACTGCAAGCTAACACCGGGCGTACTTACTAGGTAGGAATTGGTGACTAGACCAATTAATTAAATTCTACGAAAGGGGTGAGGACCTTGTCCACAGTCCAGCACTAGGCCTGCTTTAGAGTAAACTAAACAGTTTTCGTGACAACACCTCCTTTGTAATTATTACCATTAGATTCCAATTAAATTAGCACTACAAAACATTTTAAAATCAGAATCTGCTCACATTTGCACTTAAGACTAACATTATATCGGCTTACTTTTATCTCACACCACATATTCATCTGAGTCGTTGTTTTAACACACTACTCCATGGGGTACTGCAGATCTTTGTTTCATATCCATCGATCGAGGGGGTTTTGGGGGTGTGTTCTGTCTAAAGGAGGATAAGGGGTCAGTTTGGAGGGGTTGGGTCTCCGGGTTTTCGAGATCATCAGTACCGCCAAGGGACTGGGGTTCAGAATCTTGCAGTGGAATCTCTTCAGCGGGTCGCTGTTGGGATGGGTATAAATTAGAAAAGACATTGGGGAAGGAGGGAAGAGGGGCAGAAGGTTTACTGGGTAGTCTATCTAG
Organism: Sthenelais limicola; assembly: GCA_942159475.1. Lineage (NCBI taxonomy): Eukaryota > Metazoa > Annelida > Polychaeta > Phyllodocida > Sigalionidae > Sthenelais > Sthenelais limicola. The sequence goes on along the minus strand of OW804100.1, from coordinate 2,893,302 downwards.
ACTCTGGTTAGGACGTTTACCTAAGAGAGGGAGGCAAGAGCCGTCTCTCTTCCTCTTCACATACACCACCACTCCTATCAATCCAATCATGATTGCTAGGGTGAGCATGAGGGTCGCGAATCCCCATGTGGTAGATGGGGAGAAGGAAAAAGGTTGTACCGTCGGAGGAAGGGGAATATCGGTCAGAGAAATTAGGGGGACGTCGATTCTGCTGTTGAACTGGAGTTGTTGCTTCAGCTCAGGATAGTCTTCGAACTTTCTATAGGTTAAGTTGAGAGAGGGTAGGGACAGGGCTTTGGGGGGTGGAATTCTGATCGTGGAATTATGTTGCTCGATGCTGCGCACCCTCCAATCTTCACTATATAAGACGCAGCCACTGTTTACCGTGACCCGTGTGTGTTTGGTAAAAACATTTCTTATAGGTTTCTTACTGATACACCTTAATACAGTCTCGACTGGAAAGTATACTGCAAGGATAACCGATGATAGTTGTTCAAAATCTCTGAATATTTCGTTACTGACATTGCCACGCTTCTTAATCTCTATCTGACACTTTACTGGACCTTTGCCTAAAATTATTTCTGTTTCACATGTTGGTTTTAGGTTCTCCAACGCAGAGGAACATACAGCCGGGCTGTATCCCATGCAGTGGTTAGGAACAAAAGAGGCACCACTAGAGACACTGTCCATCGCTAATTCAGCGATGCCCTTGATGATTTTGAGGTAGGATGGCCCATATGGGGTAGGGAAATACCTTAGTTTATAGTGTAAATACTTAGTAGCCGAAACTGCAGGGATGACAACCTGATAAACTAATTGCTCGTCTGACTCAGATATGATTTGAACTTGTACACTTCTGTAGTACCAACGAATATCGTCTATCGGTTGGTGTCCCCTCTCACTCAATTGGTGAAGAATTTCATTTAAATGTACTTCAGGTAATATTTCATCAGTCAAGTACCCGTGCTCTAGGTGTGTTCTCTGGCGATGGAATAAATCAATTTGCCTATAATATACCAGCATAATGCGGTCAACTTGGCTTAGGGCCTGATCAACCTCTCTTCTTATATGCATACGATGAATATCTCTAGAAAAACCATTTAAATGATGAACAATTTCAGATACCTGGTCAGTCAGATTTTGGCTTATCTCTTGCAGGTTTTGGATGTCGACTCGATTCTCTCATAGGAACAGACGGGTCTGGTTTACTACAGAAACCATCTCTGATTGGAAGTGAGACATCACACTGAGGCCTGCCTGCGATGCCTCCACTGCCGCTCGGAGCTCGTCGATCTGGTCTGTGGTAGCTGTACCGAAGAGAGATCGGCTGATCATTCCTACCACTCCCAGCAGAGCTCGCTTCGTGCGAACTGGTGGAGTGGGTAGATGATCTTTGATGAATTGAACATGAAGCCGCCATGTTGCTCGTGTAGTCCTTCCATCTTAGCTTCAAGGATGTGGAGCCACGACTCCATAGGCGGAGGAGCAGGGGGCTGGAGGAACATTAATGCTGTCCATGTTGCTGTGAGGGCCCTTACCTCCCCAGCCGAGTATACCAGCACACCTTCTTCCTCGAAGATGTCTGCTTGGCTGCAAATGAGGTAACAGGTGAGCAACAGTAACCCCTTAGTCACTGTCCCCACCGCCATCTTGTGCATCTGGTGCTGAGATTACCTGCGTGTCAGGTGCTTGGTCAGTAGATGCTGAGGTTCTTTTTGCTCTCTTTCCAGGTTTAGGCTCGCTCTCCTTCAGTGGACTAGGTTCTCTAGGGCTAGCAGGCACTCTCCGCTTGGCATGGAAACGCCTATGTAAGTGACGCTGAGGATTGTCTGGTGGGAGCACAATCCGCGGAGCTGCTATCAAGGCCCTTGTCTGAGACCTGGTGCGTATATGAGGAGGTGGTAGAGGAGTACTTGGAGTCCTAGGTGTTGCTCTTCCAGTTGGGTTAACTGGAGTCTCTTCTATGTTTGCAGGAGTCCTGTACCTCATCTGAGGTGGTGTGAACGGTGCTGGAGCCGGTGGTGGAATGACCAAGGCCTGGTTCTGGTCAGCATTATAAGGAGGACGACGGGGCGGATCCGGAACCTCTGGTTGGTCCACGTCACTACCCATATCTTCGTCTGCTGAATAGAATTCTTCCTCGCCTTCCGGTACCATTTCCACGTCCGCAGCGCCACCTACAGCTGGATCTTCCGCCTGGAGATAGACTTGATTCACAGGTGGAAGCAAAGGTTCATGTATTAAAGCATTGGGGTCAACATTTAGATTTTGCCCAGGAGGTTCAGGGGGGAGTGGCCTCGCTGCCCGAGCCCGTATTCTCGCCCGATTGTGCCTGCCTTGGCCTGCCCTGTTTTGCCTATTCCTAACTGTATCCCAAGCAATATCCCCAGATACCAATTTTATTCTCTCCCGATTTATTAGTTTTCTCTGACCTTGTGGGTCTCTTACGATCACTACAGCTCCCCTTACACCTAGGACTGTATACCCATGATCCCATCTAGGATCTAGGGGCGCTCTGGTGCCTGCTAATACAACTACTGAGTCACCTACACGTAAGTCACCAGCATTTGCCCGAGCTCTAAGCCTCTCATAATTATACTTACGGCTAGCTTCAGTATTTTCTGCAGCTACCCGGAAAGCATCTGTGAGGGCTTGTAATCGTTCACTTAACACTTGGGGTTCTGTACCATCCGGCCCAGGGAAGATCTTAACAAAGGGGACCGGGGGTTGACGACCAAAGGTGAGAAAATAGGGAGTGAAATTCGTGACTGAAGAGGTGGAGACTATATGGGCCCAAAGTGTGGGTCCGAGTTGATTCTCCCACTCCACTGGTCGCGCATTGATGAATTTTTTTAGGATATTCTTAAAGCTTTTGTTTAACCTTTCCGTCTTACCGTTAGTTTGGGGGTGCCAGCCAGAAGTGTGTCTGACTTGCGTCCCAATGGATCTTAAATAACCTTCGACTTGTTGGTTCATGAATTCTAGACCCCTGTCAGTAATGATTACCTCTGGGGTCCCGTACCGGGGTACATATTCATTTGCCAGATAGTCAGCTATATTTTTCCCAGTTTTTCTATCAATAGGTTTTACCTCCGCCCATCCACTACAATGATCAATTACAACTATAATATAGTGATTCCCATTGTCTGAAACAGGAAAAGGACCACATAAATCCATTCCCACTATCTGACCTGGGTACCTTGCTATAGGCATAGCTGTGGGAGCAACCTTATCTTGACCTGCACGATTTACTGCACACTTATCACAATTACTCAACACACGGAGGGTATCTTTCCTCATAGTAGGCCACTTGTAGGCCTCTAATATCCTATCAAGGGTTTTTCTCATTCCCTGATGGCCCACTTCAGTGTGTGCTCTTCTTATCACTCTGTAACGAGCTGATTGCGGCAACACCAATCTAGGATAAGCTGGTTTATTGGGTGGGGACATGATTGTAAACAATAATCCGTTGATTAGTGTGTAATCGTCCACCTCCTCTAGGTCCAACTGATACTCAGCCATCTGTTGCTGCTCTGTTCTGACTTGTTCTCGCTCAAGCTGATCAAACTCCCAGGGGATTTCCTCTGTTTCCTCGAGGGCACCTACTTCAAAATTACTGAGAGCGTTCCCCTCCCCCTGGTCATAAGTTTCATGAGTCTTTATGCGAGATAACATATCAGACCGTACATTGTTCTTACCTTGTCTATATTCGATAGGGGCACCGTATTCTGCTATTAAAACAGCCCAACGCTGAATTTTTGTATTTTTAACCTCACCAAGAAAGAGCGATTTGAGGGGTTTATGGTCAGTATAGATGGTAAAATCACTGCCATATAGATATGGTCTAAGTTTAGTTAGAGCATAAATAATGGCAAAAGCCTCCTTTTCTATAGTCGCCCATTTGAGTTGGGGACCTGAGAGTTGTTTTGAAATATACTGAACTGGTCTTTCCACTCCATTCTCATCAGACTGGACGAGTATGGATCCCACTGCGTATTGACAGGCATCTGTATAGAGCTTATAAGCTTTTCCAGGTTGTGGATGAGCCATGATTTGGTCTGAAGTAAGAACGTCTTTTAATGTTTCGAACGCTTCTTGTTGTTCAGGACCCCATTTAAATCTAGCATGTTTCTTTGTTAACGCCACCAAAGGTGTTCTTGCATAGTCAGGAATACACTGACAATAATATCCACAACAGCCTAGAAAAGATCTAATGGCGGACACACTGTCAGGCGGGAGCATTTCTCGAATGGCTTTGACTTTGTCCGGATGTGAATTTATCCCTTGTTTAGACACCTGAAAGCCCAGCAGATCAACCTTGTCTTGAAAAAATTTACATTTACTCTTTTTGATGGTAATACCATGTTCGGATAAAGTGTCAAAAATGATTTTGAGATGTTTTTCGTGCTCCTCCCGTGTTTTAGAGTAAATCACCAGGTCATCGATGAATATACCAAGAAATTTCCCAATATATTCGGCGAATATCCGGTTCATTGCCCTTTGAAACACAGCCGGGGCATTAGTTAATCCGAAAGGCATTCTACGCCATTGAAATAAACCTCTATGGCAGACAAAGGCCGTTTTCTCTATGCTTTCAGGGTGCATTTGGACTTGCCAATACCCAGATTTGAGATCTAGAGGGGAAAAGATCGCTGCTCCTCTTAGACTATCAAAGATATCTTGTATATTTGGTAGGGGGTGGGCATCTTTCTTGGTCACAGAATTTAATTTTCTAAAATCTGAACAGAACCTGGTTTCCCCATCTTTCTTAGGTACTAAAGTTATGGGACTAGCCCATGGTGACGAGCTTGGTTCAATCACACCTAACTCAAGCATTTCGTCAATCTCCTTATCTACTATCAGCTTTTTGTTTAAGGGAAGGCGATAAGGTCTCTGATTAATAGGGCGGGCATTCCCCGTGTCAATCTCCATGTATACATCTTTTACATGCCTAATTTACCATTTTTGCCAAAAACTTCTGGGTATCTTTCCTCCCAGATTTCTTCCTCTGTTTTGAGGGAAGCAAATTCAGAATCTATTTCTTCTTCTACCGCTTGACTTTTATATTCTCTACCTCCTAGACGTATGATTCTTTTTCTGAGCCAGATTACTGAATCCAAAATGCCCAGAGCATCGTCCCCTAGTAGGAGATCGTGTTGGAGGTTTTTAACAACGTATACAGGAAGATGACTACCCCCAGCCTTAATTATCGCCCTGCCTTCTGACTGCAAAGCGTGACCACTCAGTGACCGTAATTGTTCACCTTGTTCCAAAATTAACGGTCGGTGGTTTACCTTATTGAAATGCTTCCACAAATCATACTTAACTAAACTTCTAGTGGCGCCGGTGTCGATAAGTGCTTGTGCTTTCCTTCCCGCCACAGGAAGGGCAACACGAAACTGCTTATCCGGTGAATTTATTCCCCCGAAGGGAGAACAAAGGGGTTTGTGGGAACTCTGGGCTATAACAGGTTGCATTTTGGTATCCATTACTTCTTCCATGTCTGGCCGTACAGCCGCTCTCATTTGTGCGAATCGAGTAGGGCATTCTCTAGCAAAATGTCCCTCCAATCCACATTCATAGCAAGTATTCTTACCTCTAAACCTTTTTCCCCCCTTCTGTGCCCCTCCCTTCCTTTTCTGACCCTGTTGTGACTCTACCTGATTAGAATTGGCAACCGGGGCAGGGTTTGGAGCGCTATAAGGCGGAAATGTAAGCAAATAGGATTGTTGCACAAAGGGAAACTGAGTCTGGTTCTGAACTGGTGGTGCATGAACTGTTACCGATGAAGGTTGAGATCTTTCCCTCCCCAAGAGTTCTACCATATTTCTTAATGCTTTTAATTCGTCCATCATAGCTTTTGTTCCAACATTGGTCTCCCCAGTAGAGGTCGGTGGAGTCAGAGTTTGGGTTGGCGTCCGACGTTTTGGGAGTAAGGCGCCTATTTCCATAGGTTCCTCTCTCCTTTCACCTCTTGCTGGAGCATCGGCTAACGTATGGGTATACGCTGCCGTTGTCGCCAGGTCAATTGCTTCCCCCAAGGTCTCTGGTCTGGTTGAGAATACCTCGCACCGTACCTGTCTATCGGTGAGCCCACGTATAAAATCTCGAGCTAATTGTGACTGAATTACAGGCAAGGCCAAAATGCCTGGTTCATAAGCCCTTAGAGCTGTTTCCTGGTATTTACGGCCATAAATGCGTATGTCTTCGTATGGGAGTTGATGGATCCCCTTCAACTTCTCTCTAAGTTGAGTGGTCTCCTCTTCTCCCATAAACAAGCGAATTATTTCCTGTTTTACACCCTCCCATGTGCGTTCCGCTCCCTGTGCTTCTACATAAGATTCGATGGAACGTGCTAATGATCCCTGCGCTAACAATATAACTGCTTCTATGGCTATGTTATCATGCGCCCCTACTGTGATTCTAACTCTGTCCAACCCCTCTAACCACTCTCTGAGTGATTCTTTGTTGGTCCCATCGTTAGGACCCAGCAAGGTCGCATGTCTCTCCATACGCCTTCTACGATCGGTGGATAACCATCATTGAATATCTCCTCTAGGAAAATATCCTCAGCTTCGAGGTATTGTGGGAACTCTTCCACATACTCAATTCTTTCCGCCGGTGGCATGTCTAAAATACTATCTCTACAGGATAAAGTAAGATAATACTTGTGTGATCAGCTAATGCACCTTCCAATAAAAGCCCATTTTACAACATCACACATCACACATATACATGGATATATTCAATATATGTTGCTCAAAAAAATATTCCCTGCTCTTCCTCTACTTTCCCGCCCATCTCTTTCTTACTTTCTTTCAATTTCAATTTCAAATTCAATCTCCCTGTCGGCCTCTCCCCTTCTTTCTCTTTCTGTTCCTGTCTCTATTTCTCGCTCTGTCACACACACACACACTATCAGCATTCAGATTGATTAGTTGAAGCCATGTTGATAACTGGTTCAGTAGTGTAATGGTTAGGACACTCGCTTGTTAATGACAAGGTTGTTAGATCGAACCCAAGCATGGGCAAGTTTATTGAAAGAAAAAAAAGTATATCTTCGGCTATTAGGATATCCATAAGTCATGTTGATTATGTGTTGAAATATCTTAGAAAAGGAAAATGATATTTTAAAAAGAAAAATGTTGGATATTCACTATGACACATTTGTATCCTGATATGTTATAGGCCTATATATCTATTGAAGAATTTAGAGTTAAATTCAGTGACTTTTGTTGAGCTGCCTGGTTGTAATTTCACCACAATTTCACTATATCCCTATAGGTATGGCTATGTCAAAACTGTATTTAGGCCTAAGGGTCACAATTTCAGAAAATGTACAATTCAACTTCGCCAATCCTCTCAAATAACCCAAATTTCAGACGAAAATAAAGTTTAAAATACAGTCCAACCTAACCAAACAGATTGCTAGAATCAATGCAATGCTGAATATATTCGAATTTACCTAGTATTGTGCAAATTGCAGCCTACTAACAGAATTTACTAAAATGTGTACAGCTGCCAATTGTACATTTTGTGAAAATCTGACCCCTAAGCACATCCCAGTGGTCAGTGACCCGGGCGGAGGGCAGACTTGACTGTAGCCAAACCCATTCAGACAGACAGACACACAGACAGACTGTAAAGACATTGACAGCCAACTGTGTTTGGCACAAAAAGGCCTGAAGCCTTTTGGAATGTACTATGACACCATGTGACACCATGGCTAGACCAATCAGTGGCAATCACTACTAGGCACGTTAAGTAAAGATACAGCGGTATTATTCAGTATCAAATTGGGTATAGCAACCGTTAGCGTTGTTTATGTTGTATTTAATAGGACATTAAATATTTGTAATGGGCCTTTAATAAAATAAAGAAAAAACCACAACAAAACATTATGCAATTAGCTTATTCTCAGTCAATAGCTGCACCCATTTAAATTACGGAAAGATAAGTTATATCAATAATATGATTTAACAAACAAATTGTATTCTACATTACTAGAAATTATACTTTATTTCATTCACAAACACAAATCGCTGTTAACTTTAAGAACTATTCCTCGGCTACCCAGGAAGATGAGCAAATGTTGAGGGGTACCAACCTTTTTCTCGTCAAATTACTGTAACTACATCTGAGAAATAAAAGTTGTTATATAGAAAAATATGTCATCAGAAAAGTAGACCTCGACCAGAAACGTAAACCAATAAAAACATGGTTGGGTTAAGAACTCCTCACCTGGCGTGCTAGCACTACATAGGATAAGTGGGTCAAGTCTTCAGAAAATGTACAATTGACCTTCACCAATCCTTAAAAATAACACCAATTTAAGAGGAAAATCAGTACAGGTTTAAAATACAGTTCAACCCAGCCAACATTATGGGGGAAATCGCCAGAAAATGTACAATCGGCCTTCACCAATTTTCTCAAATAACCCAAATTTAAAAAGAAAATCAGGTTCAAAATATAGTTCAACACAACCAGACAGTTTTATTGAATGAATACAACATAGAATACACTCAGTAATTATCATTTTTCACTCGAACTTTTGACCCAAGTAGTATACATGTTGTTAAGTAGTGCTTAAGAAAGTAGAAAGATTGTGAGCTATTGTGACAGATAGGGGAATTGAGTGATTTATTGAGGAAGTACATACCATCCTTGTACACATGATCCCTGGTGTGGCCGTGGTCTGTAGTGATAAGAGTATTGTGTAACCTATTAACCTAGAGTCCTGCATGGTAGGGAAGTGTGGTAGATATAACATGGCATATGGGTCAGATTTTCAGAAAATGTACAATTGGCAGCTCTACACATTCAGGAAATTCTCCTAAATTCGGCTAAAAAATGAAGAATACCAGGTATATCTGAATATATTTGGGATCGCATTGATTTAAAGTATCTGTTCTGTTATGTTAAACTGCATTTTGAAGCTCATTTATGTCTTAAATGTGGGTTATTTTAGATGATTGGTGAAGGTGAATTGTACATTTTCTGAAAATCTGACCCAAATATTGTTACACCACGTTGTAGCACACTATTTAATTTAATGTTTCTTTAAATAAATATAACCAATATAGGTTTTTTTTATATACTTCCATTCATGTCCTTTGTGTATAACACAGGGTTACACCCCTCCATAATTAATGGACGTGCCCCGCCGCGTCCATGCTTTGTATCTTCATTACTCCCTATAGGGGGTACCATGTAAATGAGAACACCCCCTCCCCTCATGATACTGGGTCAGATTTTGGGAAAATGTACAATTGGCAGCTCTACACATTTTAAGCTGAAAATTAGGCTGACAAATTTTGTTTTATAGTATCTGTTTTGCTATGTCAAACTACATTTTGATGCTCATTTATGTCTTAAATATGAGTTATTTTGAGAGAATTGGTGAAGGCGAATTGTACATTTTCCTGAAATCTGACCCTACTCTACATCTGTACAATAAACCTCTAGGGTTCCACTATACCATCTTTACTTATTCCTCATGTTACAACGACTGTAACAATATATTATGGTTAATATGTATCAAGACCGTGAGGAAATACGGTAACTCCAACTTAGAGAGTTAGCTCTTCACCAGAGGCAAAAGGAGGTAGGAATAGCGCATCCAGTGCTTCTCCTTCACAAATGCTCACTTCCGGTATGCTCGGTGCCAAGGTCACATTGCCTGTTGCACAATCAACCGTTTGTACAAGTGTAATTATCATCGATGATTTCGCAATTACACATCCACGGGAAGGAGAGACAGGTCGTTCTGAACGTTATCTCATTGTATTTGAAGGGTTAATTGTATAATCAATAGATTTGAACTTGTGTAACATGGGATTATCAGGTCTGCCTGAAAATGTTTTCCCAATAAAATGTATTATAAAAAAAGATAGTTACAATCTATAGAATACATGTTCAGCATGGAGTATTTATCAATGCTCTAATGTCAATATCCATGTATTCTACATGTTTCCATCACACATGTCCCCATCTTTCCCATCATGCAAGATCATTTACCAAGTTATGGTATTGGTGAATTATTCTTGCAATTTTCGATAAAATACTGCCAGATATTTGTATGTCAGATTTCAACAGAATCCAACCCGGCATGCACTCTAACAGACATGCGCAGTGGCACATGCAACTCCCCTATTGGTATTAAACGGAAATGGTCTTTTCCTACCTCTCTCCCAGCTGAGGAGACTGTGATAAGTTGCAATGGACGTATTGCACAGAAACGTGAACTCTAGAGTGGGTTTTACAATCATGTTTATCACGATGGGTGGCCGTCCATAACACACGTGGGGAAAAGCGTTGTCAAGGACGCAGACTTCCAATATAAGTAACAAACGTTGTATGAATATATAAGCTTATGTTATTGCATCTGTGAGCAGGCCGGCAATCCATCGATCATGATGTCCATTTAAATGCACTCACATGAATAGTTAAACCTATCATAGAGACAGATACTTTGCATGCCTTTAGAGCTCTTTTTCTTAGCTTTCTAAATGTCTACCGTATGTTGATGTGTTTCATTGGGAAATAGCGTTTCCAAGCCGTTTCTGCCGATCGTTGCCTGTATGTTATCGTTATACGATCTGTGTGTTCGTAGTCAACGAAGGCCTAATTTCACCCAGCCAAACTGTCAATTTCAATCTTGCCGATGGTATAATCGAATATTTGTGTAAAATGCACTGAATAAGCTGTGACTGTGTATAAATGATCGTAACTACGCGTAATTTGTTTAGCGGTGGAAGTAGTTCCTGTCTCACGGTAGGCCTAACCTGACAACAGCTTGTCAACTTTAGGCAAAATAGTTCCATATTCTCATCGAGATTTCGTCATCAAAATCAATTTTGATAAGTTAATAAATAATAGAGTTGTTTGTTTTGGTTTAAAACGGTTTAGTTCTTCGAATAACTACGTTAATAATCACTTTTTTAATAACTCTATGATGATCATTAAGATCTTAGTAAATAGTTCCATCAATGAAGATTACATAAAAATATAAGATAATTATTCAAATTACAAATTCTCCATAAGGTAAGCAACTGAATCTCAATGGTACTTTCATAGTAACATTTATTATTGCAAATGGTATTCTGTTCGGGGTTCAAACTGACTGTGACGCATCAGAAAACGGGCAAACCCCAAAGGGGTGAATCCCGTTTTCTGATTTTGTCGAGATTGGTTTGAACCCAAACAGAATACCATTTGCTATGTATTACACACTGGAATGATCATGATTTAATGGTTAAAAAATATATCTAAATTGTTTAGCATAATCTTTAGCTGAGGAGGATCGATTCAACACAATCCCTGCGAGGCTTCGGCAGGAGATGACGTCATTTGTACAAGTATTTAGGTCAGACTGGAGACGTTACGCCAATTAGATTGCATCATTTAGTCACGTGTAACAATGGTAGCCCAAACTGATTGTGTGAGCAGTATGCTCCCCCTTAAGGGCATCTCTCAAACTAATCATGGTGTAATAATTATCATAACATTATTTCCGTCCTCAACAATATCCCCATATCCCAATGTCCCCTTACAATATTTGTTGGACAAGGGTTTGGCACCGGCTACGTACAGGTCTTCCATTTGTACCCTGTTAAATCTGTCTGGACATCCATGCCAGCAATCATCTCACTATCCAATTGAGCCATTGTCTGACTAGCTGGGTCTAGCTGGGTCTAGCTGGGTCTGCTCACAGTCCAAACACTCCAACACTGTCTGGTCAGGCAAGATTGCTGGTGTCCTACGTATATATTTCCATCAATAGGGCAAGCGGACTGACAAGTCAATCTGCTAAACGGTGCCATCATAGACAGGCTGGTGCCACGCAGGAACTATTGAACACTGCCCTCCAACAATAGGGAGATTTAGCAGCCACAACGTACTGACGCATCCACTTACTATCAGTACTTTATTACCGTTGTGGGGATATCTTGAAAGGCCTGCAATGTAGATACCCTTGGACTAGAACCTCTCGAGATATCCCCACAGCAGTAATAATGTACAAATAGTTAGTGGATGCGTTAGTGTTGTGTTGGTGCGTTGTGGCTGGTAAATCTCCCTATTACTGGATGCATTAGTGTTGTGTTGGTGCATTATGTTTGCTAAATCTCCCTATTACTGGATGCATTAGTGTTGTGTTGGTGCGTTTTGGTTGCTAAATCTCCCTATTTCTGGATGCGTTAGTGTTGTGTTGGTGCGTTGTGGTTGTTAAATCTCCCTATTACTGGATGTGTTAGTGTTGTGTTGGTGCGTTGTGGTTGCTAAATCTCCCTATTACATGATGTGGTAGCATTGTGTTGGTGCATTGGGGTTGCTAAATCTCCCTATTACTGGATGTGTTAGTGTTGTGTTGGTGCGTTGGGGTTGCTAAATCTCCCTATTACTGGATGTGTTAGTGTTGTGTTGGTGCGTTGTGGTTGCTAAATCTCCCTATTACTGGATGCATTAGTGTTGTGTTGGTGCGTTGTGGCTGCTAAATCTCCCTATTACAGGATGCGTTAGTGTTGTGTTGGTGCGTTGTGGCTGCTAAATCTCCCTATTACTGGATGTGTTAGTGTTGTGATGGTGCGTTGTGGCTGCTAAATCTCCCTATAACTGGATGCTTTAGTGTTGTGTTGGTGCGTTTTGGTTGCTAAATCTCCCTATTTCTGGATGCGTTAGTGTTGTGTTGGTGCGTTGTGGTTGCTAAATCTCCCTATAACTGGATGCGTTAGTGTTGTGTTGGTGCGTTGTGGTTGCTAAATCTCCCTATAACTGGATGCGTTAGTGTTGTGTTGGTGCGTTGTGGTTGCTAAATCTCCCTATTACTGGATGCGTTAGTGTTGTGTTGGTGCGTTGTGGTTGCTAAATCTCCCTATTACTGGATGCGTTAGTGTTGTGTTGGTGCGTTGTGGTTGCTAAATCTCCCTATAACTGGATGCGTTAGTGTTGTGTTGGTGCGTTGTGGTTGCTAAATCTCCCTATAACTGGATGCGTTAGTGTTGTGTTGGTGCGTTGTGGTTGCTAAATCTCCCTAATAATAGATATCATTGTTAAGTCGGTGCTTGGTCCCTGGAATCAGCTCTATAGTACAATGAGGAACAATTGTTTGTTTTATCAACATAGGGTCATTAGGGAGATTTAAGGAGATGTAATTTAAATCTTCTCTTAGACTTAACTTTTTAATGTAAATGACTTAAATATCTTTCAGTGTGAAATTTGTAGCCTAAAGCACTTTAGAATATTTATTTTGAACGCTATCAATATAGGTATTATTGATTGTGTGTGTGTGTGTGTGTGTGTGTGTGTGTGTGGTAAGTTTGGGGTAAAATGGTGCTTATTTACCTCAAACCCTTGGGTTAAGTTAAGGGTTTCTTTTCTTCTGTTTGCTTTTAGCTCATGTAGAACTCATACATTCTAGTGTGTCCAGGTTAAAGCTACACAGTCTAGGCCCAAATTTGAGAGGGTCCCTTGAAAGGAAGGGAAAGAAACTACAAAGTGCCATTATATTCCCATTAATATACCGACTCCTAGCCCATGAAACCGATTAGCGAAGTAGGCTAACATACCATTCTTATCTGATCAGAGTATAAATTCTCAGCTATTATGACAAATAATGACCGAATCTACTCATATTATGACTTATAGGACTAGCTTTATCAATATTCTTCTACTGTTTTATAAGTTTTATACAAGAATCTGAAGCCGAACCGGCCACGAGAAGACAGCCACCAGTGAGCGATAATAAGTGATGCCACTGCAGGAAACGCCGAAATGTGAATGTGGGCAGGAAGCACTGTAGCTAATGTAACTGGACATAATCCTCTAAATATTGTGTCAAGCGACTTCTCAACGGGGAGTGGAGCTATGACAGGCTATATGTGATGTGTTTCAGGTCAATGAGTCACAAGTTGCCAAAATAATATTTTTCAAAGTGTTTCTTTTACATGATCTCGTTATTGAAATGTTCTGATATTTGCAGGGTTTAGCGCTCTTAGTCATATGAATATATGTAACAAATTTCAGGACAGTGCATTAAATATATTCTTGCGTTTTAAAGGTCTTCTTATCGAATATATTTAGTTCCTTTAATGGGAATTGCCCGTCAAGAAATATTGCAAACATTTTTTTTTTCAAAAATAAAAATATCAAACATAAAATATAGAAATACTTTTTAGATGTCCTAGTGTTTACTATCATTGGAATCCGCTTGATATCATCTTTTCAGATATGATGATATCTCAAAATTCATTTTTTGCGACTTGTGACTTATTTCCCCAAACACATCACAAATATAACTACTCTTGCTGCTGATATGTGTAACACTACGATGTCCTTCATAATATAACAACATATACTCATATATATTAATCACATGAAATAAGCAACACACATAATGATGTAACAGAAAATATCGACAATCTATTGTATTAACATCTATGTTTATTCACCATTTTCCAGCAAAATATATACTTTCTCCACACCTGACCAAATATTCACAATTATTTATTCTGCTGCTTTTGCTTTTCTACTTTTTTCTATTCATTACATCTCGACATTTTGACAGGATTAATATTGAAGCACCACCCGGAACAGTACAACTTCCATTTCTAGTTTATAAACTTCACAAATACGACTTCAGCTTTATCCACACCTAAGCGACTATCAGCATATATAATGTAGAGTTGAGGCACATGGGAAACGAATACAATCATATACGGGTAAAACTTTCAGAAAATGTACAATTCGCAGCTCCACATATTTAGTATTTCTGCTGAGTTCTCCTAGCAAAATGTTGGGTATATCTGAGTATATTTGGTATCACATTGATTTAAAATACCAGTTCTGTTATGTTAAACTGCATGTTGAAGTTCATTTTTGTCTTAAATGTGGGCTATTGGAGATGATTGGTGAAGGTGAATTGTACATTTTCTGACAATCTGACCCATATGTCAGAGATTGCTACATATAATATTCATCATATAATGAATCAATGACTGCACCAATGCGTCAGACGATGCAACCCCAGTGGACTCATACAACAAGATTTCCTTCCGATAGAAAAGAAACAACCTCGATTACACGTACAATACATTACCATATATCACAAACCCACTATTCAACGTCACTCATGTCACACAATATGGTCCAGAAATTATATCCGCCAAGAAAGATGAATGAATGTACTGGGCTTTAGTCACTATAAATGGGTATAACGTGTTGGTCAGATTTTCAGAAAATGTACAATTGGCATCTCTACACATTTAGTAAATTCTCCTAGAATGTTGAATACCGTGTATATCTGAGTATATTTGGTATCGCATTGATTTAAAGTATCAGTTCTGTTATGTTAAACTGCATTTTGAAGCTCATTTTAGTCTTAAATGTGGGTTATTTGAGAGGATTGGTGAAGACGAATTGTACATTTTCTGAAAATCTGACCCGTATAAGTTCATTGCCTGCGCTGGCTTCCCTCTACCACCTACCCATCCCCAACCCACCCCGTCATAGTCAGCTGTAGTACCAACTGTTTCTCGCTGGTTGAGTTGTCAAACTCTATGATTGAAGTGGAAATACAGTAAAATGCAGGGCTTTACAGGAGGAAATGTGTGAAAGAGACAGAGAAAGGTAGGGAGGTATATCGCGGGGCATAGAACCATACGTGTGTGGCACCGTTCAGAAACCTCTATAAAGCTGACGCTTTTTGTATATAAAAACGTGGATGGATGCCGATCATCTAGAAAGAGACATACTTTACTCTCTAAGTCTACGAGACTTGGAAAATGTTCGTTTCACTACTCATTTTCCCCAAAGACATAGATATTGATGATGAAACTGTCCTGTGGAGTTGGCTCCGCCAGATTCTCAGATATGTCTTGGAGTCGGAATCCAATTTGTTTTTCTAGATCTAGGTGAGCGTTGTGATTCATGACCAATTCAGCGATCAATTTAGCTCAAGTTTTTTTTCCGAAGTAAATAAACTTTTTATTTTGTCATTGGACAATATTTAATACATTGCAGCTCTATGATAAGTCATGGGCCTGATTACTTTTTACATTTGATTCAGTTATTTTCAGCTCTTGGAATCCCACAGAACAAGTTTTAAAATGGCGGCACAGCTGTTTCTACCCCTTGGGGCATCCCATTGAGGGATTTTCAGAAAACGTACAATTAACAGTTGTCCACATTTAGTGAATTCTGCTAAATTAGGCTGCAATTTGGTCAATACTAGGTAAATTCGAGTATATTCGGCATTGCATTGATTCTAGCAATCTGTTTGGTTAGGTTGAACAGTAATTTGAACTTTATTTTCGTCTGAAATCTGGGTTATTTGAGAGGATTGGTGAAGTTGAATTGTACATCTTCTGAAAATCTGACCCAGACCTTCCCTTATTTCTCAATAATTACCTTAAAATTGCTTTGCGTTCACAAATTGCTTTGCTTTCAGTTCACCACAGGTGCCTCATGTAGGGTGAAATTGCCTTATACTTTGTTTTAAAAAATCTTTAAAATGCTACCATGGAAGTGGGCAGAAGTTACCAGTATGCAATCATCTAGAGGCCAAGTTTAAAAAAAGAGTTTCAAGGAAAGCCCTTAGGTTCTCCTCCAGTATTTCCAGCTGTTTGTTCCACACGTGCATTCCCACACCAACATGCAGAGGAAGCTCAGATGTGATGTGTTTCAGGAAAATGAGTCACAAGTCGCAAAAATGGATATTGAGATACCATTATATTTGAAAAGATGAGATCAAGCCTATTCCAATGATAGTAAACATCAAGGACATCTAAGGAGTGTTCCTATATCTTATATTTAATATTTTCATGTCTGAAAAAAGATTGCAATATTTATGGGTGGACAATCACTAATAATGTAATTAAATGTACTCCATAGGATAACCTTGGTAACGCAAGGATATATTTTATACACTGTATTGAAATTTTCATACGACTTAAAGTGCAAAACCCTTAAAAAAATCAGAACATTTCCAAGAAAGAGATCGTGTGAATAAAACAGCAAATTTGGTGACTTGTGACTCATTATCCTGACACACATCATATTTTACAACCTACAAAACCTATGGAGGTTGCTGATAGTTATACAAACTCAGTATTGGTACATGAGAACAAACAAACCTATTTAAAGTGACACATTATGTTTGCCCAGTTTACAAATGTCTCTTCACCTCGGCCTCATCCACAGATGAATAATTGTTTACAAAATTAGGGAATGATTATTAAGTCAAAATGCAAATATAAAACTGACAAACTCATTAAACAGTGCCAGAATGGTCGCCGCACGATATTAACATTACAATTTACATGGGTCTAGACAGAGCTAGTTCATGAGTGCTTCACACTCCTTCCATTGATGATGACCACGGCATCATTCACTATAGTCCAGTGGCCAGAGGGGTGAACCTTGCTTTGGCGTCCATACGACGTTTTTTGAGTGATTCTATATCTCCTGAATCTTCTGATTTCAAATCTGCCGGATGCAACGATGTAACCTTTGGGCAAAAAAAGTTATGACCATTTGAAAAAAAAAAAGTTAAAAAATATTTTTTAATTCCTAAATAAATAAAATATACCCTTTTAATACCTAAATGAACCATCTTTATGAAACCCCATGCTATTTTGTGTATATTTCATAATGTTTTAATATTATGATTATAACATTTTTACAGTTTGACCTATTAATTTGACCTATTTAGTTAGGAAAATTAGGTCAAATAGAGAAGTATGTACAAAAAATGTTTACAGGTTATTTTTTATTATGCTTACATATCCCAAGAAGAAGAAAATGACATGAGACCATCACAGGATGCTTTGCTATTTTGTAGTTAGGTAATAATGAGAAAATTACATGTAGTGGATACCAAACTCTTACTACAGTACACTGTTCTTATCTACACACATCTTTCGTATCTTCATAAGGATAGAGGTTATTTCTAAAAGTAATTTAGGTATCAGCCTGGTTTTTTCACACTTTGTACACCATATCGAGTACAATTCAAATGTAAATATTTATAGGGGGTATCCACACTATATATTTGTTATTTCAGTTTAAAATAAAAAAACCTTTAATATAAAAAGCTATTTGATATGGGAGTCTATGAGAAAAAGGGCATTTTTAAAATGTCCTATCCATTTTAAGTCATAATTGTCATGACATTTGGTCTTTCTCATTATGTTACACTTTAATAGATATATATAATCATTGGAAAATAACAAGAAAATGAGTGGTTTGGAGGAAACGTTAGGACTGGAAGCCCCCAAATTTGATAGAGACTACTCTGTCACTCACTGCACTGTGACTGAGAGCTAACCCCAGCTTTGAATGACAGGCAGGCACTACTGTTATACCTTATGGTTACATAAGGGAACCTACCTAAATTTTTCATTCACTTTACATGTTATCTGCATGCTGACGCAAACCCTGCTGATTGTAATTAGATATTGATTGGCCCACTTCACCATCCAATCAGGGAGCACCTTGCCTTCAGGCACGTGCTGCCCTCACATATATATGAGGGTACTGTTGCCCCTTGCATCACTTAACATCTAACCAGGAATAAACTACACTATGATACCCTACGTTATTTCTCCTTCATCAATCTGTGTTACACTACGTATAGCATATTGGTAGAGAACCATCAATTCTGGTGCCTATAAATGTTCAATTTGAGGCAATCTAAACAGGAACGCCTCAAAGCTGAACAATGCAGTCAAGAACAAAGGAGAAAAGTAGAGTAGAAGAAAGAATGAAAATGCCTGAAGAATACCCAGAAGAGCAAAACTACCACCACAGCTGATACAACTTCTACTACAGAATCGCCGCCTACACCGACAACGGCAGCAATTGGTGCGAATATTTGGACAGGACTTTGAGGCCAGCCACAAAATCCAGCGCAAAACCTACAGCCAGACATGGCCACTATAATTGTGGCCATAACTGCTACCATGAATGACAACATGACGAATCTTCTCACCACTTTGCTCACCCAACAGAGAGATGACAATCAGGCAAGAGAAGACCTCCAACAAGACAAGGCTAGCGAAGCAAACAGGCATCAAATGGACACTATTACCACACTGACCAACGCCGTCAAGGCCACCAACATCCAGCACACCCAAGATCGAAAGGATGCTGCTAAGGGGAAGGCCGCCGGCCCGACCAAGCCAACCAGGACTACCACCACTCCTTCCGTCACCATCATCAGGCTGCCGCCCACCTCTGTTGCAATGGTTGTTATCTCCACCATCACCCAGCCTCTTGCTGGCTTCAATTACCCAGGGAATGGAGTCTACCAACCTAGGCCAACACAGGTATCTATTGCTCCTACAACCACCGTCTCTAGCTCAAATACGCCCATTTCCTCCATGCCCCAGATCTTTAATATGCCCAACCCTAATATCCCCGCTCACCATATAATTCCAATGACCAGTAATGCCAATACCACTCAGACTACGCCCCAACCTCAGCAAAATATTCCAAACCCTCCAAGCTACACTCCTTTGACAATTCTCTCCTGCCCAACAATAATTCATCCAACCACTACTTTAGATTCAGTTGTACCATTGTTCAGCTCCCTCCAAAGTTTGAGCAAGCAACTGTATATCAGTCAGCAGGCGATTTTCTGGATGAGTTTAGGATTTACATCGCCAGTTCATGCCCAAATGACCCCACTGCCCTTTCCCGAGCTATTTTTGGTGAGGTAGAGCTAGAGTCTGGTACAAAAAGCACATCTTCAAGCCAGGCCAACCAGTGGGCTTTGAAGATTTTTGCTTAATTCCTCGCAAAGTTTGACCAAGAGGATCCAGATCTGCATGAAGAATCCTACAGGAAGAGGTTCCAGGGTAGGAACGAATCTGTGAAGCACTACTCCATGGATATGGAGAAGCTACTGGCGAATGGTCCCATAACTGAGTCAGTTGCCATACATTATTATATCGATGGGCTCAGGACAGACATTGCCAGAGCCGTCAGGCATGACCACCCCACCACCCTGGAACAGGCTGAGCATTCGGCTAGGAGAGAGAGCTTCCACCCTCCTCAACAGAAAACGAAGAAACTCTCCAATGTTTCTCAGAAGAAGTACATCAACAAGAAATACTCTACTTCGTCTTCCTCCTCCTCCAGCTCTGGAGAGAAGAAGCATAATGGTGAGAATCACTCATGTAAGGACAAATATTAGGCCAAGAACTCGTCCAAGTCCAGAGATTCTTCTCAAAACAACGAGCATCCCCATTTTGCCTCAGGAAACCAGAGCCGCAGCCGCAGCCACCATAACTCTTCCGGCAGCCACAGATCTTCAAGCTGCCCAAGAAGCACAGATCAGGCAGCCAAGGCCATTCAGACTTCAGAGGATCGTGTTCCAACTCCCCACATCAAGTCAATACGTTTCAAGACGCCGGAGGATGAGCAGCGATCATCCTCCGAAACTTCTACAGTAGCAGAATGAGGGTCTGACCATCAGGTATGCTATGTGTCTGGTGCAGAGGCATAGGGTCTATGGCTCAAACTGTCAGCTACAACACTCAATTTCACCTCAAAATTATGGCATTGAAAAGTGTCAAGCCTTCTTGCTATGTGTCCATTTGAGTTATGTTCCTCCTTATTAAATAAGGAGACAAGGGTGGCATGGTCAGTAAGCAAGGTAAAATGCCTGTCCTTGATATAATGCCTGAATTTCTTAATAGCAAAGATTAAACCAAGGAGTTCTTTGTCTGTGGTGTGGTAATTTAGCTTGGCAGGCATCAGACATTGTCTATAATCTCCTCTGTCTGCAATTCTTGAGGATAATAAAAAGTAATGGATGAAAGGTAGATCCCCCATGAAGTGTATGGTTAAGAATGCCTGCAGGTATTTCTAAATTGCCAAAAAGAGGGGTAGATTTCATACGATTGATGATGTTCATAATTATTTATATTTCTGAATCATCTTTATCGGGTAGCAATGTTCAATAGTTGTTAAAGCCCTTTCTGAAGATTGAAAAGATTAGTACCAGTTTATTAATTCCTCTTTGTCATTGTTTTACAACACCATTATCAACAGCTTGATTACATGTGATTCAAGCCTATCCAACTGAGTATTTTAGTTACAAATGGTCTTTTTTTTAAAAGAACCTGTTTAAGCATTAGGTAAAGATTTCTGACATACAGGGGCAAAAGTATAATCCATAATGCTAAGCTGTTATGCTGGTTTTGGAACATCTAGATTGTTTTGCTAGAGCTGGTTTGCACTTGAATAGTCCTCATCCTGGCATTTCAAGTAAAGGCAAGATGTATAAGATGAGATGCAGTTTTTATCACATCTAACTATCAGGTTAGGAATTGTTTTTAATGCAGACTTATGATCTATGTGTGACTAGTCTTTACATTACTAGGTTTCAGAAATTATTCTTTCTGCCCAAGGAGATATAAGGGATTTTTTAGCTGACTTGCAACAAAAGAAACATTCATGCACCAGGGTCTATGATGACTTGACCTAATTTTATCCTTATTATCCAGATTAAATAGGTGATTAAATAGGTCACATTGTAAAAAACTTAAATAAAATATACAACTAGAATAAACTTAGATAAATTCGTACAAAATATGAAAAAATCAGGCTGATACCATTACTTTTAGAAATAACCTTTATCCTTATGTAGATAAGAACAGTGCATTGTAGCAAGAGTTTGGTATCCACTAAATGTAGTTTTCTCATTATTACCTAACTACAAAATAGCAAAGCATCTTGTAAGGGTCTCATGTCATTTTCTTCTTATTGGGATATGCAAGGATAAGAAAAATAACCTGTAAAACTTATTTTTGTACATACTTCTCTATTTGACCTAATTTTCCTAACTAAATAGGTCATTAAATAGGTCAAACTGTAAAAATGTCATAATCATAATACTAAAACATTATGAAATGTACACAAAATAGCATGGGGTTTAATAAAGGTGGTTCATTTAGGTATTAAAAGGGTATATTTTATTTATTTAGGAATTAAAAAATATTTTTTAACTTTTTTTTTTTCAAATGGTCATAACTTTTTTTGCCCAAAGGTTACATCGTTGCATCCGGCAGATTTGAAATCAGGAGATTCGGGAGATATAGAATCACTCAAAAAACGTCGTATGGACGCCAAAGCAAGGTTCACCCCAAAAATGGGCTTTGGCCACTGGACTACTACACAATATCCATTGTAACTAGTTCTACACACATTGACTTATTTTCCTGGCTCCCCATGGTTTTACACGACGTTATTCGCCTCTGACAGAGAGGACATGCCAAGTTGTCTCAGAGTAATGCGTGGAAAACCTATGTATAAACCCTAGTTATTACATGTTATTATCATGTTATTATGATGTTGTAATCATGCCAACATTGGCCATCACGACAGACAACATTGAGCACGCTTGGACCGCCTTACCCCAGTCTCTATATACAGACCTGACAATGGTTGAAGGGGCGTTAGTTTTAGTGAAAGGGTAGAATTGGGTTAACGTTGAAGGGTTGAAATAATTGTAGTAACAAGCCTTAGACGGAAATAACACGAGGGGAAAGAACATGTTTCGTACAAGCGCAGAAAAGTAGTAGTTTTAATTCTCGTATTTGTGGTGTCAAGGCAACTTTGCTGCATTAGAATGAACACGTATAACCTGAACTGTCCACATTAAAGGTTGTGTTCCTACCATTATTGGCTCAGATTTTCAGAAAATGTACAAATTGCTTTCACCAATCTGACCCTATTAGCAATACGCTTTAACACATGTATATAGGCTAAATAAGGCAGCGATTTGTTTCATTTGGGTTTGACAATGAATGGAATATTGTTACATAATTTCACTTTTAAAATTAATTATTTGATTAGAGCAAACAAAATAGACCAACTGATTTTAAATGTATTCACTTAGGCACAATTCGTTCTTTGAAATACCCGTTCAATACATAAATACAACAAACATAAACATAACTTTCACATACATGTTCCTATCCCTACATGTATAGTTGGCACATATAATATATTATTGTGTGTCATTATGTACTCGGGTTTTGCTAGTATCACCACTCTGTGTATTAGGGGAATAGTTTGGACGATGAAATATACTGACATAATGTACACCCTAGACTCTAGACCAATCACCATAATAAAGCCTTAACAAAGAAGACACGGCTAGAATTGCATATGGGTCAACTCTTCAGAAAATATACAATTCACCTTCACCAATCCCCTCAAATAACCCAAATTTAAGACGAAAATCAGGTTCAAAATACAGTTCAACATAACCAGACCGATTTATTGAATGACTACAATACAGAATACACTCAGATACACTCATTAATTATCAATTTTCACACTAACTTAGCAGAGTTTGAGAGATGTGTAGAACTGTGGATTGTGCATTTTCTGAAAATCTGACCCATAATGGCAATAACTGAGATGAACTGAGCTGAAATGAATGAAATACCACCGACCACTGACTGTACATCTAATTGTATTGAAGTAAATTCACAGGCATTATATCTATACATAGATTTCACTGACGTCACGGCCCTCGCCATGTCTGGGGTCTAGTTAGATGCCTATGTATGCTGCGATACTTGAAAATACCGTTTTCTGGCTGTTTTAACTTTTACCAGTTTTCATCTGCCTCAATAATATCTTCTTGATAGGATAGATAACCTGCCTTTAGTGTAGAATTATCCAAGTATCCTGTCTTGTGAGGTTTATCAACTTTGTTTTGATACCCCCATCATAGGCGGCAAGCGTAGCGATGACCCGAGACATGGCGGCTACCGTGATACCCCAGCCTACTGGGTGACGTCATGTGAAATCTATGTATACATACGAGAAGGCACCAAAGTCCTGTTATACGTACACTAATTGATACATCTGTATAAAACGGGTCCATATTGCCCCTCGCCCATCAGCGGGTTTGAGGTCTCGTCTCGCGCGTGATCTCAAGCAATTATTTAGGTCACATGTATATGTGTAAATGAGGTTGCTTTGGACCCTTGTTACTCCTGGGTATGGGGCTCTCGCAGGGAGAGCAAAGAGAGTGGCCAAAGGGACTTAGAGTTTCCCCATAAATGAGAAAGTGTCCCCATAAAAGTCACACACAACCCACATGTCTGCTGATGTAGTTGTAGATGGATGGAGTGGGAGAGAGGGTCGCTAGGGGGCGGTGAGGTGGGAATCAAGGGTTGGACATATTTGGGTCAATAACTGTCAATAGGAAACTAAATTGGCTTCCATTCCTCCTCCTCCCATCTACTGCCGTCTTGGTGGTGTGGGCGGGGGAGATCTTAGGGGGAGAATCCCGTAGGGGGTGGGTAAGACGGAAAGTATAACGGGGCAGAACATGTACAATTGACAGCGGTACACATTTAGTAAATTCTGCTAAATTAGGCTGCAATTTGGTCAATACTAGGTAAATTTGAGTATATTCGGCATTGCATTGATTCTAGCAATCTGTTTGGTTAGGTTGAACTGTATTTTGAACTTTATTTTCATCTAAAATATGGGTTATTTGAGAAGATTGCGAATGTGAATTATATATTTTCTGAAAAACTGACCCTAAAGTGGGAGTAACCGGGTGGGTTGGGGCAAGTCGAGGGAATGTGAGAGAGCAGGGACTGCATGGAGACTGTATTGGAATGTACATAATTAAAGTGAAGTAGGAGACCAGGAATCGTTTGTGTGAGATGGAGTGGGGAATGGAGAGCCCTTGCACACACATGTGGAGATGGTTGGGTCTACGAGGGTCAGATCGTCAGAAAATGTACAATTGGTCTTCACCAATCCTCTCAAATAACCCAAATTTAAGACGAAAATTAGGTTGAAAATACAGTTCAACATAACCAGATAGATTTATTGAATGAATACAATTCAGAATAGACTCAGATATATACTCAATAAGTATAATGTTTCACTCTAATTGAGCAGAATTTGAGAGATGTGTAGAAGTTTAGATTGTGCATTTTCCCAAAATCTGACCCACAAGGTCCTAAGTACAAGTTGTGAGATGCGTGCTTCCCCATCCTTCGCCTTATACATTAACCTCACATTTATAATATAGCAGTTCCT
The DNA here is from genome assembly GCA_942159475.1 of Sthenelais limicola. Lineage (NCBI taxonomy): Eukaryota > Metazoa > Annelida > Polychaeta > Phyllodocida > Sigalionidae > Sthenelais > Sthenelais limicola. The sequence goes on along the minus strand of OW804100.1, from coordinate 2,868,228 downwards.
CGAGGCTATGGTGCATGGATACAACCAACACTTATCTGCGGGGGGTTTTATAATCAACTGAGCGGTAAATAATTTAAATGATATCAGCTGAGCGGTAGATAACTTAAATGATACAAGCGATAATTGAATAAAGTAGACATTTAACCCCGTGTCTTCCAACCCGTTTGTTGATTATTTATGTACATTATGTTATGCTAATTATGCATGACTGAGTGGGCGCCCTCTGGTAACGCTTTGTGTAAATGATGATCACTATTGGTCAGGTAACCGCCCAGTCTACCTGAGCTGTCACTATTGTGTAACCAAAGTTTGCCAGATCTACCCTTTCTCTGGCAAACACAATACTCTGGACCGATTCAAATAATTCAATTTACTAACGGTATGTACTGATAATGATTTATTATTGCACCCCATAACACATAGTAGTTATCTTTTCAATATACGTACAAGTTCTCATTAAGCTCAAGATTTAAATGCGTTTGGTTTTTTATCCATATGATTATCTAACTTGTTGGTCGCCTTAAATGAAATAAAAAAAGAAAAGAAAAGTCTAGAACTCATCAGATATCGCCATCGTAAATTTACCCAGTCTTAGCCGTGGTAGACAGGTATAGATGTCATTAGGTCAGATTTTCAGAAAATGTACAATTGGCAGCGGTACACATGTAATAAATTCTGCTAAATTAGGCTGAAATGTTGTCAATACAAGGTAAATTCGAGAATATTTGGCATTGCATTGATTCTAGCAATCTGTTTGGTTCGGTTGAACTGTATTTCAAAAGTTATTTTTGTCTGAAATTTGGGTTATTTGAGAAGGTTGGCGAAGAAGTTGAATTGTACATTTTCTGCAAATCAGACCCTATTAGGAATCACATTATTCAATATCCAATGCCAGCGCAGTTGGGATGAAATAGTGATGAAATAAAACACACTTTGATCATGTGAAGTGCTGCATTGTGTACATCTATGTTCATACACGTAATGTTACCCGGGCGTTTAGTTATACGTGACACTAGTCGAGTGGTGGGGAGAGTGCAGGCATCGATGTCATGTGGATTCCGCTTCCAATGCAAAGTTTTCAGCGTGAACGCAGAAATAAAGGCAGCACGTACGGGTAGGTATGATATCGTCGCATGTTTTACACCCATAAACATTGATTATTGAGCTCCAGCAATAAATGTACAATATTTCACTATCCCCACCACGAGCATATGGGTAAGATTTTCAGAAAATGTACAATTGGCAGCTCTACACATTTAGGAAATTCCCCTAAATTAGGCTGAAAAATGAAGAATACCGGGTATATCTGAGTATATATGTGGTATTGCATTGATTTAAAGTATCAGTTCTGTATGTTAAACTGCATTTTGAAGCACATTTTCGTCTTAAATGTGGATTATTTGAGAGGATTGGTGAAGGCGAATTATACATTTTCTGACAATCTGACATTTTCTGACACAGACTGTGAGTATAACCACACCAAACATTACATTTCACACTTTCATATCATTTGAATATTGATACTGGCCCCTTCACTCAATCGTCACAAATAGGTTTTGTTATTGTCAATGTTTGTATTGAATGTTTCAGTGTTTGTCACCCAGTAAACTGATGGACAAAAATCAAGCACAACAATAAAGTACGAGAAAAGCTTGTCCTAATCAAAGTGAAGGGAAAATACACTGAATTTGAATAAAATGACAACATCAACACAGAAGGACCATATTTCTTCATATTTAAAACAGAAACGAATGCAGTTTGAGCTAAAAGAGGGAAATAAGAACAATAATCAATTGAAACAGATGAAGATTATTATCACAAATGAGAAGAAATGTTGTTTCCATTTTGTAAAATGCGATGTTTGTTCACGAAATCAGTCACAATTCACAAAAGTCTTTAGTGAAATTGAGTTATTCCTATTAACATATAAGAGTATTGTTATTATAGGAAACTCCGAAATCTGATGGTCAAAAATCGTTTTGATATCAAATAAAATGAGAGAATTGCAGGATTTTATTTCTTCCAAGTACATATGATTACTTCATGCAATCTCCATACATTTTAATGTGAGCGATAATAAGGGATAATACGGTCTGCAGTTTACTTTATTTCCCCTCTGGAAATTTCTCGCGGATTTAATGGCAAATATATGTCTATATTTCTAACCTTTCAGGAAAAGGTTTGGTAAAAATACTTCTAAAGAACATACCTACATAAAGTTGGTACCATAATCTAAAAGCATCTTCCATACTATTCATATGCGACTGATTTTGTGAAGACAAATACACAATAACATTATTCTTATTGTTTTATGAATACATGACATTCAGAGGTGGACATAGCAGTTCCATTGGTATACAATATTATTCCAGCCAACGATATTAATCTTTTAATCAAGTAATGTTATAATAATTCCGAAAGCTACATGCACATTATAAACTAAAAAGAATACCCAAAGTGTTATATATGACCTCTTTCTCTCTTGGAGATAACAGAAAAGAAGAACAAATAGTCTACTTCTAGTGTTAAATGACTTCTTTCTATCTTGGAGATAAAAGAATAAGAAGAATGGCCCCTGTTACATGATGTCAGACAATGCACACTCCTCCAATTATAAACCCCTAAATAATTTTGAAACTAACTTTGTGCAAATGACTCTTCATACGAACACATCTACCATTACTGAGCAGCACTAAAACGGACCATTATACCTGGTTTTTATATTTTATGAAGCAACGTTTTGAAGTAGAAGAGCACAAAATGGCGGGATGACATAATACCAAGGCTAATGGGCCGTTAGTTATAATAACTATGTACAACTTTTAAAAGCACCCTGTCATCATAGTCCCTTAATTAGCTTTATGGTCATTTCATTGGGTAATTATCCTGTTGCTCCCTAATCACCTTTTATGTATATTTGTCATCATATTCAGACCAGAGACATTATGGCGGCATCATAACTACTGTACAGTCTAGGCCCAAATATGAGAGAGTCCCTTCAAATGGAGGGAAAGCCTCTCGTCTCTAACCGCAAAGTGTCATTATAATTCCATTAAGACCACAAAATATCATTATATTCCCATTAAAACGCCGGGTTCTAGGCTAGGAAACCGATTAGCGAAGTAGACTGACATACCATTCTTATCTGAGGGTTTGGACCAAGAGTGCCTTTGATATCAAATGTAACATAGGTTAGGTTGCATTATACCATATTTATGTATATTTGTCATTATATTCAGACCGTGGACACATGGCACCATAACTACTGTCGCACAAATAGGTTGCATTACACCATATTGGGTCACAAATATCCTTATATTATATCTCACTATATCCACTGTTACTCATTAACCCGAGTTGTAACAATAATCACCAAGGCCTTGAAGGGAAGAAGGGTCAGTTTTCTTGTTCCGACGACGTGATTGGTTCTTCTGAAACAAAAAATGATTCGTTGACGCTTCGTCCAACTAATCCGACCAGCAGATTTCTAAGTCTATTGGGAAAATAAGATTTGGAATAACTTGTATTCTGGCCAGCAGCAGGGTATTTATCCACCTCTCCCTCACAGACTGTCAGCATGTAGTGATGGGGAATAGTGTTTACAGGCTCCGATCATCATAAAAGTAGCACTTGGCTGCTGGGGTCTGGTGATATACATGGCCCAACATCATCACCTGGTAGAGTTAGTACCTGTGTCCAGCGGCTATAAGTGTAGCCACTACTACATGTCGGTCCTGCATGTCTATGTCTATGTATTCAGGTGTAATTATTCATACAGCTTGTCCTCACTGGGACACAATACCCCACCTAATGCAACCATGCAATGCACCACACTGTAACGGTCCCTTGCTTCAACACCTGCACTATATGTACATATATGCACTGTTTAGCACAACTCCATGCATATCTACACTTGTAGTGCACATAATATATAAGCAACATGTTAATAATATGGATTAATAGCATGATGTCCTTCTAAATATCTCTATAGTCTACTTGGACTGTGCTTTAGATGCAGGCTTGTTGTTATGTCGATGATGATCCAGTGAATATTTCAAACAAAACTTTCTACATCCATTCGCCTGATTAAATATATAGGATGATTATTAACCCTCTTGGCCCGGTGTCACACCCTCCAGGTGGCAGCTCTCTGTATGATATGTCGCGGCGGCGGGCTGGCCACAGGCTCTGAGTGGTGGTAGGTTAATGGTAGGCCTACACGAAATACACCAATAAGTTCAAGACACAAACAAGTGCAAAGAGTCAGAGGCAAACGGGAGCAAGAGGAAGAAATGCATACATTACGTACTAACCATGCATATAATGTGTATAACCATGATGTGCATACATGCAGCAAAATATACAATATCTAAGCTTAATTAAAGGGTTATGTGGGTCAGATTATCAGAAAATGTACAATTGGCAGCTATACACATTTAGTATATTCTGCTAAATTAGGATGCAATTTGGTCAATACTAGTTAAACTCGAGTATATTCGGCCTTGCACTGATTCTAGCAATCTGTTTGGTTAGGTTCGACTATATTTTGAACTTTATTTTCGTCTGAAATTTGGGTTATTTGAGAGGATTAGCAAAGTTGAATTGTACATTTCAGAAATTCTGACCCATAAAATGGTTATGTATATTTGACTATTGTCTAAGAAGAGGTCTATCTAAACGTGAATATTTGGTGGCGTTTATATACAATAAGCAATTTAACTGTCAACGTTCTCGAAGGATTTAAGTTTTGATTGATACTGAAGGGTATGTGGGACAGATTTTCAGAAAATGGACAATCGGCAGATCAACACATTTAGTTAATTTTGCTAAATTAGACGAAGAAATCGTCAATAGTAGATATATCTGAGTATATTTGGTATTGCCTTGATTCTAGCAGTCTGTTTGGTTATGTTAAACTGCATTTTTAACATGACTTTTGTCTTAAATTTTGGTTATTTGAGAGGATTAGTGAAGGCGAATTGTACATTTTCTGGCAATGTCACCCACGTATATGAACACAAAGATGTGTAAATGTTTAAGTACTTATATAGAAACATGAATTCCTGGAAATATAATAGTTACATTCATAGATATATTGATAGAATAACTTAATATTAAACGCATTATTATCGTGCTAATCTTACACGTTTCCCAATAAACCTCGAAAATAATAATAAAAGCCCATATTTACAAAAGGTTAGTTTCGGTGCAACAAACGCTTTTCAGGTTAAAAAAAAAGTTAAATGAAATTAACAGCCAATTCACCGCATCCAGCATCACTGTGTCTTAAATCGCAGGCAACTTAGAAATAGAATATAATTATATAATGAAGTTAATGCATGGCAGTGCAGTGTAGGCAGTGGCCTGCAGGTCCACAACTACTGCTGTCCGCACTGAGGTCAGTGTGAGCGACTACTTCAACCAAGACCAGGTGATGGAGGGGACGGTGGGGGTTGTGTTGTATGGAAGGAGGAGGACGAGGTGGAGGAGAAGGTGGAGGAGGAACATTAAAGGGTGGTTCGGGTGGTATTATCGTCTAGTTGTATATGTTCACCTCGCTTGTATCCCCGACTCCTCCAGCCAAGCAACATCTGCTTTAGTTCCCTCCTGTAGAACGATCCAGAGATTGTGTAGAGCAAGAAGTTAATGCAGTGATTCAAGGTCACTAGATAATGGGTGAAGGTCATCCAGAACTGGCTGACTGTGCGTATATTGAAGACCTGTTTGTAGGCGAGTAGTGTATTGTAGGGTAAAGTCAGTATAAGGAACACACAACTGTTAGTGATCAGCATGCCCGTCAGTCTCTGAGCATCTGACTGCGCTTTAGCCGACGTCGTAGATGATATATCCGACAATACTTCTCGTTGTCGCACCAACTGGATAACAATCGTAACATTGCAGATAGCGATTATGAAAAATGGTACGATGGAATACAGCAATATAGGGATTGAGAATAACACTGGCAGCCAGTCCTTGTCCTTGGCTGTGCACGTTTGTCCATCCACAAGGAAGGGATGAATCAGGCCGATAGCCATCATGAGGACCACGATCATTACAACTGTTATCCACGACTTCCTCCTTGTACAGAGTATTTTAGCCTTTAAAGGCACACACACTATAATCACCCGTTCCACTGTGACGGCCACAATCATCCAACTGCTGATGGAGTAAGGGAACTGCGCCAGCCACCAAACCAGATAACAAACCCAGCGATTGGGGAACATGGTGGAGACGCCACGTATGTGACGTATCCATTCCATGAGCTTAAAGTCGACGAGGAGACAGATGATGTCGACAACTGCTAGAGTGAGGAGGTAGACAGACGAACTGAGGGATCGGAATCTACGACGTAACATAACGGCCAGCGTTAAGATATTGAGGATTATGCCTACCAGGACGAGGAACGGTGGCAGCCATATCTTGAGTTCTACTAAAGGTGTGTGTGCTACGGTTGCAGATGTAGAGTCGTTAGAAGACGGTAGCAGTGTAGTGGTGGTGGTTAGATTCATTGTGGCTGTGTTAAGTTGTCACGTGAAGTGTTACGTGTTTGCCTGTAGGTAGGTATATCCTATAGCTCGTCCGTTCTACCGCCAGTTGTTACGTACCTATCTCCCTCCTACGTTAATATCTCCCTCCTTACGGTAACTACAATAAAGTCCCTATGATCACAATATTATACATTTTCTCTGCTTGTTTAGTTACTGGGCTTAAAAGCGCTCATTTCTCACAATAATCAATGTTCAATTCCCTGTGTTCACCCTTTATACACGTACATTTACACATGTATGTAAGATGCTCTAATGGGCGATAATCCGGTGCATCTGTGAAGGCATTCAGTGAGAGAATTCTCTATCAGAAAAATCCATTAAAATGATGCAAAAAAAATCGCTTTAACATTCTCGCCACATGGATGGACTACCCTCGCTTGATGTAAAGTAGTAGAAACTTTTGTCATCCCTGACCTGGATGTTCACTCGGTCATAAATGTGATCAAGATTAATTCTCCCTGTTCACGCTTGACCTGCCGCCTTTACAGGTGTTACTGCCTTCTCTAACGCTTTATAAATCATTGATTTTAAATCCCTGGGAAACATATGCAAGCAAAATGTTTTCACTTGAGGTTTTCATGTGAAAAACGCCTTCTTCCAACTGGTTGATAATGAATAATCCTTAATAGCTCTTAATAGAACCCGTCATGTGTAAATGCAGAATGTTTATATTAGTACAGAACTATCGGTAAGCAGCTGTAGACCACACAGCGCATGGTCGGTGAGAAAAAGGTTAGCTAAGGTTGCTGTCTCTGTTGACTTTTCACTTGAAGTTTTCATGTAAAAATATCTTTATCCACCGATTGATAATGAATAATCCTTAATGGAAACCGTCATGTGTAAATCCAGAATGTTTATATTGGTAGAGAACTATCGGTAAGCTGTGTTGTTACCGTGTCCTGGGAGAACACACGGGGTATTTCTGGTGAGTAAAAGGTTGTTGTCCCTGTTGTCTTGTCACTCTCAACAAACGGTGCTCAATAATAACTAATATAGACCAGTAAGTTTGGCTGGTAAAGTGTGTGTTGATCCCCCGACATCACCAGCATGCTACACTCCTCCTCTCCCACACGCTCCCACTCAATGTACACAAGGAGGTAAAACTTGCCGCCAAGTCGGACAATATGTGGGCGTGGCCGCCAAGATGATTGACAGGTACTGGGTCACTATTGGAAGTGATGGTGTGTTACAAAACGTCCCCATGCACGTCGGGCTGGTGCCCACCCTCCGCCCTCTCGCTGCCTGCTTCTGCCGCGGCGGATCTGAAAGAAATTATATTTTTCATCAGTGTAGCTCGATTCATCATGCAAAAACATTCTGAAATATTCTGATAAAATATCCTATATAGATATGGATCAGATTTTCATAAAATGTACAATTGGCAGCTCTACACATTTAGTAAATTCTCCTAAATTAGGCTGAAAAATGAAGAATACCGGGTATATCTGAGTATATTTGGTATCGCACTGATTTAAGGTATTAGTTTGGTTATGTTAAACAGCATTTTGAAGCTCATTTTTTACTTAAATGTGGGTTATTTGCGAGGATTGGTGAAGGCGAATTGTACATTTTCTGAAGATCTGAACATATATGAACGGCTTGGCGTCAGAGATAATATGAAAAAAGTTATTTATAGCGTCTTAGATAAAAGTCAATTTTAGGTGTAGCTAGAAATGTAACGATGCCGGGGTGTATAGATGGGTGGGCTGTAGTATATGGCCTTGAAACTATAGACCTCTCTACGTCCTTACGGCAGATAGTATGGTTCTCTAATCTGGAACCATTTGTTTTCTATCAGCCGTAAGGTGAAAACCGGATGGGCCGCAATGAAAAATGTCTTGTAGAAGTTACACCATAACGGCTCATAGAAAACCACTCATGCCGGATCAGAGAACCGGATCTGCCGCAAGGACGGAAGAATTGGTGAAGATCTAGTATACACTGTCCCACGCAACGTATCCGCGCGATACGAAAATGAATACGAATTTCTTGTACCCACTTTTGATACGATTTTTTTCGTCTCAGCGTATTCGGCGAGGTAAATAATAACCTGGGAAAGCTAAATCTCTTAATCCCCGGTGTGCGGTGGTGCGTTAAGAGTTGGCGCATCTGGCGCATCTGGAGTGCGGCAGTGCGTGAAGGAGTGTGCACTCACCCATTACAATGTGACAAAGCAGAGAAAAAAAACTTGCCCATGCTTGGGTTCGATCTAGCAACCTTGTGATTTACAATCAAGTGCTTTAACCATTATACTATACTGAATCAGCTATCAACATGGCCTCAACTAATCAATCTGAATGCTAATACTGTGTCAGAACAGAAAGATAGAGAACAGAAAGAGAAAGAGGGGGAGAGGCAGACAGGAGGATTGCAATTGATGTGTTACTTAAGACAATGGCTAGGCAAGCCTTTGGTCTGTTGGTCTTTCAATACGAAAAACGGAGCGCGAATACGGAGCATATCATATTTCGTCTCCGTGATTCAAATGGTCGTTTTTCGTATCAGAAGTTCAGGCAATTTCGTCACCATAGTTCACCAGTAGCGTTCGCGGTGCTTGGTAGACAAAAATCGTCTCACTGAAGACGAAATAACTTGCCGCTCCGTATCGCGCGGGTACGGCGCGCGGGAGAGTGTAAGAGGTAGCAGTAGTAGAACACCTATAGGTACTCTATAGACATGATATTTTTACAGTAACTTTACTGATCCGGTTTTCACCTTACGGCTGGTCTTGTGCGACTAACGGCTCATAGAAAACCAATGGTGCCAGTAGAGAACCATATCTGCCGCATATAAACACCTTGGTGAAGGTGTAGCAATGGCTGCTGTGTTATACCGTACGTGTGTGAGTATATGTTTAGTGTTGAAATACCAGCGGGAACGGACACCATAATATACCAGTTTGCTCCGCCCCTAAAATTGTTTGGGGTAATTTTACAAGGATGGAACATCATGTAATTCATGCCATGACATGATTAGGACATGACAATTTACAAACCTATATATAAATAACCATTATACCATGTATACTGGTACTCTCAACCATTTGCATTATTGCGTTTAATGGGAGTGGATTACCATTGCACAGAGTATGATTCGTTTACCCGGGCTATGTTTGTGTTTTCTATTTAATACTGATGATTCATTTAAACACCAACAGGCAGAGGTTTTTATTTGGATATATCAGAAGCGATTAAGCATGAAATGGAATTATGGATGAAAAACAGTATAATATCATTATTATTATTATTATTATTATTATTATGGGCTATAAAAGCATTATATGTTCATATTCTTGGTCCTGGGTATGATCATAAAGTGCCTTTCTGTCTCTTTTCTCTGTCTCTCTCTCCCTTCTTCTCTATCTCTATTTCCTGGGTATGACCATAGAGTGCCTTTCTGTCTCTTTTCTCTGTCTCTCTCTCCCTTCTTCTCTATCTCTATTTCCTGGGTAAGATCATAAACTGCCTCACTCTCAGCTCTCCCGCATAAAGAAGATGTGAGAGAAACTTTACTAATGTAAGTTTTATTTATAAGTAAAAAGTTATATATAGTTCTGTTAACTATCAAGTGAGATGGCATGAAGATCTGGGTGAAGCTGAGCTGATGTGTGGATTGACATGAATAAGGTGAAAAACACTATTTCCCTCAGAATGCATCAAGTTAACCTTGGGGAAGGACATGTTTGCCTTCCTATATATATAATAAATGTGTATTTCCATCAATATATGCCTTCCTATATATATATATATATATATATATATATATATATATATATTAGTATGTGTGTATTTCCATCAATATTGGTTGTAAAATAAGGACAATTTGCGTCAAAGCAAAATGTGAGGTCGAGATTGAAATTTCAAGAGGAAGGATGGACAAAAATAAGCTGGAAAAAGCTGTTTTCACTTCAGAATGGAGAAAAATAAAGTAGAAATGATTATCCTCGAGTATATGACGTGGTACTAATGTGGCTCACGCTTTGCCACAGTGCAATGGCTTATCTCAGCAAACACACATAGTGGGCTGGAACCATCCGAAACTATCATCGGATTACTTTTTCAGCATTGGGCCAATATATATAGATAAGGACCATTTCCTCTTAATACTTTCTAATGTAACTGTATAAAAAGAGAAATAAAATATACATGTATATTATTATATTTTTTGCCTTAGTCAAAACGTTGTGCAAATAGTGAAGTCTCACCTCTCAAAAGTTAGACCCTCACGAAAAATCTCTTTTCTGTGAATTGATTCCTTTATTTATGGGCCACATCCTACATCCTCCAAGCTGACATGACCAGGGCACGATGTAACCCACCCCTGGCCCCAGGGGGCGGTACTAATGCCTTATCTCCTGTAGGAAACCCTAGACATGAAATTGATTGAATGATATCTCTATGCATATATTGGCCACTTACATCGATTCCTTTCGCTAGTCAATTCTGTTATGGTTGGCCTTATGATAACAGGTCTTAAAGTGGCTATGTAGTCTAGATATCATCATTTCCTTGGCCAACCTGGGAATCATACGATCCTGCATTTATTCTACACGCATTGCTCTGAAAACAACGTATCTAGAGTGGTTTACGCATAGTGTGTATTTCACTAGTGATTTACGTGGGGTTGTCATGGCAACCAATTTGTATTTTACTAAGATTACCTGTAAAATTCAAATTTCTGACACGCGTTGTTTCTATTTTCATGATTGAAAACATGTATAATAAATCTGTGAACTAACTCGTTGGTTTTAGTCGCTTAGAATATTGCACTTGTTGCTACGTAACTCGTGCAATATTCACGATCCTCACCCTCTCCCTACCCTTTTCTTACCCTATACTTGTAGCATGCAGAAGCAGTTTATGACAGCTATGTTTTTTATGACCGCAAAATCTCGAGTCGCAGCAGCGTAAGCTCATGTCTGATCGGTCTGACGTCATCAAAGACAGCAATATTAACCAATCACAGACTTCATTACGTCGGCGACCACACCTTCTCTGTATTGCATATAATCCAAGAAACCAGTAAATGCAGTCTAGCTTACAGGGAATAACCCACTCAATCATAGTATAATCCCACCCACTGTCCTGAATACAGACAAGGGGGTCACTAGAGCCAGTCTGTTTGCACAACAATTGCAATTGCGGGGACATTGCTCATAAATTGGGTCAGATTTCCAGAACATGTACAATTGGCAGCTCTACACATTTAGGAAATTCTCCTAAATTAGGCTGAAAGATGTAGAGTACCATGTATAGCTGAGTATATTTGGTATCACATTGATTTAAAGTGTTAGTTCTGTTATGTTAAACTGCATTTTGAAGCTTTTTTTTGTCTTAAATGTGGGTTATTTGAGAGAATTGGTGAAGGTGATTGTACATTTTCTGACAATCTGACCCGTATCCTACACTGTATAGACGTGGGGGACGTACGGGCAGAAAGTGCATGATTACTTATTGTGATGACATGCTCTAATCGGAGGTCAACGGAGGATATGTAGACACAATAATAGAGGTCAATTTGAATTGGTAATTCCAGGAATAAAATGCAAATTGATTCCAAAATAACAAATTATGCGCAATGCGTAATGCACAATTATACAGTATAGGGAGAAAACAATTAGACCTACGCCTCCACCACGACTGATTGATATCCATAACATATAGCGCTATCAAATGTTGTTCCCAAAACATGTATTTATTCAAGAATATTACAGTATCCAGTGAGCGCATCTAAATGTGATGTGTTTCAGGAAAATGAGTCATAAATCGCAAAATTTATATTTTCCAAAGTGTTTTTTTCACAAGATCACATTATTGGAATGTTCTGATTTTTGGAGAGTTTATCACTTATAGCTATATCAATCGATGTATCGAATTTCAGGACAATCTATGTAATATAATCCTTTCGTTTTAATGGTATCTCAAAATCCAGTTTTTGCGACTTATGACTCATTTTCCTGAAATACCTCACAAATGAGCTCAGATATCTAGATTAGAAATATCAGATAATTCAGAGCATCCGCTAATTGTAGGAGTGTAGAAAGTTGGACTTAGCGCCACGACAATAAATATTTGAGTCTAACATTTTTATCTTTTTTTAAATAATTTTGTTTGGGCTCAATTTAGACTGACATCTATATTCTCATGAGAACCAAACCTTTTTTTTGTTTCTTTATTTATCCAGGAATTATACAAGGGTGTGGCCTTTGCCTTCCCTAATGTATCGAGGATCAGATTAAAGTGGCTATGGACACTATTTGACTATATATCATTGAGAAATATGTTTGTAGTTTTCGATTACCTGCACAAGTAAGAACATTTGTGTAGAATACCAACTCTATATATTCCTTAGATTAATTGATATTTGTTAACGAAGAATGTGGCAGAGATTCCATTGAGGAATTCAAATCTGAGAGAGAAGTAACTTGACCATAAGGTGCTGCCCTCAGTGCATGGTGAAGTAGGAGCGAGACAGGAGTTACATAGTGACATATCTACCCTGTCCCATCCAGCTGGTATCACTTAACTCTCATTAAGATAAGAGGCGTCTGGGACCTTCCCTAACTGTCTGGCAGTTGGGTAGGGTGACTCCAGCACCCTACGAAATTGGAGTTTTAAACTCTTAAATACACACAATATATGTAATTGCTACATTAATGCTCCCGGGTATACATTACAAATATACTAATCTAGAACATAGTTGAAATTCAGGCAAACATTCCCCAAATCGGGAGCTCAGTGGCATGTGTCACTTTAATTATCTGATTTTCACCTCGACCCTGGCTGTTAATCCTTCACATGAGACGGATATTTTTTTTATTTAAACTTGGTTACCGACTCCCCTTTTCGGGGTTAGTTCTGTCTGGCCAAGATGATGTGAAGACTATACGATAATTTTCCTTGGTGCATCGATTCAGACATAATTATATACAAAAAGAAAATTTTCTTTTCATTGAATGATAGAAAAGAGAAAAAACAAACACAAAGAAATAATGAGATTTATGTATAATAATAATGTATTTATGCTATTTTAATTTACTTTCCTTATTTGATGTTGAATCTCATTGACTAACGTACTCACATTTAGTAGTCGCCCAAAGTATCTGTATTACAACACCATTGATTGCAAAATACCATTATAATCGCATTAAGACGCCTACTCCAGGGCCAGGAGTGCCATTAGCGCAGTAGGCGTCCAATCACTGACACACCATTCTAAAGGCTGTGAGCCTAGACTGTATTTCTATTTTGTCCACCATTTCATGGTCACATAATGATAGCGATGTTATGGTGATATTAACGATATTTGCATAGCCTTATTGTTTTTAGGGCAAATGTAGGATTTTATGGTTATTTATACAAACTCTACTTACACTAATGTATAACTGGGTCAGTAGGATTGGATGTGGGCTCATATACATGTATGTGGATAATTTGAACAAACACATTGCCCCTGTCTCCAAACTTAATTTAGATCCTTTTGATCTTCGAATTAGGGATGCTATTATCTTTGCATTATATAGGTTAACTAACGAGTTAGTTATAGGAGCGAATTGCACAAGGGCAACAAATATATGGGTGAAATCGCCAGAAAATGTATAATTCAACTTCACCCATACCCACACTCTAGGTCCAAACCCTCAGACCACACTCTAGGTCCAAACCCTCAGACCACACTCTAGGTCCAAACCCTCAGATCAGATATTAAAGAATGGCATGTCAGCCTGCTTCGCTATATAATCAGTTTCCTCGCCTATGACTCGGCGTTCTAATGGGAATATTGTAAAGAAATGCATTCTTTTGGGTTGGTTTACTGACCCAATTAATCTGCTGACCCCCCGCCCAGTGTGGGTTAGGCATGCCATGCCGGAGTCAGGCTGGGAGGCGGGTATGCGTGGTCACTTGTTGACCACACAACCTTTCCGATTTAATTATTGTTCCCTGCGCTAATCTAATCAGTGGGTAGGGGGGAGGGGGCATGAGGGAAGGGAGGGGACTGCAAGCTTTGATTTCAGGTAAGGGGGGAAGGGGGGGTTGAGGGCAAGGGTCATCTATCACGTGGACAACGCATAATCTCAGCATGATGGGGAGCAGTCTGCCTGAAGAAAGGATTCTCCCTCAGCCAATTAGAATGGGACAGCACAAGGGGAAATATTTCTAGGATCCTTTGTTTGTGAATAATGATTTACAATGCTCGAGTATAAATAAAGCTAGACGAGATATGACTGCTGCTTTTTCCGTGAAAAAGCTGAAGGCGGCTTCCTCTCAGCACCAATTATGTCATACCCAATACATTGAAGAACGCTATAGAGAGAGAAACGCCATTTATTGCCCACTTTTCAACATCACTGTATAGAAATTGGCAAAGATATCCATTGTTATGGAAAGATTGATCGGTGTGATTAATCTGCATATAAATGCTGGGATCGCCTTGCCTCACTCTCTCTCTCCTTATTTCCCTTGGCATTTACAGCATCTACAGATATTTTCCTCTCAATTTTGTCAGGAATCAATGCATCATTTATGCCCACAAACGATGGTAGAGTGAGGTTTAGCCATCAGAAATACATGGAACTTTTGAACTTTTGAACCATATTCCTGCACAAGCACAGCCAAGCTATAGTACATTTGGGCCTGCTATACATAGGCCTAGCCCTGTTTGTTCATGCATGCTTACACCTGTAGGGTGTGAGCTGCATGGGACAGTGTAGGGCCTATTAGACACAAAACAATAATGTATTTCCAAATCTCTGGGCAAATTGCCTTTAGTTTCTCACAATGTAATGACATTTTGCGGTCTTAATGGAAGTATAATGGCATTTCCAGATTGAGGCGAGAGGCTTTCCCTTCATTTGAAGGGACTCTCCCATCTTTGAACCTAGACTGTACACCTGAATCCAGAGCATTTTTGACTGCCACAATATAGTACTACCGGTGCCTTTCCCTTCATACTCCCTAGCTAGCCCAACCAGTCGGTACTCCATACTGAACCTTCAGAAACATGATAATATAATGATAATATAAATAAATCATTTGGGATTAAAATGTTTTGAAATGCAATGTTTATGAGGTAACTGGAGATCTCTCCCCCCCCCCCCCACCACTCCCCCCCCCTCTCCCCTCCCCCTCCATCCCCACCCCCACCCACCCACTTGCTACCCGTATATGACTATATCAATTGCCAGTTAAGCCTACGACTCAATAACCATGTTGGAAAATTGGATTGAATTTAATCAAGATAATTATATGAAAACACTGAATTGGAACTAATCAATATTTTTTGTAATGTCCCTGGCTGAATTGGCTGTGGTTAAACAGCCCCAGGGAGGGAGTGGTGGAATGTGAACATGCATGTATCATTCCATGACTAATGCTATTCTACTCCATTTACTATTGGATCCCAGTCTAGGCCCAAAGTTGAGAGAGTCCCTTCAAACTGAGGGAAAGCCTCTTGCCTCAAACCACAAAGTGCCATTATGATTCCATCAACACCGCAAAATGGCATTATAATCCCATTAGAACGCCTAGTCCTGGGCCAGGAAACCGATTAGTGAAGTAGGCGTCTAGTCACTAAGATACTATTCTTATCTGATCTGAGGGTTTGGACCTAGACTGGATGCTACTGGGCTGAAAATTAGGTAGAGCTTACCATAGAAACTACTTATCATTTACACATGTCAATGTACCCATATTCAGGGGTTCACAACCACAATTGGGAATATTAATCTCAAAAACTGTGTTTTTGGTGACCAATCCATGTTCTTATACCACTCTGATGTTCTCGGAAACAAACATAAAGGTGATTTAATTTTCACCGCTTTGTACCTTTAAGTAAACGTTTTGAACTAAACAGGTGGATGAATTTTTTTTTCAAGCACTTAATTTCTAAAGTATTTTATTGTTATGTTATTGAAAAGAAATAGTAATCATTCATGTCTAGTCCTTAAGGGAATTACAAAAATAGACAATACAAGAAATGTATATCTAACTGACAGAATCATTGAAAATTAGCCGAGAAAAATACCTATGAAAGGCATACAGATACAACCTGATCTTGAACCTGATAGTGGTCAAGTTTTGCAGGTAGTCATAATAAAATAGAAACAATAATAAGCATATGTAAGGACGTAGATCATTGAACCATCAGTGTCAACATGTATTGTCATAATGACAGACACAAGCCCTATCCCTGGCCAGGACGGCTTTATAAATGGTGATGTGTTACAGGAAAATGAGTCGCAAAAAATGGATTTTGAGATATCATCATATTTGAAAAGATGAGATTAAACCGATTCTAATGATAGTAAACATTAGGACATCTAATCAGTCTTTCTATATTTTAAGTTTGATATTTTTATTTTTGAAAAAGAAATTGCAATATCTCTCCAGTAAAGTAGCTAAATATATACCCCATAGGATGAGCTATCAAATGCTTGCATGTTATTAATACACGGTCACGAAATTTTGAACATATATTTATACGACTTGGAACATTAGCTACCCCGAAATATGATAACATTCCTACAAAGAGATCTTGTCGATGAATTACTTCGAAACACATCAATTTTTAGACTTGTGGCTCATTTTCCTGAAACACACCACAATAATTATCGCATGTGTTTCAACATGCATGAATGCACTAAGCGTGGGTTGAACATACACATGCCAAGGTGGGCCAAGGTAAGCCAAGGTAAGCCTGAATTGTTTATCTCAGCAGGGAGAAGCGGGCCAATAGTATTGGTATGTTTATCACACAACTCCACTCACCATATGTTTGCTTCAGTAGTTTATTGAAGGGCAGTGTTTGAATAGAACCACATTTTGTCCTAAACTTCCTCAAGTAGTGTTGATTACTCCACCCAGTATAAGTGCATTTACTTGCACTATCAGTGATATGAACCCATGTATGACCACCGCTTATTGATATAACCAAGTAGGGGGTTTCCTACTTCACATTATTATGAACACCCATAAATCTCAATAACGATAATTTGCACAATGCAATTCAACAATCCTGTTTATTATATGCACTTTCCATATGAGAGGTGCAATAAGTGGGGTGCTATAAAAATATTCATATAGTATGCGTACTATATGAACTACTTCGTCACCAAGTCGGCTACTTTTTTCAGATTTTACACATAAAGTTTTATGCCCATATAATAAAATATAGAATGGAACTCGTCTGCAATAATCGAAAATTTGTTATTATTGCCGGCTCATTCCATTCTCTCTATTTATATGAGATCTAAGATGTAGTATAGGAACTGCGAGAGCAGTCTATAGGTACACAGCCTCTAAGATAAGATAAGTTTGGAATGTCAGTGATTGGACGCCTACTGCGCTAATGGGAGAGATTACCTGTGAGGGAGGTGATTGGTTGATGGGTGCGATCACATGTAGCCTGTCAGGGAAGTGGGTATAAACAGAACGAATTCGTGTCAATTAAGTCGTTTTCTACAGGAGGACGGGCCCAAGTGCAGAAGACTAAACGTAGTTATAACAAGTCACTTAACTCATCAGTTGCTCACACTAGCACACACTCGCTCCAACCCCAAAACTCATGTGAGATTCATGGAACTAAAACCTTCCTTAGCTAATTTATACATCAGTTTTCAGGAAATGTTGAGCAACTAGTGATTAATGGATGCATTCTTCCTCAATATTGGAGATGTGGCAAAAGCCTTATACAAGCAAGGCCAGGGTTTTCCTGGATCCTAGAAATTCAGGTCGTCCTAAATTCATAGACGAATCCCTTCTCTTTTGAATACCAAATGTTGCTAAAAAAAAAAAGGTAAATCTGTACTAGAGGTTGAATAAATCTATGTAAAGTTTGAATATATTTTTTTATAATATAAAACCAGTGCAATATAATATTATTTCCATAGTAATGATTGTATAGTGAGGATGGATGTTGATTTCTTTAATCTGTGCAACTTCTTCTCCTTCTTCTATATAATATAATATACATCCCATAGATTCTATGGCGAGGACAGAAAACACTAACCAGTAAAGGCCCAAAGTTGAGAGAGTCCCTTCAAACGAAGGGAAAGCCTCTCACCTCCAACCACAAAGTGCCATTATAATTCTATTAAGACCGCAAAACGACATTATATTCCCATTAAAACGCTGAGGTCTAGGCCAGGAAACTGATTAGCGAAGTAGACTTACCATTCTTATCTGATCTGAGGGTTTGGACCTAGAGTGTAACGGCCAAATACCCAGAAATCTCAATAATGATAATTTGTGGGGTTTAGCGCTGTAATTAGTATGATTCGATGTACCAAGTTTCAAGACAATGCTTTGCGTTTTGAAGGTCGTTATATGGGGTACATTTAATTACTTTACTGGTAATTGCCTACCCAGAAATATTGCAAAAAAATGTTCAAACATAAAAATATCAAATATCAAATATAGAAACACTTGTTAGATGTCCTTAATGTTTACCGTCATTAGAATCGAGCAAAGCATGAAGGTGTGGAAATGAATACATACTTATTTCATTGTATCTTTTCAAATATAATTCCATTTTTTGCGAGCAGTCTATAGGCTCACAGCTGTAAGATCAAATAAGTTTGGAATGTCGATGATTGGACTCCTACTGCGCTAATGGCTTCCCTGGGGCTTTCCTTCAGTTTAGAGGCACTTCCTCTGTGGCCGGGCTCAAGTGTTGGATTTCTACCACCATGTGGCTTCCCATCGCTTTAATAGTGCCAGTTTTTCCTGCTAGGGGCTATTGGGCAAGTCGCCAATCCTTAACGGGGTCAGATTGTCAGAAAATGAACAATTGGCAGCTCTACACATTTAGTAAATTCTGCTAAATTAGGCTGCAATTTGGTCAATACTAGCTAACTTTGAGTATATTCGGCATTGCATTGATTCTAGCAATCTGTTTGGTTAGGTTGGACTGTATTTTGAACTTTATTTTCATCTGAAATTTGGGTTATTTGGGTTTTCTGGTGAAGGTGAATTGTACATTTTCTGATAATCTGATCCAATGGCTGCGTTAGGAAAGGTTAGCAGTGCCGCATCCTGTCAAATCAATCTCTCAAAAGTCCCCCAGACGTCTAGTACTCTGGAAGACCGGTAGGATCCGATTCTACTAGAAACATATGGATTCTTTTAGACCAATTCTCAATGTAAACTTGGATAGAAGTTACTTTAAACAAAAGTCAAAAGCTCCGAATTGGTGAACTTTGCTGAGTAAAGGTGTGCACATATAGTGGTGGAAAAGACTACTTCAAACTACATGCAAGAAAAAAACCCATGTGTATTCAATTCCAGATCAGGTGTAAGAATGAGGGGTTGGTGGGAGCGTCCCTAGCAACAACCTGGCAACCACATTCAGGTAGCGGTACATAATATACACGTTATAACTTCATGAGAACATACAAGGTTACATATACATGGGTCAGATTTTCAGAAAATGTACAATTGGCAGCTGTACACATTTAGTAAATTTTGCTAAATTAGGCTGCAATTTGGTCAATACTAGGTAAATTCGAGTATATTCGGCATTGCATTGATTCTAGCAATCTGTTTGGTTAGGTTGAACTGTATTTTGAACTTTATTTTCGTCTGAAATTTGGGTTATTTGAGAAGATTGGTGGTGCTTTGTGGAAAAGTGGCAGAGCTTTAGAAGTTTGTGCAATAAGTCTGCCTTTGCTCAGTTAGTTGCGTATGAATGAAATTTAAAGTAACGTCCACACTCATATTCTATTGCTTTATTGAGCTCAAAATATAGAGTATCTGATACTATTCATTTCTCTTTAAAAGCCTGAATGATTAAGGTTTAACTTACATGTTCTAGTATCACTATGCGAAACATTCAGTTTCTGTATAACAATATCAATGTTTTGTCGAAAATTTAATTGTATCACATGAGAAGATCGGGACTTGACCATAAAATTGTATGCAATAAAAACCTATAGAAAAAAGAGGAGAGGAGACGGTCATATTGCTCACAGCAGGAAGGGACAGAGAGTTCAGGAACAAGGTCAATAATACAGGAATAAAGGTACAAGTAACACATGGTGTACAGAGGTATGACATCAAAGAAAGAATATATATATTTATTATATGCACGTTCCATATGAGAGGTGCTATAAGTGGGGTGCTATACAAATATTAATATAGCACGCATACTATATGAATTACTCCGTCACCAAGTCAGCTTTTTTCAGGTTTTACACATCAAACTTTATGCCCATATAATATATTTGTCCGCATAAGCACTCTGCATATGGCATCGTGCTTATGAGGACGAATCTCGTTCAATACATTTTTTATTATTGCCGGCTCGTTCCATTTTCTCTCTATATATATGGGGTTATCTGTAAGTATGTGTAGCAAAAACCCCGGATACCAAAATACTAAATCGCATTTTCACCCCAGATACATTCACAAGCCACATATAATGTCCTCCAGACAGGGTCAACGGACCAGTAGAGACCAACAAAACAACTGGGGACATCACAGATTCCCCGAACATGCGTGACAAAAAAACCCTACTTGAGCTTTATATATTAGATGTATTATTTCCACTTATATATCATTGTTGGGGGACTGGCTGTACCAGCAGAAGCAATGTTACGTCCATTGCTGCACAAGTATTACCTTCTCCATGAGGCAGTGGTACGATGGGGTTCCTGCCTAAGGAGTGTATAATGTGACCATAACAGATTGTACCTGGGTGGAGGGGAGGCATGTACGGTTTGCCGTTCCATTAAACACCTGAATGTCTGCTGGTGTATGTGTGCATACAGTAACGGGCCCATCCATCTCCTACAGGTCCTTAACTCACGCAACACTTGTAAACTAAATTATTGCCACATTAATACACGCCTAACTCACATAGAGTATCTCCAAATACATTGTTAACCTTAAAGATGCATTGTCATGATTATGACAAATTAATCATACCAAATTAACCCATATTATGAGTTATAGGACTGAATTCATCAATATTCTGCGGCTATTTTATGTTTATTCAAGAAATTGACATTGAATCGGTCGGTATAAAACGGCCGCTATAGTGAGCGATAATAGGTCAATCCAGCACAGGGATCCTATGACACACTGTAACAAAAACAACAGGACAACATCCCCCAACATGTTGGTCACATGACTTTAGATGAGTTTGAAAAGAATGGAACAAAAAGTAGAAAACTGAAGTTGTTGACCGATGTTAGCTGTGACTGTGTGACTGCTGCTTTAACTATTGGGTCCAACTCTATCTACACAGACTCCTTTTCCTTCAATCTCTCCTCTTGTTGCCAGAATACTGGTCTAAACATATTATTGCTTCAACTGAAATCAAATTGACAAAGTTCATTACAGACGAATGGATTAGTTAGACTAATATTGATATCTGATCAGATCCATAGGCTGGGGGGGGGGGGGGGGGTGATACTCTAAAGCTTCCCATTTCCTACCAGGTAACATTGATTTATCAATTTACCTGGTAGCAAATGGAAGGCTTTAGAGTATAATCCGAGGCGCCTGAAACCTTCCCCATTCCTCCTACTGACGTTTGATAATAAGAAAATAAGCAGTTCCTGCTGGGATTAGGTTCACATAACTGCTGCAGCTTCACTCTTTAATCTTGAATCTTGTTTCTTACATAATAGGGATTAACCTAAAAAGAATTTGGCAAAATTAGTGCGGGATCTTTGGCAAGCTTGTCGGTGGTTGCTCTGAGAACGATTGTGCTATGAATGTACAGTGGAACCTCCCATAAAGACCACCTCTCTATAGAGACCACCCCTCTATTATATATACAGTGGAACCACACATAAAGACCACCTCTCTATAGAGACCAGCTCTCTGTTAAAACCAGTTTCCAGAATTGCTTTTCTCTTATTAGATTAGCCCCTCTAATGAGACCACCTCGCTATTAAGACCAGTTTCTCTCAATCCAAAGCGTGGTCTCAATAGAGAGGTTCCACTATATTCAGGAGAATCTCAAGAAAGAAATCAAGTATTGACCAACACCCACTGTCTCACCACGCCCCAAAATGTTTAAATCATTACATAAAGACTGGCCATGCCAGGACACCAAATATTGGGTCATATTATCAGAAAAAGTACAATTCACCTTCACAAACCCTCTCAAATAACCCAGATTTAAGAGAAAAATGAGCTTCAAAATGCAGTTTCAGAACTGATACTTTTATCATATTTAAGTCAATGCGACACCAAATATACTCAGATATACCCAGTATTATTCATTTTTCAGCCTAATTCAGGAGAATTTCCTAAATATGTTGAGCTGCCAATTGGACATTTTGTGAAATCTGACCCCATTATAGGGATATATGGCCCATTAAACGAGGAGGTGCTGAAGACAATTAATCTCTGGGCTGTTAATTACATTATTGTATCAATATAGTCTCTAGTATTGACAACTGCCTTGTTGCACTTCAACCAATACAAACCTGTTCCCGCTGACAGAAAATGTTAAATTGGTGAACAACAAGTGGTAAATAGTCACAACAAATAAGAATTAAGTGAAGTCAAATATTTAATCTCTGCCTAATTAAGGTAATTAAGGTAATTATAGACCGTTTCAGACAGTGATTGACTGATGATAAAAGCTAGAGTCAAGGCAGACTTTAATACCTAATCAGCTTCTAACACTCTGCACATGGTTGAACACTTGTCAGCTAAATAGTGTTTTTATGTTAGAACCATATTATAGCATTGTGTACCAAACATTGCCACGATCTCGGTACAATGTCCACAATATTAGGGCAGAATGGAGACGGTTGTACCGTATGCCTTGTAATCAGTATACCATGGGGTGATAACCCTTATGGGAAATACGATACAATGCAATCACAAACCCTGCGTTAGGCTCCGGTGAAAACGTAACCAACACATTAAGTTCTCATGGGAAGCGAACTACATTATTATAACCTTATTCTTGTCTTAATTTGGATTATTTTGAGGGATTGGTGAAGGTGAATTGTACATTTTCTGAAAATCTGACCCTTTATAGAGTATTCAGAGGCGCCTAAATCCTTCCCGATTCCCTTAATACCGGTTATGTGTTGGTTTATTCATAAACGCTAAAATCGATTCAATTATTGTCCTAAATTGTTATATTTTTATTTTTGAAAAATCTGCAATATTTCTAGGTGGATAATTACCAGCAAAGTAGCTGAATATACTCAATAGGATGATCTAAGTAACACACTGATATAATTAATAAACAGTCTTGAATCGTGGTACATGTATCCATACCACCACAAGGACTAGACACTCCAAACATGAACAAATTCCAACAAAGAGATCTTGTAAGTAAACGACTTTGAAAAACACCAATTTTGCGACTTGTGACTCATTTTCCTGAAACACATCACAATTGTCAGCGTTAAATATGAATCATACAACATTGAATCTGGTTTCAAGCAACAAATTATTGATACACATGGAGTAGACGTTTGCCCGTCAATACAATAAACCTGATATGGGTCAGATTTTCAGAAGATGTATAATCTTCAGATCTACACATTTAGTAAATTCTGTATAACTAGGCTGTAAAATGATAAATACCGGGTATATCTGAATATATTTGGTATCGCATTGATTCAAACAATCTGTCTGGTTATGTTGAACTGCCTTTTGAACCTCATTTTTGTCTTAAATTTGGGTTATTTCAGAGGATTGGTGAAGGCAAATATTGTGCATTTTCTGGCGATTTCACCCATATCGACCAAACTTGCCCCTTGCATCTATAATTTCAGAATACCGGATGCCCCAGTTTTATCAATATTTCACATTTGGTTCTTGTGTTCTAACGACTCACACTGAACTTTAACTTGATAAATTTAAACAGAGCCAACCCCAACAAGCACGGGGGAGGAGTATGTGTATATATTAGAGATACATTTCACTGTGAGGTCGATGAGAATTTAACATTGAGCGATGAAGATATCGAATTGTTAAGTATAACAATAACGAAAGAGTACATGAAGCCTATTTATCTAGGTGTTGTTTATAGACCTCCACACTCTAATGTTACTGCATGTTTAGATAAACTTAATGAATTAGTCAAAAAATTCGATACTTTAAGGCGCCCAGGTTCCTTAATAATTGTTGGTGATTTTAATATAGATCTGTTGGACAAAACTAATTCCAAATTTAAAGCTTTAAATGAATATTCCAATGCCACTGACCTCACTCTGAAAATGAAATTTATTACACGATATGGCCCTCAGAAGGATAGTATCTTAGATTACTTCCTATATCGAAGTAATAAACCAGCCACACTAGGCACCATTAACTATAATATCTCTGACCACCAAGCCATTTATTTGATTCTCAGACACCAAAGAACTAAAAAAAGTCCTGGTAAGATGAAAAGAATTAGAATGATGAAAAATTATAATGTGGATCGGATAAAAACTATCCTCAATAATAATACCAATTGGGCCAAGTTCTATAATTTAACAGAAGTGAATTCAGCCTGGGAGTATTTATATACGGTATTGGTTGATGTGATGGATCATATTGCACCATGGAAAAATGTATATTTTCAGGGTTCCAAACCTGAATGGTATTCGAAAGAAATTATTGATGCATGTAAAATACGTGACGAAATGTACAAAGCTGCTAATATCTCGAAGGATCATAATGATATTAATGCAGCCAGAATTCAGCGAAATTTAGTTAATAGCCTCCTCAGAAGGGCTAAGACTCAGTATTATACCAATATCCTTGAAGATAACTCGAATGATAGTAAAAAAACTCTGGAGAACCCTAGATGAAATTACAGCAAAACAAGGGAAGGAAATATTAAATATTAGAGACAATAATAATATTAAACTCAATACCCCTGATTCGGCCAAATATCTTAACGATTTTTATTGTGCTATTGGTGAAAAGATCCAACAGCAAATTTATACCTGATATTCCCCCAGATGATTATACTGAGTCAATTACTGAGGTATGTAATAATTTTCGTGTCATATCCCTAGAAACCCTATCAGAACTGATCTCAGAGATAGACACGTCGAAGTCTTCTGGCTGCAAAGAACTAAATTAAAAAATGTACAAAGATTTATTTACCATTGTTAACTGCCAATTATTACATGTATTCAATTTATCCATTGAGTCAGGTGTTTTCCCAGCAGCATGGAAAGTAGCCATAGTGAAACCGATACCCAAAGTTAACAATGCCTCCTCGCCCAAAGATACCCGACCTATAGCCCTTACCCACATAGGAGGAAAAATGTTAGAAAAATATATCGCCTCACAGATCTGGAATCATCTTAACGTTAATAATATCATTTCGGACCATCAATATGGCTTCAGGAAAAATAGAAGTACTCACGAGGCTCTCTACGAATTAATAAGTCATATTAATGAAAACAATAACAACAAAATTCATACAGTAGCCACATTTATTGATTTTAGTAAAGCCTTCGATAGCGTAAACCATATTATAATTAAAGAAAAACTTAGAAAAATTGGTCTGAATAACAAAGCACTAGAATGGCTATCATCTTATCTCTCGAACAGATCGCAGTCTGTTAGGCTTGGAGAACATTATGTTAGGCTGTTAGGCTTGGAGAACGATTATTGACTACAGTGCACCATTCACTAGTGGTTGCAGCCAAAAAACACTTAATTCCATCTAAAGATTACAGAATACGGCACTGAAAATAGCTATTGGTTGTCACCCTAGAACTGCTACTGATCATATACATAACATCAAGAAAACCATGAAATTAGACAA
The DNA here is from genome assembly GCA_942159475.1 of Sthenelais limicola. Lineage (NCBI taxonomy): Eukaryota > Metazoa > Annelida > Polychaeta > Phyllodocida > Sigalionidae > Sthenelais > Sthenelais limicola. Next base: position 2,841,940 of record OW804100.1, on the reverse strand, counting down.
AAGAACAGGCTTCCTTCTCTCCAAAATGGCATTTACCAAAATATGTTAACGTAACCATCACAATCCTCATCCGGTAATTCGACCTACTCGTCTTCATAATGCTCCTATACTTAATTTATTTATCCCTAGATGGGAAATCGATCCATTTTCCCTATTTTACCAAGTTGCATTTACGTGGAATAATCTTCCCACCTATCTCCGTAATATTCGTGATAATTTAATGTTTAAGAACCATATTAAACGATTTTACCTTACTTAGAGATGAATCGATAAACCACTCAGCTCTCACCTCCAATATTATTATATTATTTTTGTACAGAATTGTCAAACTTCATTTCCATTATTTCTCACTCCATCCAACTCCGCTCCAAGATTTTCTTGTAAATTGAATTAACTACATCCGATATTATTATTATTGTACTTTTAATGATGAATTCACCGTTTTGCCAATATTGTTAACTTTAAATCATTGACTTGGAGCAGAAGGCTCCGAAGAGCGCTTGACTTGCAAGCGAAGTGTTCCTCTTCTGCCATGTTTCAGTATATCTTTGAAAATAAAAACGTTTAAAAAAAAAAAAAAATGCTGGACGTGTTGCCTGCTGTTTATTAGTGAAGTGAATTATCAGGTGATTCTCCCTCACCAGCTCCTTAATAGACACGAGGGAGCTTGAATTGATGGGGTGGGGGGAGTGGTCATTGAATAGGGTTGTGCAAAAAGGTTTTTAAAAAGCTACAATTGTTTCAACTTGACTGCTAAATGATACTAAATGGTACTAATACTGCATGAAACAGGTACATAACTGCATTGCTGATGGTCCAAATATTGGCTCAGATTTTCAGAAAATGTACAATTGGCAGCTGTACACATTTACTAAACTCTGCTAAATTAGGCTGCAATACTAGGTAAATTCTAATATATTCGGCATTGCATTGGTTCTAACAATCTGTTTGGTTAGGTTTAACTGTATTTTGAACTTTATTTTCGTCTGAAATTTGGGTTATTTGAGAAGATTGATGAAGGTGAATTGTACATTTTCTGGCGACTTCACCCAAGAAGGCTAGCTTCGACGCATGAGATTCCATTAAAAGGAACATCATTATACTCAACCCTTGCTAGGTGGCCAGATGCCTCCTCATCCATTAGGTGACCAGAGTGGTTGGGATGTGAAAGGTCGGCCACAAGGGCTGCACTTCAGGTTGAACACACAACTCACCAAGGCAGTAAAAATGTTTGTCTTTGCGAGCTTGGGTTTCAGCTGGGGATGAGACAAGTTTGAGATGTGACTTGGGGGAGAAGCGTTCCATCAGCCCACATTATCCACACCATAGGTGGGTCAGGTTTTCAGAAAATGCACAATTCAACTTCGCTAATCTTCTCAAATAACCCAAATTTCAGACGAAAATAAAGTTCAAAATACAGTTCAACCTAACCAAAACAGATTGCTAGAATCAATGCAATGCCAACTATACTTGAATTTACCTAGTATTGACCAAATTCCAGCCTAATTTAGGAGAATTTACTAAATGTGTAGAGCTGCCAATTGTACATTTTCTGAAAATCTGACCCATCTACCAGGATGTGACTTGAGGGAGAAGCATTCCACCGGCCGTGTAACCAAACCCACATTACACACACCGTAGGTAAACATCTTACTTCTGACACAATGATGCAGACAAGTTCTCCTATCCCAGTGCAAACCTGCTTTTATTACACGCCTGGTGACTTAAGGGTGGTCTCCACTGGCTGCGGTAGGCTCTATGGTAAGCCCTGCGGTGAGCCCTGTGGTAAGCTCTGTGGTAAGCCCTGCGGTGAGCCCTGTGGTAAGCTCTGTGGTAAGCCCTGTGGTAAGCCCTGCGGTGAACCCTGTGGTAAGCTTTGTGGTAAGCCCTGTGGTAAGCCCTGCAGTAAGCCCTGTGGTAAGCCCTGTGGTAAGCTCTGCGGTAAACCATGCGGTAAGCTCTGTGGTAAGCTCTGCAGTAAGCTCTGTGGTAAGCTCTGCAGTAAGCTCTGTGGTAAGCTCTGCAGTAAGCTCTGTGGTAAGCTCTGCAGTAAGCTCTCTGCAGTAAGCTCTGTGGTAAGCTCTGTGGTAAGCTCTGTGGTAAGCTCTGCAGTAAGTTCTGCAGTAAGCTCTGTGGTAAACCTTGCGATGATGTTGTGATGGTGAGGAGTGGCGAGGTCCTGCCTACATCGTTCACTGACCATGTAGGCAGGATCTCATCATTCCTCTCCACCTACAGACCCAGCACAAACCATTGCAAGGCTTACTGCAGAGCTTACCACAGCCAGTGGAGACCACCCTTAAGGTCCATTCCCATTACCATGACCATTACCTTATGTTTGATATCAGATCAATTGATAACTTTGATGATTTTAAACATATAGGATAAAGTAGACTCTTTTGCCATAAAAACACAAACATGAAACTTTAGTGAGAGGGAGGTCACCTGTGTATGTATATCTCAGCTTAAAAATAATCAATGTGTGTTTATTATTCCAATACCAACTTGTACACATCTTTTCTCTCTGGCTCAGGTCCCAGAGGTAGACCACCGTATGGTGAGCTGGGGAGCTTGTTTAGAATTATTACAATATTAACATGATGTTCTTGCTCTATAACCTGAATAAAGTTTAAATTGAAAAGACAATGACCGGCTGGCCGATACTTGCCGGTTGTAATAATTTAACATTGTGTTTGTTGCTCTGCGGCGGCACTTTAACATTAGTTATTGCCGTGCAGTGCTCCTACGCCAGGAGTACTTCAGCCGGCAATGATACAGGACTTTTTCTTCTTTTTTTCTTCTTCATTAAGTCATTAAGTTACAATACTGTAACAAAGGGGTCTCTCTGTAGAACTTTTGATTAACTAAATGATCGTTAATTGCTAATTAGCTTAATTGCTAATTAACAAGGTAAATTAGGGTACTTCTCGTTGTCTTGTGTTGGAGTCCCTTTGCTATCTGGAGAAAGTGGTTGTCAATTGACAAACAAATGAAGGCTGGAGGTTTAAGTATAGATGTGTATTGAATCTCTGGTAAGGTGTAGAAGTACAAAGTACAAGTCCAAGTAATAAGATGTAGTCAACAGAAATGTCAGTATATCAGCTAGTCACGTATACTAACTGAATACCTCCACAGCCTTTGGTCACCAACTCCAGAGTGTGTCCCTCTCTCACGCACACAAGGTTCTTATACTAGGGCTCAGATAATTGCCCTCCACTATAATTTAAATTGGAATTTCCAGGACCTGCCATGGGGATACCTTAGGGTTACCCCATACAGAGCAAGTTCACTGACCAAAACATATAACCTAATATGATAGGATGTAACGAGGTTGGTTTCTGACTTAATGTATATGTTGCCCACAAGTTATTTTCGACAAGGGATGTCACGAGAAGCCGCAGGCTTCTCGTGACATCCCTGGTCGAAAATAACGAGTGGGCATCGTATACAGTAAGTCAGAAACTAACCGAGTTACATCCTATTTTTATACCACGATCTCATGTTGTAAAATAAATGAATAAACAAACTATTTATTTACCTCGCTTCTCTCCAATGATCGCCATATTGATTTGGTTTATGCCAAATCACTAAACAAGCGTATAACTGATTGGCTAATCAATGACAGCACGGTGGCATATGACGTCACGAATGGGCGTGATGTCATGAGCGAGCGAAACGTCAACCAATGGGGATGCTTCTTAGATTTAGGCCAAAAAAAGTTCATATTTTCATGCGTGGATCCATTCAACAAAACACAATAGCAGGTATCCACTCATTTGCAGCGTGTACAACCCCTGATCGTGGTATAAAGTGCTTCAACCCCATGCTTCTGTATAGAGAGGACCATCTCATGATGTTGGTTTCCAAGAACTAAAACATAATCAGTAAGATAACTCAAGAAATAAACATGGTACATTATAATCAAAAATACCAGCATACTTAGAAAAATAGTGCCTTTTCCCCAATACCAAGAAGTCAGTGATTTAAAGGTTATATAAAAAGTCATAAAATAATTGGTTATAGAAATACTAGCAGCTCAGGACCAAGGATGCATATGAGATATTATATTAATATAGAGAGTCAAAATTAATCCAGTACCAGTGCCGTAATTATTTAGTTGTGAAATGGCCTTTAAAGTTTGGCTCCCCAGTCCTAGGCTTTCCTTGCAAGACACAAGCCTATCCTGTGGCTAGTTTGTTTTTGATTAATCTTCCATTGCCAAATATGTTTTTGTTATAAATATCAGAAGTTCCAAACTATTTTATTCTTAATTTAGAAAGTTACTAAGTTTAACAGGTGCGCGTCTTGCCAGCCAAAAGGTAGGCAGTTTTATTGGTATACATTAAATGATAGGGTCCTGGGAGGGGAATTTCGATCCCCGTGTGGTGACCACTGGGGTTAATGGGAAAAGGTTGAAGATTACTGATAAAATACATCTATGCTAGTACACGCACAGTGATAATTATTGTCCTGCATTCCAGAACTGACTTGACTATCAAGGTATTTAGGCATATAAAATTTAACTTGATGTCCAGGGTCCAAAGGGCTTAGACCATTCGTGAGAACAATTGTCCAAAGTTTCTGTAGCACAGGCTGGTATAAAGAAACAAAACTATAGGCATCAGTCTTATGTTATAGTCCAAGAACAGAGTAATATTAAAACTAATCCAGGAATATACTTTGACCAAGATAAGAGTAATAATAAAACAAATCCAGGAATATAATTAGTAATTGAATTAAACAAGAATCCATTAACTAATTAGGCAATCCAATCAGTAGTAAGATCAACCATTAAGGATCAATTAACTAATTAAGCAATCAAATCAGTAATGAGATTAAATCATTAAGTGGGTTATACTGGGTGTGCATTTATATAACTTATTTACAATACAATTGTTAAAAAAATACGCATTTTGTCATTCAACGATGTGTCTCATACGTTGCCTTACTAAGAAATAGTACAATTTCCCTCCTCTCACATTAATCAGAGTGAGCAATGCACATGATAGTATTAAGGAAAAGAACTTTTACTTCTCTTCTACTTTTGAGTAAACTTCTCACTTTTGAGTACCAGCTTTAAAAGTATTCCTCCATCGGCGTTCATACCCAGCTGTTTGTACAATTTATTCTCTTGTATTTTACTTCTTTATTATTGAAGTGAAATTACATGACTATGGGTAAAAGTGATGCTCTTTCTGGGTTTGGCTTTTATTTTGCTATAATCTTGAGGCAAGCGTCAGCCATCAAACATGCTTCGCACGGTCTCACAGAGTAAATTGCATTGTCTAATGATAAAGTCTAGGCTCACAACCTCTCAGATAAGCTAATAATGGGTTGTCAGTGATTGAACGCTTAATGGCTATCCTGGCCCTAGGGTAGGTAATGAGATGTGATTAGTATGGTTTGGAGCGAGAGGCTTTCCCTCAGTTTGGAGGGATTCTCAAGTCTCTGCCTAGGCTGGATAGTTGCACAGGCCTTATGGGTCAGATTTTCAGTCAAAACAATGTACAATTCGCCTTAACCAATCCTCTCAAATAACCCACATTTAAGACAGAAATGAGCTTCAAAATGCAGTTTAACAAAACAGAACTGATACTTTAAATCAATGCGATACCAAATATACTCAGATATACCCAGTATTCTTCATTTTCCAGCCTAATTTTAATATAATATGAGAAGTTCCTAAATATGTAGAGCTGTCAATTGTACATTTTCTGAAAATCTGCCCCATACACGTAACCAAAGGTAGCTGGAGTGAGAGAGAGAGAGAGAGAGAGAGTGGACCTCACCCTAACCCAGCTCATGTAGCTACAGGCTGAAGCAGGTGTAAGTAGACTATAGCCAGAATGAAATCTTCTCCCCATCGTTCAGTTAACGAATTGTGTGAGCCACGAAATGTGCAAATTAGTGCTGATACTAATTTGCGGAGGGGTCAGATGCTGATATAAGACTGGTTCCCATTTTTCCCATCATGCATTTGGTTTTCATAGATCATTTATACTGTTATAGTATAGCGGGAGCTTTGTGGAAGAACAATTGGTTAAGGCATTGGACATTGGCATTGGTGGACATTGGCATTGGTGAAAACATTCTTGAAATTTTTTATATAAATTTTGCCAAATATTTGTATGTCACTTTTCAACAAAATCCATCCCATGGTGCACTGTAACAGACATGCGCAGTGGCAGATGCAAATCCCCTATTGCTGCGGTAAATCCTGAATGTATTCCGGGGGCAGTTGGCAGAATATAAAGGTTTGTGTTCAGCCAAAGCATTAAAGGCGCAGGAACACGTGAATGTAATCTGTACAACAAGGGCTATACTGCAGACATGGGTCAGATCGTCAGAAAATGTACAATTCACCTTCACCAATCCTCTCAAATGACCCTAATTTAAGAGAAAAGTGACGTTCAAAATACAGTTTAACACAATGAAAGAGACATGTTTTATCAATACAACGCCAGAGATACTCTGATATACCAATTATTCATAATTGTTAAGTCTAATTTAGCAGAAGTTACCAAATTTGTAGGGCTGCTGATTGTGCATGTTCTGAAAATCTGACCCATACATGGTGATGATCGTGACTTGCGGTGATGTATGAATGGTGTATTGGACAGCAGGCGTGTCGTAGTGCCACACCTACCACATGTTAGCACCCTTTAGATAGACACCGTTTGATGTGAAAGTCCATTTAAGGGTCAGATTCTCACAAAATGCACAATCTACAGTTCAACACATCTCTCAAATTCTGCTAAATTAGGGTGAAAAATGATAAATACTGAGTATATCTGAGTCTATCAGGACTGTATTGTATTCATTCAATAAGTCAGTCTGGTTGTGTTCAACTGTATTTTGAACATGATTTTCGTCTTAAATGTGAGTAATTTGAGGGGATTGGTGAAGGCGAATTGTACATTTTCTGAAGATCTGACCCATCATCTACTCACTCAGGCCCATTCCACTGCTTGCAAACACAAATACTGTTGCAGTTGCAGTGAATCTTTCACTACTCACTGTTGTATGCAGCAACTTTATCAGAGAGAGTTGTTTGATTCAATCGCTTTGTTTACTCGTTTTCCCCACTCAATGTCCGTATCAACCCTACCAGCATACATTCACTGCCCCGTTATCATACATTCACTGCTCCCTTATCATCTAATCATGTTCTTATCGTTAGCACTGTTTGTCCTATTAGCCAGATTTATACTCCCGTTGACAAATGACTGGTTGAGGGAAATACGATTAAAATGGAAATGAGGAAGGCCAGACCAGCTATATAGTCGATGTCAAAAATCCTTTTGTATTACGTCTTAACATATATTAATTGCAACATATTAGTTATACAGTATTAGCGACAACCATCATATATATCGCAAGTGATATTTGCCAGGGGAGCCAAGCATCAAATCGCAGTGACGACATTGATTTGATTTAGTGATTATATTTTTTCTAAGATAAAGTAAAGTTTAGTTTAGTCTATTCCATAAAGCTCTTCCAGATGGACTTATTAGAAAATAAGTTACGGTAGTTAGAGTAGTGGAGAGGTTTGAAGGAAGGAGAAGCAAAGACGTACAGTGGTCTATGCAATCTAGGCCCAAAGTTGAGAGAGTCCCTTCAAACGAAGGGAAAGCCTCTCGCCTCAAACCGCAAAGTGTCATTATAATTCCATTAAGACCGCAAAATGTCATTATAATTCCCATTAAAACGCTGAGTCCTCGGCCGGGAAACTGATTAGCGAAGTAGGCTGACATACCATTCTTATCTGATCTGAGGGTTTGGACCTGGAGTGTATGGGTGCATTGCACTATACACGATAAGATCGTGTCTTATAGGCCTTGGAACACCCTCTTAAAGTTACAAGTAGAAGGGCTTTATGATACGAGGGTTGTTGCATTGAAACTCATACATTTGAGCGAGGTATAAGTGGTCTCTGAGAGGTCTGTCAGACTAGCCTTAGAAAATATAATATAGTGCAATGCATGTTATGATATGAGGGATTACGAGGCCTCTGAGAGTGGCTTCACACAGAATCGTATATAGTGCATTATTTCTGTTATCAATTCCCTGAACTTTCTTATCTATACATGTCTGATGTGCTTTAGCATTCAATATAAAATTATTCCAAGTCATTTCGGGGCAGGTATATTTTATAATGACGTTTTCATTACTAAGATTTCTTGCACTGATATATATTGCTCTGATGGTCATAAGCAATCGCTAACCACCTGGAACATTCTATAATAGGGCTTCCACTTACACGTCAAACGTGACCACCGTCAAGAGTGGCCAGTGGCGACGGTTGAACGGTGACCACCCATGGCCATTTTTGACCGTCGCTCTTGACCGTCCTCGGTATACACATACACGTCAAAAAGTACCAGAATGGTAACCGTCGGACGGTCCACTAGGAGGCACCGTCCAACGGTCCATGGTATCCACTTGTACGTCGGACGGTCCCCTAGGGACCACCAGACTTTTGATTCATTAGTGTTTGGACATTTCTCGTCATAGTTCTACATATATATTAGCAAAGCATCGATCTCCAGACTCTACTAAACTCTCCTTGATATTACCAGATATATAAATTTGAAATATTTTAAAAATAGGCTTGGCAAACAGATCACTATCACTGTGTTATAATGTTTTCTGTGTATAACGGTATAACAAATTATTGTGGCGAAGGTAAATATCAATGGAGATCGATCAAAGAACAATAGAATTATTATAGAATTGTTCACAATTGCTGCTTCTCTGAGCTACCAGACCCCCCCCCCCCCCCCCCCCCCCCCCCCCATATTACCTTTTCGGAAACTCATTGTTTTTAGCGTTTTCAGACATAAGAGCGGCCATCACAGCCAACTATAGTGCCTCTATAGGTTTATCACTGCATTCGGGCTATACAGGTTCCTGTACTTCTGTGACTAAACTGAATTTATTTGTGAGACTTTTCTTATATTGTTGCTATTTTTCCTGATTGATCTCCATATTACTTATCATTGATATGTACCTTCGCCACAATTATTAGTTAGTTAAATCATTAATCCGAATAGATCACATATTTAGTCTGCTGTAGTACCCACATGTTGCAAACTTACTTTATATAGACAATTCTTAGACATTATGTGAACTAGGATTACGTAAGCTAGTTCTTTCATGTTGGTTCTGACCAAACACTGAATGTTTCAAAAGAGCAATAGCTTATATAGGGAAATAGAATGGAACGATTTAGATTGAGAGTTCAAAACAATTGTTGATCATAGGTAGTTTAAACGAGCACTCATGAATAGATATAGAGAATTGCTTACTATTTATAAACAATGATAATTGAATTGTTTTTAGACTTGCCCTGTTTTTATCCCTGCGGTGAGTTAAGCGAATCGCTTCGAATTACCCAACTATATTTGTATTCCAGTTGCAGTGTTGTTCTGGATATGGTGACTAACTGGATTTGCCTTACATAATTATATGAACGTATTTGGAATATTGAATTATCAGCTGTTTTTCTCGCAAATTGTTCGCATGATGACATAATGTATGTATAATGACGATTTTAGAATTCTTTATTTAAGATAAGATAAGATAAGAACTACTTTATTCATCAATTAGGACAGTTACATAATGACAAATAGGTACACAGACTTCTAGAGGTGACCTCCAGTTCTCCCTGCCGTTACCCTGGCCGAAAGGGGTAATAATATAATACTGTTTTACATTTATAAAGAGACAAGTAAGAAATAAATGACTAATACAAAATCACAACAAGTTCAAAAGGCTATGCCTTTGAGTCTTTCTAAATACAATAATATCATGTTAAGAGAGTAATATATTATATATTTTCAATTTATTTACATAGTTTATTTTCTTTTGAAGCACATGTACCATCGATTGTGATTCCTTATTATTATTGAACGATAGGGCAACGCATGAAATATAGCTGCGTGGACAGTTATGCATGTTTTCTACCTCTTGTTAAAATTCGAAAAGTTAAAAGTCGAAATAATCATTAAAAACGCCAATAATTAATCATAAATCAATAGAAATGATAAAATAAATGTACAGATTAACTCCAAACTATTCACCAAAATTGTCATAAGCATATTCAGCACCAGGAAAACACCCACATGTCGAAATAGGTAGTAAAATATGGTCAAAATGGCCCTAAATTAATAAAAATCGAATGAAATGATAAAAATAAACTTAAAATAAATGTACAAATGCACTGCAAAATGTTCACATGTATCAAGCAGAGGCATCCAAGGTAATAACTAACTTCGTTATGGCCACAAACACCCAAAACAAAAAAATAAATTTTGCTTTGGTCATGTTTGACCGTCCCTTGACGGCTGCCCCTCCGGTCAAAGAAGTACCCCCTGACATCTTTGACCGGAGCATGGACGGTCAAACGGGAGCCATGGACGGTCAAACGGTCCCATGCGACCGTCCGACGGTCGCTTCGGTATCCACTTGCACGTCGGTCAAAAAGTGCCATGGCACCGTCCGACGGTGACCGCGTGGTACCGACCGACGTGTAAGTGGAAGCCGAGCTTATTATACACATTGACAATTAAAGGCCGCTACGCGAGCGACTCAAAGTTCTTCTCTCTAAAAGAATGATATGAAATTATCTGGTTGAGTCGCTCAATCTAACTGGGAGGTATTCTCCACACCGATATTGTCTCCTTATTATGCATTAATCGATATTTCAGATTGATTGACTATCGAACGCAAACTCCCGTCACCAGTAACCTATAGTTAAGATTTGATTTTCTGTCTTTCTCATAATGACTTAACATGTTTAAATATTTAGTAAGTTTTAAAATTAGAATCCCTAATCAATACCTTATTTAGAGATAAAACAAATTACAAGTCTCGCCCAAAGTAACACAAGTTCTACAAGACTCAGAGGGCAGTAGGGAAATAGAAACAGTCACCAGCATGGATCAACCACTGGACAAAGGATCTTGGGAATTGGCAGGAATCTTTGCGGATGGGTCAGATTTTCAGAAAATGTACAATTGGCAGCTGTAGACATTTAATAAATTCTGCTAACGTAGGCTGCAATTTGGCCAATACTAAGTAAATTCGAGTAAATTCAGCATTGCATTGATTCTAGCAATCTGTTTGGTTAGGTCGAACTGTATTTTCGTCTGAAGTTTGGTTTTTTTTAGAGAATGGTGAAGGTCAATTGTGCATTTTCTGAAAATCTGACCCAGGTATAAAAGGCCACAGATCCCACCCCTAGACATTCAATGGTACGGGTTTAGGTGAATATCGCCACGTCTACCTACTATGTTTAAATATTTAGTTTTCACGGCTGTTCCCTCAGTATGTTCCCGAACTGCGATTAACATCGCATCACTGTAAAACATTTTTATTGCTTGGCTCTAAACATAGTTTTAACGATTTGGTGTGTGTAGAAGGCGGATTTGACTGTAATGTCAATCATCAGTATCACTATAGTAGTAGTGCTTATCACTCTATTGTACCATGCTGATGACATACCCACCCCAGGCGAGTGGGTGAGGCCGAACACCATCAACCCTGACATCAGCCTTTTATTACACAAGACAGCTGCAGATTTATTTTTTTATTACGATTTCAGGTCAAGACATGAATTTACAATGATTACATACAAAAAACGCTTGTCCACAATGAGAATATATTCTAGCGTTGCCTTTCCAAAGGAAAAAATAACTTCCATTATTCACGATCATCCATTACTTCTACATAAATCTAAGCACAGTTCTACCGGTGCAAGCTCAACTGTTATCTCCACGCTCCTCTACATATTATTGGAAAACCTTTTTTTCATTATAAGCAATTCTCATGAGGGTTCTACGCTTAAACTGCAAGATAGTCGATCTGCATTTATATTGAAGCTGACAAATTGAGCAGAAATATCATTTATGATGGATCAACAAATATAACATTGTTTTAATCACCCCGGCTCCTGCAGAATAAAGATAGGCTGCCAGTACTGGTGCGCATGTCAATATAAAGATCAATAGCTTTTCTTAGGTTTAAACGGGAAGTGGAATGGGACATTTCTCATCAGGGCCCTGCATATCAATTGGCAATTAGAGAAATAAATATTTAAATTCATTTCACCCTTCGTATGCTCAGCCCTTAGAAATAACATAGGCTCTGTATATTGTTTAGCTGGTCAGTAACTGATATGCACAGCCCATAGAGGTAACATAGGCTCTGTATATTGTTAAGCTGGTCTGTAACTGATATGCTCAGTCCATAGAGATAACATAGGCTCTGTACATTGTTAAGCTGGTCAGTAACTGATATGCTCAGTCCATAGAGATAACATAGGCTCTGTATATTGCTAAGCTGGTCAGTAACTGATATGCACAGCCCATAGAGATAACATAGGCTCTGTATATTGTTAAGCTGGTCAGTAACTGATATGCTCAGCCCATAGAGATAACATAGGCTCTGTATATTGTTTAGCTGGTCAGTAACTGATATGCACAGCCCATAGAGATAACATAGGCTCTGTATATTGTTTAGCTGGTCAGTAACTGATATGCACAGCCCATAGAGATAACATAGGCTCTGTATATCGTTTAGCTGGTCAGTAACTGATATGCTCAGCCCATAGAGATAACATAGGCTCTGTACATTGTTTAGCTGGTCAGTAACTGATATGCTCAGCCCATAGAGATAACATAGGCTCTGTACATTGTTTAGCTGGTCAGTAACTGATATGCTCAGCCCATAGAGATAACATAGGCTCTGTACATTGTTAAGCTGGTCAGTAACTGATATGCTCAGTCCATAGAGATAACATAGGCTCTGTATATTGCTAAGCTGGTCAGTAACTGATATGCACAGCCCATAGAGATAACATAGGCTCTGTATATTGTTAAGCTGGTCAGTAACTGATATGCTCAGCCCATAGAGATAACATAGGCTCTGTACATTGTTTAGCTGGTCAGTAACTGATATGCTCAGCCCATAGAGATAACATAGGCTCTGTACATTGTTAAGCTGGTCAGTAACTGATATGCTCAGTCCATAGAGATAACATAGGCTCTGTATATTGCTAAGCTGGTCAGTAACTGATATGCACAGCCCATAGAGATAACATAGGCTCTGTATATTGTTAAGCTGGTCAGTAACTGATATGCTCAGCCCATAGAGATAACATAGGCTCTGTATATTGTTAAGCTGGTCAGTAACTGATATGCACAGCCCATAGAGATAACATAGGCTCTGTATATTGTTTAGCTGGTCAGTAACTGATATGCTCAGTCCATAGAGATAACATAGGCTCTGTATATTGTTTAGCTGGTCAGTAACTGATATGCACAGCCCATAGAGATAACATAGGCTCTGTATATTGTTTAGCTGGTCAGTAACTGATATGCACAGCCCATAGAGATAACATAGGCTCTGTACATTGTTTAGCTGGTCAGTAACTGAAGCCATAGAGATAACATAGGCTCTGTATATTGTTTAGCTGGTCAGTAACTGATATGCACAGTCCATAGAGATAACATAGGCTCTGTATATTGTTTAGCTGGTCAGTAACTGATATGCTCAGTCCATAGAGATAACATAGGCTCTGTATATTGTTTAGCTGGTCAGTAACTGATATGCACAGCCCATAGAGATAACATAGGCTCTGTATATTGTTAAGCTGGTCAGTAACTGATATGCACAGTCCATAGAGATAACATAGGCTCTGTATATTGTTTAGCTGGTCAGTAACTGATATGCTCAGTCCATAGAGATAACATAGGCTCTGTATATTGTTTAGCTGGTCAGTAACTGATATGCTCAGCCCATAGAGATAAAATAGGCTCTGAAGCAATATTGCTCACGGGCAATACACATTTGACCTAGTTTTTGGTCCATTGTGCACATACGTGCTTCCTGATCTTCTACATTACGCTCTTTTTCACAGCTATGTTTTCAGAACAAGGTAAAAAAAATAATCATTTAACTATTTATTTGTCAGAATCACTGTAGATCATTTTAATCCAACATTAGTGTAGTGTGCACGGTGAAATAAACACAAAACAACCCTTCGAGTCTCAGCATTGTGAGTATTCACCTACACACAACCTCCCTATGAGTGCAGAGTCCATAATTGCACGAGTTGTGTAGCAACGAGTACAATATTCTAAGCGACTTAAACCAACGAGTGTTTATTTATTATACATGCTTTCAATCATGAAAATAGAAAAGAATTGAATTATGAATTTGAATTTTACCAATAATTATAGCAAAAACCAGATTGGTTGCGATGACAACCCCAGGTAAATCACTAGTGAAATACGCACTTGGCATAAATCACTCTAGATACGTTGTTTTAGAGCAATGTGTGTATAATAAATACTGTGAAGATGCATGGTGTGGCGGTAATTCAGTGGTTAGGTCTATGCTCCCATGCAGCATCCAAGCACTAGTAATACAATCAGGCACACACTGGAAGCCCACACAGTGCACAACTGGACATGTCCAACATGTTGGGGAATCCCCCAATCCACCTTACCAGCAACATTATAGTGTCCTACATCACCCATCATGCTACTGTTCATGTATGTGGTACTTCGACTCTGGGAATATTGTCATGAGTAAAATAATTCCCGAATGATATATCAATATGGACCCCCTGGAAGACCTATGATTAGCATATATGTGGGTACCCCTTTCAGAATATTAATCACTTAATTATTACTTGTTATATATGTATCATGAAAACTGGAAACAAAGAAGATACATATATGTATACATACATATTTTTAAATCCTTGAACATTAATACTTTTCAGGAAAGTTCCTATATTACAATAACTAATTACTTGGCCCTTCTTTGAAAGGCAGAGAAAGTCTTTGAGGGAAATGGGGAGACGTAGTTGAGTATTGATTAATGTATGAGAAGGGTGAATAATTGTGGGTGATCGCATATATACGCACGATGGTAGGAGTGCGTATATAACAGCGATTCACCCTAGATTTATGAGCCCTTCTCATAAATTAATTAATTTATCCCACAACTGTATCACAGCTTGCTCCCAATCGTAAAAGTATCAGTACCCGGTTATGTGCCGAGTTATGTGGCTCCTTATCTGGGGGTGGTGTTGGGTATCAAGGGGTGGGTGGGGGTAGTTGTGGTTTTGTGTTATTGGTGACAAACCCACCTCTTGAGAGGAGGGCAGAGATAAGAGGGATGGATGGTGAGGAGTCAAAGTTGTTTGGTTCTATAAACAAGATTATTCCCATTGGTTTTATTAATGTTATTAGATACCCCAAAATGAGAACGTTCCTACAAATAGATCTTGTGGGTGAAATACTTGGTAGTAACAGATTTGCAAGTAGTTTTGCATAATCCTGGTCCAGAAAATCCATCAAGGCAGTAGGTGTCCAATCACTGACATAGGTAGATAGATAGATAGATAGAAAGAGCAATCTTTTATTTATTAAAAAAGAGTTTAAAGTGATAAATAGGTTGGCAGACTTCTGGGAAACCATTTTGGAACCTCCCAGATCTTCCAGCTGCTCCCCTGATAGAGGCAACGTTTCTATAGGGAGGGACTAATACACAATAATACATAATACGGTTAATAGGCAAAATGAATCAGAGAATATCGGAAATAACCATAGCACTTATTCTCCTATGAAAATGTGTTTTTCGATTGAATTTGAATACAGGAACCCAACATGGTCATTTCATTAAGACTAGCATAAACAATGATAATCTTGTTAAGTACAATGTACACCAACAATCTGTCTATATTCAGAGTGCGTTCTAGTACAGGAACTCAGTACATTAGTATAATGATAAATCAAAAGCAACAGAAGATTGCATCTTTTTTTAATAGACGGCAGTACAGGGATCCATTAACATTCTCACCTTTGTGTTGACGAGTTGTACTTCTCATCAAATAACAGGATATTATACAAATTAACTTAATATCATATATAGTTTCATAACGTTTGCTAAATTGCTCATACAATTTACAAGTTATTTTTCTTTTTTTCGGAGAGAGGTTCACATATTTATTTATTTATTTATTCATTCATTCATTTGTGTCTATATGAATGTTCTCTATTTCACAGCACTCTTATCTGATCTGGGCTTTGTTGCACAATGAAAGTCCACGAACGTGCAGCCTAGTAATTAGATCGTTGTAGATCTTTGGTTAAGAACGACCAGGATTAGAAACGATCAGGCTTTGTTGCACAAGGGCCCGTCCTAACTCTACACTCAACTCTCAAGAGTTGGTAGTTGGCTTTCACCATGAGCGGACGTGGATAGAGCGAGCACCGCTGGTAGCATTGACAAGGGATTAGCATAGCGCCTATATGTGCCCTCCTTTATATACTACCGACCCAGTGATTTTACGTTTGCACCGTCCAGTTTTCACTGTTTGAATCGAACTCTTTTTAGATTTTGAAATCATCCTGGACTTCTTTTACCTTCTATACCTGGTCTACGTGGAACTTTTATTAACCTATGTGAATAAGTGATTGTGCTCACATACTCGCCAGTATGTACCAAGGAAATGCAAACCGATCTACGCGATCTAACACAGATCTTGGCTTTATGAACTTATTTCATCTTGAAGAATCACCAGATCATAATATGGACTTCTACAACACACAATCTCAGGATTTTTCTAGACGATCTAGTCATATGCCTCCCATTAACAGTCCTCCTGTTGCACCGACCAATACTACGCAGATATCCTACCCAAGTCAAGGCAATATGATCTCGTCCTCCATAGCTATGTCTCAAGCTGGAACATCGAATGGACCCGCTCAAACTACAACCAGTCAGATAAGTTATCAAAATCCTATCTCATCCATTGTACCATTTGCCTCCCTTCCAGCTAATCAATCCCAGCCAAACGAGGATAGATTGGATGTCAAACTAGAGCGTTTCATGGAAGGAATGACACTTTCAGTTAACTCAATGAAAGAGTCCCTAGACAAACTAATAGAAACAAATTCTATCTATGAAGGGAGATTTGCCTTTATAGCCTCTAAGATAACAGATGTTAATCGTACATCAAACAGAGTAGAATCTAAATGTGATAACCTGGGTTCTCAAGTTGCAGATATAAATCAACGCCTGCCAGTCGTTGAATCGACTCTCTCTCTTTTTGAGAATAGAGTCCAACAACTGGAAGCCCAACATGCCCAACGCGTACAATGGCCTGCTCCCAATACACAAAATACTTCGATTCCCACTGCTATGAATCCTACTAACAAAAGCCCTTATCCAGCAAACCCCGCAAACCAAGACACTATTCCACCTGCAAATTCGAGAGAACTTAGTTTAATCATTAAAGGTATTAAAGAGCCAGCCGATGAAGAAATAGCTGACACCATAAATGCTTTTTTCAATGATCTAAAGCTAACTATAAAATACATGCAAACAGCTGGCGCAACTCGACTTGGAGATTTCAATAATGATTTGGCATTGGAAATGGAAAACAGTGCATCAAATGTAAAATATGGTAGACCCATTCGACTTACAATGCTCTCAAACACAAACAAAATAAATCTTTTCAAAGCTTTATCCAGAAATCGTAACAACCCAATCCTACAAGGGATTAGAGCGTTCAATGACTTAACAGAGCACGACCAGCTGTTAGAAAAGGAGGCTAGGGCCTTCGCAGCTGCGGCCAGGGTATTACATAAGAAAAGAGCGACTGTCAGAGGAACATCAGTAATGATTGAAGGGGATACCTATGTGGCGGAGAAGTATGATCTCCTTCCACTAGGTATAACACCAATTACAGCTTCGAATTATGACACCCCGGACGGAACATGCTTTCAAGGGCATATGAGTCCCCTTTCAAACCTCTACGTGTGTGAAATGGAAATGGACGATACCAGTACTGTCTACTCTGTAGAACAATTATATCAACTGAAGAAGGCGATTCACAACAAGGCTGATCCTGATTTGATCGAGAAGCTTAGATCGATTAAAAATCCCTACACAATAAAGCGTTTATCAAAACAAATACCTGTTGTCGATGATTGGAAAACACAAGAGAGAGAAGTTCTAAAGGCTTGCGCGAAGGCTAAATTCGATAATCATGCCGAATGTAAGCACTTTCTCATGAGCCTGAAGCCTGGTCACATTTACGAGGCAACCTTCGAAGACCCCCACGGTTGCGGCTTCAGACTTGTAGATGCCGAACAGATCACTGCAAAGAACATCCTACCAGGAAGAAACGCCTTTGGGAAGCTTTTGGAAGAGATTAAGCAAGAGTATACCTGAGTCTAAGTATTACTCTTCTTTTTCCCTTTTGATTCACCAGTTGAAAATGTCTACGTTTCAAATCCTAATCCTGGGCGATTCTCGAGTTAGTAGGTGGGAAGCAATTGCCAGTCAGCTATCGGCGGAATATAATTGCAACGATCTCCAACTGACATTCATATCGATCCCTGGAGGAACGTGTGAATCCATAGCAAATCAAGCGGTTATTCTATTTCATTATCATCAATTCGATGTAATGTATTTCTGTGGTGGCATTAACAATTTTTCCAGCAAAATAGGCTATCGAAAAATAACTCCCATCCAGAGGGTAGAAAATTCCCTTGCCAACATGGTTTTTCAAGACATCACCCTAGCTCTTCCCAAGCTGAGAGCTGTGGCCAAAGTGGTTATAATTTGTGAAATAGTAGGCTTATCTTATGCTATGTATAACAAGCGAGATATAACCTCCCCTGAAGACCAGACCGCTATCAACATGGCAATATATGAGATAAATCAACAAATCCGCAAATACAATAGGAAGAACAAGTTAACCACACCAAGCTTTGAAGGACATACCCATAAGATACGAAAGGGATTCATCTCACATCGTTATAACTCTACAACTTCCGATGGGATCCACTTTACCCACGACACAAATACTAAATTTGTCAAGAAAATTTTCTCTACAATATACAGAAATATCAGACAAACTGTTGACTTTTATCTAAAGGAAACTTCTCACACATAACTGCTCAATCTGTGGCTGGAAATGTTTCCGTAATTAAAATCAACACCCTTCCCTTAACATTTAACCTATATCTCTTAAATTCTCCGACTCAATTCTCGCAATAGTCTGGTACAAACAGAAAGCATAAAGTATGCCTAGACTCTATGTATATATTGCTAATGCACTCTTATGTATCTAAACCTCGCTCAAATGTTATCCGCCCAGCTATGGCTGTCGCTTCGATTCACTTTTTTTGGACCGTACACTCTAGCTTAATATAAATAGCTTTGCATGAATGTTGTCGCTCGAGCTGCTATTGTTTACGTTCATCAACACAGAGGGCGCCTCGGTTCTCTTTTTTTTTTGAACCGTACACCCCAACCTCCTATAAATAGCTGTGAACAAACGTTGTCCGATCAGTAGCAGGAGAGCTCTCCTACCATCAACGTCTCGAACTATAATGTACATAAACACTCTCACACAATCCTATGACTTGTGATTCGGGTATATGTACAGATTTTTTCTTTGTCCTTGCTCTTTCCTTGTATGTATTATACTCAAATCACGCATAATGAATTAAAATTGATCAGCTGATTCTCACCCCACACTCGCCTGCAGTGATTCGGTGATCATTCTGATTATTTGATGTATTATATTTCCATACCTATGTGTCATTATGTTATTTCTGTTAGATACTTCTAAATGCTTATGTTTATAATGAATGACCATGCAGCTAGCCACTAGGCGCGCTGGCAAGCTGTATGTACCTAATACTTTGATTACTTCAGCTATTTCAACTTTTAATTCCCTTTTTGCTTCCAGCACCCTCCCCCCCCTCTCACTCTTTCCTCTCCCGTCCGTAATTTTTATTGGTACTGCCTCTTGGCTGTGCACTTAGCATCCGGCCAAGCTCTGCCCGTTAGTCTATACACCTTAATAATGACTCTTAACAATAAGAAAAATGGCCTTTTCTTTTATTATCTGAACTGTCAGAGTATCAATAATAAAATTGACCTTATCAAACAAAACCTAATATCAATTAAACCGGATTTTATCTCTCTTTCGGAGACATGGCTCACTGAATCGACACCTGACCAGCAAATTGCTCTATCAGGCTACAATCTAGTCAGGCAAGATAGAAACTATTGCCTTCCCAACTCGACTACAGTAAAAAAGGGTGGCGGATTACTATGTTATATTAAACAAGGTCTGCACTATGAAATTATTCCTGAACTAAGCACTTCTGCACCTCATCTTGAATCGATTACAATTAAGATTAAGCCTATAAACATCAAACCTTTCTTCATAACCTCTGTCTACAGACCCCCATCAGGCTCCATTGACTCATGCCTTGAATCCCTCACAAATATACTCTCCCAATGCTGTCTAGGAAATACTGTCCCAGCAGAAAGGATAATCCTTGGGGACTTCAATATAAATATGCTTAAAAATAACTGTCCTGATCGAAATAAACTCAAACTTTTCAATCAGCAAAATGGGCTAGCTCAACTTATAAGTGAACCAACAAGATATGCCCTTAGAGGTGACACCTCCACATCCAGTCTTATCGATCTGATTTTAACTAATTCAACCAATATCTCTGACAGTGGAACTCTAAACCACAACTTAAGCGATCATGAGGCGATATTCTTTATCAGGAAAAAAGCCAAAATCTCTAAAGTTTACAATATGAAACGCAGCAGGAGCTATAGAAATTTTAATTCTAACCTCTTCCAATTGAACCTTCGTCAAAATTTTAACTGGCTTAATTTCATATCAATTACTAATCCCGAAGAGTCCTGGGAATTCATCTCAAATGCTATATCAACTACACTTGACAACATGTGCCCAATTAAAAATATACTAATCAGAGAGAATAATGATCCCTGGATCTCCAGAGAAATACTGGATGCTATTAAATGTAAAAATCTAGCAAGGAAAAAAGCCAAACGCACTGGCTCCTCTGAGGATTTGAATGAAGCAAAAAGACTCAGAAAAAGTGTGAATAAGCTACTTCTAAATGCCAAAAAAAATTACATGCACCAGACCCTCTCTAATGTTAATGACCCTAAGAAATATTGGAAAACAATAAATATGCTTCTTCCCTCTAAAACCACTAGTTCAGAAATAAATCTGAATGATGAAAATGGCTCCCCCATACCAAAAAATAACCTCCCTAACTATATTAATAACTACTTTGCGCACATTACTTGTAATTTACTAAAAGATATAGCGGACATACCCTGGACCACAACTATACCTAATAGGATCACTGAGATCCACACTATTGTAACCAATGAAATTGAAATGCTTGGCTTAATCTCTAAAATTGATACCTCAAAGTCATCTGCAATTGACAATGTTCCAAATTCAATAGTCAAAGAAGCCTTTGCTTTATTATTACCAGAAATGACTCACTGCATCAACATGTCCTTCTCTAGCTGTATCTTTCCTAAAACATGGAAAACAGCTACTGTTGTACCCTTATTTAAAGGAGGTATATCATCACAAGTTAACAACTTTCGTCCTATCTCTCTACTCCCAACCCCCAGTAAACTTATAGAGAAAATTGTTCACACCAGAGTTCTTACTTACCTTAACACTAATAATATTCTAGACAATAACCAAGCAGGTTTTCTCCCAGGTAAATCCACAATTAACACAATTAGTCGTCTTACTGATGACATAGCCATTTCAATAGAAAAGAAGACCCCTACCCTCCTTACTTTTATCGATTTTAGGAAAGCCTTCGATATGGTTGACCATCAAATACTACTCCATAAATTGCTCAATATTGGGATACGTGGCAATCTCCATTCCTGGATAAAATCTTACCTTTCTAACCGCTTCCAAAAAACAATTGTTAACAACCTACTTTCAGATAAAGCTCAAATAAAATCAGGAGTACCCCAAGGATCTATCCTTGGACCTCTCCTATTTCTTATATTTATAAATGACATTGGTCACCATCTCCACCATACTAACTATCTTTTATACGCAGATGACACAGTTCTATATCAATCTGATCTATCCATTACTAGACTGTATCAAAATATGCAAACAGACCTTGACTCCTTAGCAAACTGGTGTAAAATAAATAAATTCCTGATAAATGCCTCAAAAACCAAGCTCATGATAGTCAACAAATCAACAAATAAAAATCTCCCCCCACCAATAGCTATTACTCTCAACTCTAAACCCCTTGAGACTGTTCACACCTATAAATATCTGGGTGTTCTTTTGGATGACAAACTGACATTCCAGCCTCACATAAAAAACATAATTAAAATAATATCACACAAAATATTTCTTTTCTTACGCATCAGACATCTACTAACTGACAAATCTGCTCTCCTAGTCTTTAAAAGTAAAATACTACCATTTTTTGACTATGGGGATATACTCTATCATGATACGCACCAAGGTAATCTAATGAAGCTGCAAAGGCTACAAAACAAAGCTCTTAGAGCAATTCATAAGGTAGATGCCCTGCATCCCACATATGATCTGCACAGGGACTTGAAAGTACCATTTCTTCAAAATAGAAGAGAATTACATCTAAGATTATGTGGACACTCTAGAACTAAATCTAAATATTATACCTCCCAAAATGACAACAAAAATACCAGAGCTAATGATGCCCCAATTCTTAAAACCTTTTTCTACAAATCTCAATCTGGTAAAAACTCAGTATTTAATAAAGTAGCCAAATCCTGGAACCAACTCCCCCCACGATCAAGAAATATAGGAAACATTGAGACCTTCAAGTCCCTTCAGAAAAAATGGCTGCTTGACACTATTACTTGATATTAACCTTACCTTGAAAATGTGTCCGGTCCAAACAGATGAGCAACATTCTGATACTACCAAACATGTTTGAACCGTACACTTCCCTCTTGTCTAGTCGACTATTTAAGGAAATCATTTCTGTGAAAACTTATACGACCAGATATACTCTTAACCTATGGTCGATGAGCAGTAAATCCTAAGAAAACATTGTTATGAAAGGCTTACAAAATATAAGAGGATCACTCTCATAAGATAGAGGTTAATCCCTTTGCAAATTTATTACCTGTATATACACCTTTTATGAATCTAACTATCCTAATCTAATGCTAAAACAACATTTATGGGTCACACTCTACATAAGTGGTTATCCCATCATTAACAGTAATATTATTACTATTAATATAATTAAACATTCTCACTAAAATTTCCTTGAATCACTCAACGACTATGTACAAATGTATTTATGTTCTTCAAAAGCTGGGTTACGCCAGAACATCCTACCACCATGGGAGGTGCTGGACCCAGTGGAAATAAAATCTTTAAAAAAAAAAACCACACTTGTGCACGTTCTCAAGTTGCACACTCTTGCACGTACCTATACATAGAATACGGTATTGATTACCGGGGACCCTGTATAAACTAGAGGAATCCCTTGTTATGATTTCACTATCCTTGGTCTTTCCCGAACTTTAGCCCAATTTAGTCAGTTGAAAATGGTGCTACCCTACTCGCCATTGCTAGTCGATATTGTTAATTGCTGATCTATTCCATTCAATCCTTTCTAATAATAGTACTCAAGTAGCAATAATTGATCTTGGGGTGATGTGTCTGCATGCCCCTAGCTTGCACACATGCATAAACTAAACAATTAAAGCCTTCATACACACACTCATACACACACTCACTTCGTTACTCACACATTCTCACACCTACACTACAACCAAGTGCTTGATCTTTTGGAACGAACGAGCAGGCCAGAGCAGACCTATTTCCAACGAATACCTAAATGTTTCAAAAAAACAAAAATCATTGTATAAACACTTACAATATTGTTTTTATTCATTTATGTATGGAATTTAACGAATAAATTACCTATACATGTGCCCATTATGGGTAAGAACAGACTTAGGACAACCCTGAGGGTCGTCCTAAGTCTGTTCGTTACTGGCTTGTGCAACACCATTTTTACCCCAATATTTGTCTATGTTCTCATGATTATGTACGAACGTGAACCCACAAATTTGTTTTGCAACAGGTTCTCGCCAGTACTCCCAAGAACGAACGTACAGAATGAAATTTACAAGGGTAGTGAGGTCATCAGTCGGAATTCCTCTGAATTATGCTGGTGACCCATTGGTACCATATTGTATATAAAGGTACAATCAAGAGTATGAGACTAAAGAACGAGTAGGAGTAGGGAAGAGTAGGATCAGCCCTTGTGCAACAGAGCCTGCTCTTTTCTACTCTTAACTGTTCTTAACCAAAGATCAACCACGATTTAATACCTTGGCTGCACGTTCCTGGACAAAACAAAACAAAACAAAACCCTTCAATGTCTCTGCTGAGTCATTGAATGCCACTTATCATTCTAATAATAGTGATTGAACAGGCAATTCCAACCAACAAAACAATTAAAGCCACCCTGAAATGTCTATTTCTCACGAGTGTGCACGAATGTGAACCCACGAATTGGTTGTGCAACCAGTTCTCGTCAGTACCACAAAGTACGACCACGATTGGGTAAGATTAGGGAACGATCTAGGCATTGAGACACTGTACGAACGAACAGCAAAGAATGGGCTACGAGCAGCGTTGTGCAACAAAGCCCTGATCTCAGAGGCTTTGAGACCAGACTGCATTTTGTTAGAATAACATTCAGAAATAAAAAAGTTCCTTGTATTATTCTCAGACAGATATACAGATCAGATATGTATTTCAAGTAGATCAGTCCTGACTGGTTCAGAAGTTACTGACTAATTTAATTCAGAAGTTCCTGACTAAATGATTTCCCAATAGATCGAAATTTTTAATTCATAATTTTTGTGGATAAAATACTTTGTAAAATAACAATTTTGTGACTTGTATTCCATAATCCTGGGGCATTAGCGCAGTAGGCGTCCAATCAATGAGATACACTTCTTATTTGATCTAGAGGCTTTGAACCTAGAGTGTAACAATCCTGTTAAAATCTAAGTTAAGTACTATAGACTTTTTACTGATCATATCAAATGCCTTTGCATGCTTTAGGTCCAAGGTCTTAGTGAAGTTTGTGTACTTTGAGAGAACATATTTCGGGGGAAACCCATTTACTTTGTGACATGTGGTTCCTACCCCGTCCCCCCACCCCATCCACCCCCACCACACACACCCAATCCTCTGTCCATCCCCTGCTTGCCTCCTGTGGTTCTCATTTTATTGCACCCTCATCTAATTGCCCCTCTCCCATTAGGCGCTCGTATAACTATAACATTCTTCAAGACACCAACGAGAGTGGAAGAAGGCATCAACCCAACTCAATAGTGAACTCAAATTTCTTCAGGAAAGGGCTTAGAGTTGATTATTGGAGCTCAGAGTTGATTATTCATTCAATAATCAACTCTACTCAACAATCAACCCAACCAAAGTAAATTCATCCCGAATAATCCATCCAAACTTTCAACTCAAAAGCCCTTAGAGTGGGATAAAACAATTTATCTTTTTATTATATCAATTTGCATCCAATTCCAGAAAGTCATACTCACAGAGGCGCTCTTAAAAGACCTCTTGATTTGGAATTACAGAGACCAGCTAAGGAAAAAAAACTTAAGATATTCTCTTCCCTCCTCCAGTCTCTCTCATATTTAAGTTATATGAGTTATGAAGAAGGAGAGTCCCAGTGAAGGAAATTAAATATCTTTCCCCCACATGTAAATTAGTTTTTCATTTACAGTTGTCACTTGACTGACTAATACATTGGCTCATCCACACTCCAGGCTTCCTTCAAGTCTGACAAGTCTGTATGCAAATTATCTGATTCATTTGATAGTTCGTTCACTGGAAGTTTAAATGAATTCAATGAAAGACAATCTTCAGAATTTGATTTAACATACTTGATTTGAAGGGGACGGACTCTTAGGTTAAGCATTTCTTTTATATTAATTTTATTCGTAAAAAAGGAAAACGTGAAAGTCAAGACGTTATTCTTCCTCTGATAGAAAAATGTCAGATAATGAAGGCTGAGTTTTTAGTTTTGATTAATTTGAGGTCAATTTGTATATTTTCTTACATAAACGAAAATGTAATATTACTTTGATGCAGAATAATTTGTATATATGCAGGGCATGACAAACATCACCCCTGGGGTGAGGTTGTTATATGTTGTGGCTAATTCCGGAATACAATTTATGTTTAAAAAAATGTTGTAACCAACCTGCAGGAAGACATTGGACAAATTGAAATAATGGACGAATGTAAATGGCCTAGAAAATGCAATAACATTGACATCTATACGGCCTTATATTATCATGTAACAATTAATATCGTCATGAATATGAATGATTAAAAACGTAATAAAACAAAATGTCAGGTACTAAAAGTTGTATTCTCATGCAGCTAACATCGGTAAAAAAGATTTAAGATTTTCTACTCGTTGTTCTGTTTCCATCTAAAAGTCATTTGACCCAAACATTGTCGGACTTTGTTTGGCTGCTTTTGCTACAGGGCTTCATGAATGTCAACATTTTTCGGAAACCTGCCGAAATCATTTACAGTGGTGGCTTCATTTATTATCGCTCACTGGCGTCATTTTAAAAAAAAACTTTGAAAATGGACTTTTATGAAGCCCTTCATCAGAAAGAAGTATATTCTTGCAAAGATGTTAGTAGGAATGTTAATACAGGCACTAAGTTACAGAGAGAAGATGAAAGAGAAAGATGGTGGGAGAGGGAACAAGGAGAGATAAAGATGTGGGCCCGACTGTCCCACTAGCAAATCCCGTGCCCTTGCTAGTAAAATTTATTTTAAAAAAGTTTACTTAGTAAAGTAACTATTAATAGTTAAAGTTATAATAAAATAAACATACTTCTTTTCATTTCATTATTTCATTCTCTCGGCTTTCGGCTTCTAGTTCTGAGATTACAGACCGTGTATTATTGATTGGTGCTATACTCTACCATATAAGTTAGCAAGAGTATTCTACACGCTTTCTCATCCATTGCTTGGTATTCTCAGGCCAGGCTGTCCCATAAGATTGGTGCTACATGGGTCAGATTTTCAGAAAATGTACAATTCACCTTCACCAATTCTCTCAAATAACACAGATTCAAGACAAAAATCAGGTTCAAAATACTGTTCAACATAACCACACAGACTGTTTGAATCAAGGCAATACCCAATATACCCATATATACCTAGTGTTGATGATTTTTCAGTCCAATTTAGCAGAATCTGGGTCAGATTTTTAAAAAATGTACAATAGCAGCTCTACATATCTAAAAAAAATTCTGCTAGATTAGGCGGAAAAATGATGAATACCGTGTATATCTCAGTATATTTGGTACCGCATTGATTTAAAGTATGCGTTCTGTTATGTTAAACTGCATTTTGAAGCTCATTTTTTCTTAAATGGGGTCTGTTTGACAGGATTGGTGAAGGCGAATTGTACAGTTTCTGAAAATCTGACCCATTTACAAAATATGTTGGTCTGCCAATTGTACATTTTCTGAAAATCTGACCCACATAATCGTACATAAGCTCTGACTGGTGTCGGACCATGAGTTTAGTCAAACCAATTGGCAAAATGCTTTAATTACTTGAGTGGCTCCTCCCCAGCCTATTGCTCGCTGAGTTACTCTTTATAAACGTCCGTGCTGGGTGTGGAACTGCTCGGTCCCTGGTTAAGTTCTAGAATGACACATTTACATGCGAACCAGCTCAAGGGGAACAAGCAATGCGTGCAAGTGATAGTGAACTTCCATGTCCAGCCTGGCCACTGGAAAATGACAAGAGGATTGCCGATCAATACGCAGTGTCCTATGCGGGTCAGATTTGCAGAAAATGTACAATTCTATACCATCTATCAAATTCTGCTAAATTAGGCTGCAATTTGGTCAATAGTAGGTAAATTTGAGTATATATATATAATCGGCATTGCATTGATTCTAGCAATATGTTTGGTTAGGTTGAACTCTTTTTTGAACTTTATTTCCGTCTGAAATGTGGGATATTTGAGAGGATTGGTGAAAGTGAATTGTACATTTCCTGGCGATTTCACCCATATGTTTGTAGGCAAAGCCTTCTAGTCCTGTGCATATAGAGAGGGAATAAAGCACTGTTAGGCCCACCACCATAGAGTCTTCTTTACAGAAGGAGCTTCTGTCCTCTGTGTGTGTGACTTAGGCACAGGGTGAGGGGTGGATAGTTGCTGGACATGTGCAGGTATGTTTATTCATGCACAATTCATGGGTTTAAGCTTTTTTGCATCCTTTTACTGATACATTTACTTATTTACTTTCTAATGCTTTTGGCTTTTTTTGTGTTCATGGTTTTTCATTGCAGCCATTTTCACAGCAGTTACAACCTCTAATGTGTGATATGCTCAGTGCACAGTGCAAATAATACAATACCTCCTGATTATCGTCCAGTTAAAAGAAAATATTATATTATATTATGAAGTGAATATTGTCCACCGAGGACTTGACACTGAGGTCATCTTGCTTTTATTCCAACTGAAAAAAAATCGCCATTATTGCTTTTATTCATTGCAATAGGGCACTTCCCAAATCCAATCAGTCCCGCAGTAACTGTGGTGCCTTTAAATAGCTCAATGTCAAGGCGGGCACTTTTTCACAGCTTCAATTGCTCCCCGTGCTCCCATTGCTCCCATTGCTCTACTATAGGTGTCAAACCTTGCCCGCTTGTCCCAGCAATACATGTCGCTCCCTGCCCGATTAATTGGGCAAGATCATCGGGAAATATATTCAGGGTGGGGGAGGGGGGGTGGGGGAGGGGGAAGGAAGGGGAAGGGGTTTCTGGGGAAGGACAACAAGGAGAAGGGTAGAGTGGGGAGGAGAAGTATATAAAGGTGGGAGTAAAAAAGGAATAGGAGAAGAGATGGAGGAATTGTATAGGAGCTACATGTTGAGATGTACTACCCGTTCTAGACGGGGGACATCTAGTTATTATTAATGTGCAAAGGCTAGCTGTGATGGGGTACATTGGCAGGAAACTGGGGTGGACATGTCTCAGGAAATAACATGGATACTACTAACATAATACCACTATAATGTTGGCTCCAGTGTCCACAACATTACATCAGTCATAACTCAACCCTGCCACACACTGGATATGGATCTGGGTCAGATTTTCAGAAAATGTACAATTCACCTTCACTAATCCTCTCAAATAATCCACATTTAAGACGAAAATGAGCTTTAAAATGCAGTTTAACATAACAGAACTGATACTTTAAATCAATGCGATAACCAAATATATTCCTCATTTTTCAGCCTAATTTAGCAGCTCTTACTAAATGTGTAGAGCTGCCAATTGTATATTTTCTGAAATCTGACCCATCTAGTACTGGCCCGACACAGCGTCACTTTCTACAATTGCCACACATCACGTGAGGGGCTCTTTTATTAGAAATTATTCTCTCTTTTCCAACAAGCTGATACGAGTAAAGAGTGAGGGGGAGGAGCAATGGAATGAGTAAAGGGGGAGGGGGAGGAGCTATGGAAGGAGTAAAGAGTGAGGGGGAGGAGCTATGGAGGGAGTAAAGAGTGAGGGGGAGGAGCTATGGAAGGAGTAAAGAGTGAGGGGGAGGAGCTATGGAGGGAGTAAAGAGTGAGGGGGAGGAGCTATGGAAAGAGTAAAGTGGGAGGGGGAGGAGCTATGGAAGGAGTAAAGGAGGAGGGGGAGGAGCTATGGAGTAAAGAGTGAGGGGGAGGAGCTAGGGCAAGAGTAAAGAGTGAGGGGAGGAGCTATGGAAAGAGTAAAGAGTGAGGGGAGGAGCTATGGAGGGAGTAAAGGGGGAGGGGGAGGAGCTATGAAAAGAGGAAAGAGTGAGGGGGAGGAGCTATGGAGTAAAGAGTGAGGGGGAGGAGCTATGGAAAGCGTAAAGAGTGAGGGGGAGGAGCTATGGAAAGAGTAAAGAGTGAGGGGGAGGAGCTATGGAAAGAGTAAAGAGTGAGGGGGAGGAGCTATGGAGGGAGTAAAGGGGGAGGGGGAGGAGCTATGGAAAGGAACACAGGTTAGGATCAGAGTTGAGAGAGAGTCCCACCAAACTAAGTGAAAGGCTCAAAACAACAAAAGGTCATTATGAACCCATTAGGACGCCTATTTCCTTCATTATTTCAATTCGACACCAATCTTTTGGCTTTTGTATAATAGGGAAATAGATTTCTTATTTAGATGGAGTGAGAAGAGACGTATAAATCTATATTCTTCCATATATGTACAGCGAAAAAGATGCATGATACTTTTTAGAATAATATTTTGAATTTTAGATTTGAAAAACATTGTATTGATCCACTACATGTGTTCTTTCTCAGTCGTTGATTAATACTTGTATCTATGCTACAGGCTACACATGCAGTCATACACACCAGACTGCCATCCATCTGACAGCAACCCCAGGTCATGTATTAGTGGGAGACTCAGGGTCTTCACAGTGTGAAATAGACTTCGATTTGAATGGAGACCACCTCAAGCGTAAAATGAATAATGCCAAAATCAAAAGTAAAAATGATTTTCTTTTATGCACTGCAAAAATGCTAATCCGATGTTAAGATATAAATAGATGACGATGTGCTGGAGGACGTTACTTGCACACAAACATTCACTAGTCATGAATACAGAAACTAAAGCAATCTTTCTTTTTAGCTCAGGGCAGTTCCAAACATCTAAAAATATTATTTAACATTCCCAGAGAGATTCAGGGTACTGACCGAACGATTCCTGAGCATGATTGGTATCACTGCGGAAACCACATCCAACCAGCTTTTTCTATGCTGATTGGGTTCCCATGGGTACAGAGAAATGTCCTCTCATAGTAACTAGGGGGACTGTTGTCTCTGGGAATCTTGAGGGAAATTAGAGATTGCTAGATCTCTGGCACTTGTGTCCCCCTGTGGGTGATCGTACACAACATTTGAGTGACGATTGCTGCAGTTCAGATCTGACGCTGATACAAGTTTGACAAAAAGTCAACTTGTAAGTGAACATCCAACACGCAATGGTCGAGTTTAAAGTTGCGATATAAGCCAATTCTGATGGAGTAGTTAAGGATGATCGCGGGTATTTCCCAAAGTAAATAGATCAGCCTGATTTTTTCACACTTTGTACTCCAAATCATGCTGATTTCAAATATAATTTTTATAAGGGGGGTCCCCAGACTAGATTTTTTGCTATTTCCGTTTGAAAATAAAAAGTTATTTAATGAATTTAATATGGCCGTCTATGGAGAAAAGGGCGTTTTTGAAACGTTTTATCCATTTTAAACCATAAATTGTAATTAGAGTTGGCTAATTTTTTAGTATATCATAGTTTAAGGGATATACTTTCTGAAAATAACAAGAAAATGGGTGGTCCCCAGATTACTTTAGGAGCTGGAGGCCCCCGAACTTGACAGTGCAGTGATTGAGAGCTGGACTAGCTTTGAATTTCATGTAAACAAGGTGGCTTACAGTGTCGTAAAACAATAACAAACAAGAAAAAAACCATATACTAATCTGTTCAAAAGTCAGAAGTGTTCCTTTTTAACTACTGAACATCACTATTCAAAGAAATGATAAAAAAAATAAAAAATATCAACATGGTCAATGTCGTAAAATCCCCGCCGATTTTGGCAACTGAGAAATACCCGCGATCATCCTTAATGCTCGTGAATTCCATGTCCCATCAGAAGGGTCAGATTTTCAGAAAATGTACAATTGGCAGATCAACATATTTAGTAAATCTGTTAAATTGGACTGGAAAATCGCCAACACTAGGTATATATGGGTATATTTGGTATTGCCTTGATTTAAACAGTCTGTTTGGTAATGTTGAACAGGATTTTGAACAGGATTTTTGTCTTAAATTTGTGTTATTTGAGAGAATTGCTGCAGACGAATTGTATATTTTCTGACAATCTCACCAATCCTCTCAAATAATCCACATTTAAGACAAAGGTGAGCTTCTAAATGCAGTTTAACATAACAGAACTGATACTGTAAATCAGTGCGATACCGAATATACTCAGATATACCCGGTATTCTTCATTGTTCAGCCTAATTTAGGAGAATACCATGTGTAGAGCTGCCAATTGTACATTTTCTGAAAATCTGAGCCTAGTATAGATTTTATCTCCTTTTTAACCGCCTCTAATGTTAAAGTCTATCAGATCTCTGATTGGGTGATTAAAACTTCTACTGGCGTCCATAGATCTATATCTCAAGGTCTCAGGAGCTCGATGTCGATCTAATTACAACTCAACATTTGCATGGGTTTTGCTGTAAACAAGATATTCATCCAACATCCAATTTCCCCCCATCAAATTGGCAGTGCATATTAGGACAGCGTTTTGTTTAACTTTGTTTACTCAAAATTCAATATTCAAGCAGACTGAGAAAAAGCGGTGGAAAGGAGGGGGAACAGAGGAAATTCATGAGGCCACTCTCAGAAAGACAAACTGGAAAAAAATGTGGGAAAAGTAAGTCACAAAATATGCACGGATTTTGAGATATCAGCATATTCAATTATTGAAATGTTAAAAGAAATCAGAATGAATCAAAATGACAAAATGAATACATGTATTAATTTTGCCATTTTCTATCTTGGAGCTTTACAAACAAGTGGTTCTTGCAGAGATGTAGATTCTGGCGGTGATATGAGGGTCAGATATTCAGAAAATGTACAATTCAACTTCACCAATCTTCTCAAATAACCCAGACTTCAGACGAAAATAAAGTTCAAAATACAATTCAACCTAACCAAACAGACTGCTAGAATCAATGCAATGCCGAATATACTCGAATTTACCTAGTATTAACCATATTGCAGCCTAATTTAGCAGAATTTCCTAAATGTGTAGAGCTGCTAATTGTACATTTACTGAAAATCTTACCCATGAGGACTCATTGTCAGCCAAGGGAGCCTTCACACTCTCACACATGGTTAGTATTGATTCTATGAGTGCTAGACCATATCGGACATACACCAAGAGTTTCATCAACATCAGGACAGCAGATCTACCCCTGGGACATGGTAACCATTCCTACCTTTTGTTTTAAAGCTTTTATTCATCACGACATTATCAGTCTAGACCCAAAGTTGAGAGAGTCCCTTCAAACAAAGGGAAAGCCTCTTGCCTCAAACCGCACAGTGCCATTATAATTCCATTAAGGCCACAAAATGTCATTATGTTCCCATTAAAACGCCGAGTCCTAGGCCAGGAAACCGATAAGTGAAGAAGGCTAACATACCATTCTTATCTGATCTGAGGTTTTGGACCTAGAGTGTGATGTGAGGGTTTGGGCCTAGAGTGTGATCTGAGGGTTTGGACCTAGGGTGTGATGTGAGGGTTTGGGCCTAGAGTGTGATGTGAGGGTTTGGACCTAGAGTGTGATCTGAGGGTTTGGGCCTAGAGTGTGATCTGAGGGTTTGGACCTAGGGTGTGATGTGAGGGTTTGGGCCTAGAGTGTGATCTGAGGGTTTGGACCTAGAGTGTGATGTGAGGGTTTGGACCTAGAGTGTGATGTGAGGGTTTGGACCTAGAGTGTGATCTGAGGGTTTGGACCTAGAGTGTGATGTGAGGGTTTGGACCTAGAGTGTGATGTGAGGGTTTGGGCCTAGAGTGTGATCTGAGGGTTTGGACCTAGAGTGTGATGTGAGGGTTTGGACCTAGAGTGTGATGTGAGGGTTTGGACCTAGAGTGTGATGTGAGGGTTTGGACCTAGAGTGTGATCTGAGGGTTTGGACCTAGAGTGTGATGTGAGGGTTCGGGCCTAGAGTGTGATGTGAGGGTTTGGGCCTAGAGTGTGATGTGAGGGTTTGGACCTAGGGTGTGATGTGAGGGTTTGGGCCTAGAGTGTGATCTGAGGGTTTGGGCCTAGAGTGTGATGTGAGGGTTTGGACCTAGGGTGTGATGTGAGGGTTTGGGCCTAGAGTGTGATCTGAGGGTTTGGACCTAGAGTGTGATGTGAGGGTTTGGACCTAGAGTGTGATGTGAGGGTTTGGACCTAGAGTGTGATCGGAGGGTTTGGACCTAGAGTGTGATGTGAGGGTTTGGACCTAGAGTGTGGTCTGAGGGTTTGGACCTAGAGTGTGATGTGAGGGTTTGGACCTAGAGTGTGATGTGAGGGTTTGGACCTAGAGTGTTCTGCACATTTACACTTTTCTCAGCACATGATGATGGGCATTATTATACATAGAGAAATATTATATCAACAGTTAACGTAAGCCAGAAGCATTTTAATAGAATCTTGATTCTGAGGCATTGGTGCCGCCCCCTGGCTGCAGACGCTGGTATTACCCCCAACACCCCTTCCCTCTTCCTTCTTCACCTTCCTTCATACTAGCAACTCATATCACTCCTAAAATCCAAAAATCTTCCTCCCACCCACCCAACTCTTAACAAATACCACGTCAGCCGCTAAAATACATTACATTCAATTTCCATTTTATTATATATATTTTAACGCCATAGGCACATTTATATTTCAACAATTTTAATCTCAAATCAATTCACTTCTTACTTCATACAACTTTATATAACTTTATTCATAAATAAAATCAATGTTGTCGCCCAGCTTTGCCTCGCTTATTACTTTATTTCTTCATCTTTAATAATTTATATAAATAAATCTTTCCCTCAATTTAATTGGGTTCGTCATGAAATCATAAAATACATAAAACAACCTCAACCTGCGCCGTGTCACACAAATTCATGAGAATACAAATTATTTCAATTTAGAAATTAAATTGAACCTTGCACTTACTAAGTATATATTTTCCCATGAAGGGCCCAGTCCACTAAGCCGATTCTCATGCGATTTTGTGCTGCAGAGGACACTTTTCCACTCAATTCTGTGATAATCGCATGAGAATCGGCTTAGTGGACAAGAGCGTCTGACTATTAATTTATATAAATTGTGGTTTTATTTGATTGTTGTTTTAAACTGGTTGAAACTGGTTGAAGCCAATAGTGGTGGCCTGACCCATTGTGCAATAGGGGCAGCCAACCTTCATCAATCACTTCCTATCAATGGAGACATCAGAAAAACTTCTCTCTTATCAAGAAAAGGAGATTTGTTTGGCATAAAAGTAATGCCAGAATAAATTCCAAATTATGAGGGCTCAAGAGGCAGCAAAATGAAGGAGGCAAGTTGAGATATGGAATAATTAATACTCACTGTTATGCCAATTTCCTCGTTTGAAGGGACCTACAATTGAAGAAAAATTGTCATCATAAAATATAAAACTTGAAAATGTCTCTTATCATTAATGGGAATTATGGGTAATCAGGACGCTAGAAGCGTTCCAATGTCCTGTTAATAAGACGGTAGCAATTAGGAATAATTATTATGGACACTTTACCACAATAGTTTGTTTCCTAAAGCATTACCAATTACATAAATTATATTATTTATTTGCTCATGATGAGGTAATTTCATGCTCTAATAGAGAAATCAGGAAAAAATAAGTTTATGCAAGTATTGATTTCCATGTCTTAACATGGTCAAAGACGGAATGTTGCACACAAAATGATAGGAATTCCACACTGTTTATAGCCATTAGGGTCAGATTTTCCAAAAATGCACAATTTACAGTTCTACACATCTCTCAAATTCTGCTAAATTAGAGTGAAAAATGATAAATACTGAGTATATCTGAGTATATTCTGTACTGTATTCATTCAATAAATCTGTCTGGTTATGTTGAACTGTATTTTGAACCTAATTTTCGTCCTAAATCAGGGTTTTTGAGGGGATTGGTGAAGACCAATTGTTATTTGAGGAGATTGGTGAAGACCAATTGTACATTTTCTGGAAACTTGACCCATTAGCAGGGTAATCCGTCAATAATATTTATGATATATGCCTAGCCGCGGGCTGTTTGACAGGCAATCAGAAAGACTTAGTCATATGATCAGACATGGCCACATGGCCGAGGGGCATCATACTGTTTATGGCTAAGATAGTTCAAATGTGATGTGTTTCAGGAAAATGAGTCACAAGTAGCAAAATTCATATTTTTAAAAGACATTTATTCACAAGATCTCTCTTTTCGAATGTTTTCATCTTTGGAGTATCTAGTCAGTTAAGTCTTATGAATACATGTGTTACGATCCCTTTAAGGAAGGGCTTTATTATTTGACAATGTCCGGGCAACCTCCGAGTAGCCTCCGGGCAACCTCCAGGATGCCTCCGGATCCCGCTAGGAGTCCAAGGATCACTAGGATGATATTTTCTAGTCATATTACTGTTTTATTGAATAATTCCTCATGTTCTGATATTACATTATTCAGACTTCTACCAACATTGAGGTTATAATTATGTTTCTCTTATTACCTTGAAGTATTGTATTTGATGTTCATTTATATTTCATTACATGTTCCTTACTTGATATTGAAATACCTTGTGTCTCTTAATAAAATATACATCACCTCTCTGAGGACCTGTATGTAACACCAGGTTGGGAACAAGGACCCAACCTCAACCCAGGATTTGTCAGGAATAAAGACTGAATTCCCAAAGTATTCTCTCTATACTTTATTCTTCCCGGAGGAGCGTTTTGAGAACATAGAATAATATTCACCCATGGCCTTTGAGACGGACATAGTTCTTTCCCCCATGATCCTTACTAGAGATATGATTAACCTTTAAAGAAGAGAAGTAACTTATACAACCACATTCCCATTATCGGTTTCAAATAAATTCCCATTATCATTAAATATCGATAAATGATATTAGCAGGCTTGCCTGTAAATGTTTTCACAATAAAATTTATTTTAAAAAAAAATCGATAGTACTTAAGCCTGGAAGAGATCCAGAGTCGATACACAGAAAGTGCAACGCTGGCCAAACATCTCACTGGAAAGAACATAGGCAAGAATCATAACACATGAATCAAATTTCAGGATAGTGTAATAGATATATCCATGCATTTCTAAGATCATCCTATGGAGTACATTTACTTACTTTACTAGTAATTGTTCACCCAAAAATATTGAAAACTTTTTTTTTTCAGGAATAAAAATATCAAACTTAAAACATAGAAATACTTATTTAATGTCCTTAATGTTTACCACCATTGGAACCGGCTTGATCTCTTTTTAAATATAATGGTCAAGATATCAAAATCTATTTTTTTGCGACTTATGACTCATTTTCCTGAAATGCATCACAAATGAGTAGTCATGAAATCTTGTGAAACCGTTCCAGTGTATTCATATATGATAGGTATAGCAATATCTGAAGTATTGAGTACCAGCATTGTGTTTTCATTCAATGATTACTGAATTTGTGTAACAAATGGGTCAGAACCCAAACCCATTTCAAATCCCAGAGGAAATGGTCAAGACACCAGAAGGCGCTGCCTCACTGCCCCAAGTGGACAGGAAATAAACTAATTTCCATTGTATTGACCAGCGCCACCTGGAGGTTTTACATTACCAGACGTCAAGCCAACTGGACCCAGCTGAAAATGAATTCACTCACTATTTTGACCAAATATCTCATATACTATGGATTACATAGTTTTGATATCATCAGGGATTAGTTAGGAAGGTCAAGAAATACCAGATACCAGAAAATTGAGTAGAAATTCCGTTACCCATGAATGAAGGCCAGAACAGTGAGAAGTGTCACTTTAAATAGAAGCGGTCTGATCTTAAACTGAGGCAACTATTGAAAGCTGTTTTTCGTACAAACCTCAACCATAAATTGCTTCTTTTACTGATTGGTCACCAACAGATGCTGATGCTGGTCAGCTGCTGGTCAGCTGCTGGTCAGCTGCTGGTCAGCTGCTGGTCAGCTGCTGGTCAGCTGCTGGTAGCATAGGAAACGTGCCATTGCCACACACAGAGCTGGAAACACAATATCTAGTTTAATGAATTTAATCATTGGGAAGGTTGATAGCATGATGACATTATAATAAACAGAGAGTCTATATATAGAGAGAATGGAACAAGCCGTCAGTATTTGAACATTAATTGGATGAGATTCGTCCACATAAGCACGATGCCATAGGTAGAATAGTCAACTACTTATGCGGACGAATCCAGAAGCATATCGCCAAGGTGGTGTACCGTGTAACTGTTTGGCTGGTTAGTTTAGTAAGATTATTGTGCTCCCCACCCCCACCCACCCTCTCGATTGTTATGTTGACATCGTTGGTCATGCTCTGCTGAGCCTGACCAACGGTAGAGGGTTGATAGGTAGTTATTCGGTACTATTCGGAATACACCATGAGAAGGTACGGGTAAACACCTTTTTGGTTCTTTTTTAAATAAGGCCATATGAAACATTTCATTCTGTCCAAGTTGTAGAGTGACATCGTTTATGTAGATATACAGTGATAATAGCGTAGTTTTACGGGGAAAATACATCGGAAAAAACGCAGATCCCCTTGATGGGCCCTAGTATTATACAAGAGACCCGATTTACGGGCATCATTTGAAATGTTCTGTCTAATAGCTACGCTATGTAAACATAGGCGATGGGATGCCGGCCATCAAGTCTAATAAATTTTCTATTACGATGGTGAGTTCATTCTATATTTATTATATGGGCATAAAACTTGATCAAATATCATCAGATATCACTGAAAAAGTATGAAACAAGTATCAGAGATACTCCAAGCACCGCCGACTCTGTTTATGCCTGTGGATTTGTTGACATACCGGCAGAAGTGCGGAGGTAATGTCAGAGCTATTTTTAGACAATTACATTTTTATATAAAAATATTGTTATTGCACCTCTCAAGAGGGATGTGCATATGATATATAGTCTGTCCTGTTTAGTAGTTATAAACGATAGTGGATAGTGGACAGTGGAAGCTGCTCAAATGTCCAAGTTTCACCCCTTAATGGAGGATTTAGTCTGAGAGTCTAATCCTCTCCCCATCTAAGTGGGGTTTTTGCGAGGAATAGTTGTTTACTCTCTGGATGAGATGAGTGGTTTGCTATGACCAGCAATGGGGGAGAAATTGCACTTCTTTATGCATAGTTCACGACTGTCATTTGGGTCTAAACTGTCTAGACCCAGAGCCTCTCAGATCAGATAAGAACGGCATGCCATTGATTGGATGCCTACTGCGCCAATTCCCGGCCTTGGTGTAGACGTCCTAATGGGATTTTAATGGGATTTTGCGACTTGGAATGAGAGGCTTACGTTCAGTTTGAAGGATTCTCTCAACTTTAAGCCTAAGCTATATTTAAGTAGAAGTAGAACTACATTTCCAGAATTGGACTGTTGATAGCTGAACTTTGATTGAATATATTACACTACTATAAGTGGCCAGTCCCCGATGGATCCAATACATCATAGTGTCAGGGTTCAGCACTTAGGGTGACATGTTTCATATCATACTCCCACTCATCACCTCATCACTGATACAACAACAACTATCAGAGGTTCTGCCATGGCCTCCCTCCAGGCCCTCAGCACACAAGTATTGATAGGCAATATCCAATTGGATTATTTGGGGCAACATTTCCATCCATGCTGTTCACACATTACATAGCCAGCCAATCCCCCCTGATGCCTGCCTGATCTGATGTCTGCCCCTGGGTCAAGGGTTCATGCAAATGATGGTGACCAATCCATCCATTGACCACATAGTGCTTCCTAGGTCCATCAATATCCATTACAATATCACCCAGAGCAGCCTAAAGCCAGGACTCCACTAGTGCTTCCTAGGTCCATCAATATCCATTACAATATCACCCAGAGCAGCCTAAAGCCAGGGCTCCACTAGTGCTTCCTAGGTCCATCAATATCCATTACAATATCACCCAGAGCAGCCTAAAGCCAGGGCTCCACTAGTGCTTCCTAGGTCCATCAATATCCATTACAATATCACCCAGAGCAGCCTAAAGCCAGGGCTCCACTAGTGCTTCCTAGGTCCATCAATATCCATTACAATATCACCCAGAGCAGCCTAAAGGCAGGGCTCCACTGTGGGCTTACTGCGCATAATACAGTCTAGGCCCGAAGTTGAGAGTCTCTTCAAACGAAGGGAAAGCCTCTCGCCTCAAACCGCAAAGTGCCATTATAATTCCATTAAGACCGCAAAATGTCATTATATTCCCATTAAAACGCCGAGTTCTAGGCCAGAAAACCAAGTAGCGAAGTAGGCTGACATACCATTCTTATCTGATCTGAGGGTTTTGACCTAGAGTGAATATGTGGTTTGACAGGTTTTGTCATATATACCAATTATTACTTATAAAGAAGCTATGTTGCACAACCTATTAAGGCTCTCCTCTGACCAGCTCCACTTGTTGTTATATTGAGATTGAGAAAACACTGCAGATTGAAACCGAAATGACCACAGAGGGGAAAACATGCCAGTGGAGTCCAGCCTTTACATTACTGACTTCTATTCTTGTATTTCATAACTTCAGTTAAAAAGCTTAATAATAAACACACCTGAGGCAATGTTATATGTACTCTTGAGGAGGCAATGGGGATGAATACTGCCTGTGTAGTGCTTGGTGGGGCGTACTGGCGCCATACACCTGCATGTGTTGGATACAGCCTGTGTAGTGCTTGGTGGGGCGTACTGGCACCATACACCTGCATGTGTTGGATACAGCCTGTGTAGTGCTTGGTGGGGCGTACTGGCACCATACACCTGCATGTGTTGGATACAGCCTGTGTAGTGCTTGGTGGGGCGTACTGGCGCCATACACCTGCATGTGTTGGATACAGCCTGTGTAGTGCTTGGTGGGGCGTACTGGCGCCATACACCTGCATGTGTTGGATACAGGCTGTGTAGTGCTTGGTGGGGCGTACTGGCGCCATACACCTGCATGTGTTGGAAGAGTTATTGGCCATGTTGAGCCAGTGAGTATAGAGTTATGTGTGAGCTGTGGGATGTATCACCATTTACTGTAGTGTATGACTGTTCCACTTGAGAGATGCGATAAAACTATTGTTATTGTACGTTTACGATAAAGAGAGAGAATGGAACGAGGTGCTTCTAACTGAATATTTATTGGACGAGATTGCGTAGCAATTGAGTCCCATGAATATTCAATTACTAGTACCGAGTTCCATTCACTATTTATTATATGCCCCTAGCATAGACAAATATTGATATACAAACCTTTCTTTGGGGTTTTGAATCGTCATAAAGTATCTAAAAGCTAAAAGAAAACCCAATTTGATTTGTATTGTACACATACAATAACAATATTTTTATTGCACTCCACTTATCGCAGCTCTCAAATGGAATGTGCATAAATAAAAATGCTTATTGGTTGTTCTTTTAGAGGTTAGATACTTTATGTCGATTCAAAACCCAAAATAAAGGTTTAGATCTCAATATTCTTCTATTCTATGGCATATAATACATTGTGCATCTAAGCCCATAGTTGAGAGAGTCCCTTCAAATGAAGGGAAAGCCTCTTGCCTCAAACCGCAAAGTGCCATTATAATTCCATTAAGACAAATACAAGCAAAATGTCATTATATTCCCATCAAAACGCCGAGTCCTAGGCCAGGAAACCATCAGTGAAATAGGCTGGTATACTATTCTTTCCTGATCTGAGGGTTTGGACCTAGAGTGGGTGTATGGAACTTGGTACTATAGTCTGTCCAAAAAGTAGTTGACACGTGATTCCTTAGGCCCTTTAAGGGGAGGGAAAAGTGGGTGATTTTTTACTTCAAACTATTGCCCCCTGAATCGCCGTTTGCGACTGACCATGGGCGTTTGCGACCAACCATGGCCAAATATACAGCTGTATTGTATAGCACTGTCTCTGTTCCATGTGGAGCAGCTGTTGTTTTGCTTAGATGGAAGGGAGATCAGGTTATACTGGCCCTGTGTCCCCATGGTTGATTGCAATGAGCAACTCGCTGGGCAAAGAGTGGACAGGTCGTTGTCATAAATAGAAATCAGAAATCTCCCACTTTTCCCTCCCCTTAAAGGCACTAAGGAATCACGTGTCAACTACTTTCTAGACAGACTATAGATACTGAATATTTATTGGACGATATTTTTCAGCAATCTCGTCCAATAAATATTCAATTACTAACAGCTCGTTCCATTCTCTCTATATATTGTATGCCCATACTGTATGAGAAGTACAATAAGGGGGACACAATAAACAAACATAATCATTCAACTTTGATAAAACAGTTTTTTCCCTTTAACATTTAGATACGTTATGACGATTCAGAAGCAAACACAGAGATTTAGATTCCAATAATCCTCCTTGCCAACATAATAATTCAGACTTCCTCACCAACATATCTTTCACATTCCCACCCTTTCACCTTTCTCATAAAACAATCTCTATCTTGTTCGTTTCTGATCCTATCAGGGAGTATGTTCCATAGTTCCTACCGTCTATCATGTAGTCGCTTCATTATCCGTGTAATTAACCATTGCATTATATAGAACTATTTGACAGATGAATCCTGGAAAATTGAACAGGATACTTGTATAGCTTGACATCACGTCATTACATAGTCTCCAGCTATGAACGGTGACTAGATGGACTGTAGGAGAATAAGAAAAAGATAATTTGGAATATCAGATGAACTTTCTACCAATGGTATTATTACTGCAGGGGAAATATGTATATATTTTTTTATTTGTTCATTTAAGATATTTATACAGCCAATAGTGATAAGGATATACAAGGCTCACAGGGACTATTATCTAGCACTGTCCATGATCCGCCGCCAGGGGCTGTGCAGGGCCCTGTTTCACAATCAGGAACATAGGAATTAAGTAGAAAAACATCCCATTTGGGACAAATTCCCTTTCATAATCAAAGTTGACAATCTTATCAGAGTTGATAAGATTCACGGTCACATTGAGAACATTCGTAGCGACTTTGAGAACATTCGTACATAGCCACCATTTTGAATCTTGATTCAAATGAAATTATGGGACTAATGGTACAGTCTAAAATCTATAGAAACCATGCCATGTTCAGCATGCAATATTTAACAATGCTCTAATGTTAATATCCATGTGTTATACATGTTTCTATGACACAAGCCTCCATCTTTCCCATCATACATTTGGTTGTTATAGATGATTTATATAAGCTATTATATCGTGAAAATATTCTTTTATTTTTCTATAAAAATGTGGATAAATATTTGAATGTCAGATTTGGACTGAATCCATCCCAGCATGCACTGTGATAGACATGCGCAGTGGCACATGCAAGTCCCCTATTATTGATTCGACCTCCAGACATTGTATAAATAAATCTTTTCAGATCTGCAGACTGTGAGATGTAAAATGTTGCATCAAGATTGGATATTTCACCGGATCAGACACAATTATTGAAATAGAGATCTGCATTGCCTGGGAAAACGAACCATACAATTACATTTAATAGAAGACTTAATGCCGCCGAGAAAGGCCGACCAAAAACATATAGCTGCCATTGAATAAGAGTTAATTATGTCCTAGTCCAGGGAAAGGTGTTGAAGCTACGGGGGTCGGCGGGGTGGGGGGGTAACTATATGTCAAAATCGTTGGTTGCCATGAATTATGGCCCAAACAGTATAAAAATGTTAAAAATTTATAACATGCCCAAAATGATACACTTTGCCAATAAATAAAACTATATATATACTAGCAAAGTACCCGTCCTCCGGACGGTCCCCCTCTCTCCCCACACATCCCCCTCTCCATCTTTTCCCTCCGCCTCTTCTCTGTCTCTCATACCTCTTTTTCTCTCCCAACCCCATCTATGATACCCCCCTCTCCCTCCCCTCTTCCTTATGCTCCCCCTCCTCACTTTCTCTCCCTTCCCTCTGTCCCTTCAGAAAATCATCCTCTGCCTCCCCTCCTCTTTTCCCTGCTGCTCTTCTTCCCCCCTCCCCCTCTTCTATTTCCCCACCCTCTCCCTTTGCTTCACTCTCCCCTCCAACAAAGGGTTTTATAGGTAATTTGAAAGACATATGGGAAATTAATATACACATTTTGGTAATGAGAAGATTGAAGGAAATCCGTCAACAAAGGACCTCCCTGCAGTAATGACGTAGTATCTCACAGGGGCTTTCCCAGGCTATAAATAGAGTGTAGAGATCGCAATTTGAAAAAGGCTTCAAAATCACATTTTCACCCCAGATACCTTCACAAACCACATACAACGACTTCCGGAGAGGATGGACGGACCATAAAAAAATGGTTTGTAAAACAACAAATTCTGAGAACATGCGACATCAAAAAACCCCTCTTTTCTACCTCTTTTTGTAGACATCAAAAGAACCCTCTTTTCTACCTCTTTTTGTAGACATCGCTCTAGCTTTATATTATATGGATATATAATATATCCATTCCGTAGCTTTTCCCTCCTTCCCAGAAGACACTTCTCTCCTTTTGCTCAAGGTTGGGCGATATTACATAGCAGAATAAGACTATTTGATATTTTTACAATATTCGAATTGCAATACAAATCCAATCATGACTATTCGTCTGTCCTCAAATGTTATCATCCTATCATTCCTGCCGATTTGTGCAATTGTTGCAAGTATGTATCTATAGTAAAGTATTTCAACAGCCCTAAACAAATTCATCTTTCGGGGAAGTAAT
Organism: Sthenelais limicola; assembly: GCA_942159475.1. Classification (NCBI taxonomy): domain Eukaryota; kingdom Metazoa; phylum Annelida; class Polychaeta; order Phyllodocida; family Sigalionidae; genus Sthenelais; species Sthenelais limicola. The sequence continues at coordinate 2,797,446 of OW804100.1, read as the reverse complement.
AGGTGTCATGCGTATTTCTCGACGACTGTTTAAAATGTTAAAATGTAAAATGTTTAAAATGAGGCCTGTGTCATTAAAGCTTTTACTCCGTGGTAAAGTGTGTATGACATAACAATTTTGTATGTAGAGGCGTGTGGTACATACCATGTGGTACATAGTGTGTGGTACATACCATGTGGTACATCATTTTGTACCACATGAGCGGAATCTATCAATGCACAAAATAAACTCATTTGATTGGTTCCCGTTTACCAGAACATACTCAGGCCACGCCCCTTAACAACAATGATAGGCTAATGATCCTGAAGATTATGAACATGAAAGTAATCAATGAAACGAAATTTTAACTAAGTTCAAGGAAAGAAATATTTCCGTTGAATCCAGTTTCTATCATAGAGCCCATGAACATGAATAAACTTCCCCAACTGACCATTGGTCATTGTGGGAAAACGGGTTGTCAAGGTCTCCTTACTAGCATTACTAACAGTTCAGTTACTAACAGAAGACGTTATGACGCAAGGCATGGACAGTCAGAGAAGAATGGTTGAAACTTTGTAAGTAAATAAAGGACTTTTTGTTGTAATTTATAATTGATTTATTACCACCATGGAATAAAAAATAGTACCGCATCTCCTAGCTTGTCTGGTGTAAAGGATCGCATTGACCCTCGACGGTTCTTTAATTCAATAATAACCCACTCGCCTATCGGCTCATGGGCCATGTGGAAAGAATCGTCAAGGGTCCATGCAATCATTTACGCCAGACCAGCTACTTGTGCAGTACTATCATATTATCATACATGGATATTGACATTAGAGCGTTGATCAAAACTATATGGCATGTTTTATACAGATTTTAGACTGTATACATTCTAAAATCAATATAAAACATAGTTCCATGCGAATCAAGATTCAAAGTGGTGTGTATGCAAATTCCCTATTCGCCTGACACCGTTTCATAATGTTGATATGAAAAGACAACCAACTCTAACAAATACCTGTCTCTTCACAATTAAGATCAATTTACTTATTAACAATTTACTTTAATAAATGTCGACCGACGAAGTACTTATTTTAATTTTTAAAGTTTATAATGTTCATTGTCCTGCCAATGATTCCAAGCGGGGTTGTCCTCTGCTCAAATCACTGTAAAACAACTGAGGGGAAATAATAACCCCCATTTGCTGGAGACCCCCTACATAGCAGTCACGAACTGAATAACATGTTTTTCAATTCAATTCAATTCAGAACTCCTGGTGCAAAGTTTTAACAGCACCTTTACATGACAACAGACTTTATCTGCTCGTATCAATTAAGCAATTGGTGCTTATCATATGATGTTAACAACATACTGTAGCAGATACCCTTATCAACCTTCCTACCATGCATGTTCCGGTGTAACAGGTATAGTATATGTGTTCTTAGGCATGGAGTTATTGCCTGGCATAGCAGCAAAACGCTCCCCGGTGTTGAAATATGGCTAACATACTTTCCCCATCTGGGTCAGATTTTCAGAAAATGTACAATTCAACTTCGTCAATCCCCTCAAAAAACCCAAATTTCAGACGAAAATAAAGTTAGAAATACAGTTCAAACTACGTATAACCAAACAGATTGCTAGAATCAATGCAATGCCGAATATACTTGAATTTACCTAGTATAAACCAAATTGCAGCCTAATTTAGCAGAATTTACTAAATGTGTACAGCTGCCAATTGTACATGTTCTGAAAATCTGACCCATATACTAACATCTGCATCGTCTGATAAGGTGGAACCTGGCTTGGTCTGTAGTTTATTGTAGCTACCAAAGCATAAGTTTATATCTTCAAGTCTAAGTGGCGAGTTTTTCCCGGGGGAGTTTTTCCCGATGAATGGCACCACACCTGATACAAAATCAAAAACACATTCGCGTAGAAAAACTATCATCTACTTGAATGTCCTAAAGTCTCATAATCAGAAGAAGGCATTTTCTTAGAACGACAAATGGGTCGGATTTTTAGAAAATGTACAACTCGCCTTCACCAATCCTCTCTAATAACCACAATTAAGACAGAAATGAGCTTCAAAATACAGTTTAACATAACAGAACTGATACTTTAACTCAATGCGATACCAAATATACTCAGATATACCTGGTATTCTTCGATTTTCAGCCTAATTTAGGAGAATTTCCTAAATGTGAAGAGCTGTTAATTGTACATTTTCCGACGATCTCACCCAAATAATTAATTTAATCTAAGATATTTTAGCTCCATACCATTACACCGAACAAAATTAATTTAAAACAAAATATAATACAATACTCCGTGGCTTTATAATGCTTGCTGATGACATGAACAATGACTGTTCTGGTATTTTTTTTTTTTAAACATATTTTATTTCGAGAGACAAATTCCATAAAGATTATGGTACGTTTCGTGTTCACGAAAATCCACATGCAACAAAAAGATAAAATATATATACATTATTCTACGCTACCACAATGCTCTATATTTTAAGTAATATTTAATAATACAATTTTCATTACATTATAACACCATATTTTTGTGAGTTTTTGGCCGTCATTAAAAACAAATATACAATCCATCCGCATGGTTAAAACAATGAGGTACTTAGTCTTTACCAGTTGGTTGATATATATCTGATATAGATGGCCGTTTACATAATTAGCACTTTCAGTGCAATGACATTTCTGTTCTATTCACAATAAACAATGACAAGACTCCGTCGCTAATCAGTTGTACATTCTTCAAGAGGACAGTTGTTTGTTATCCCTTTGCTAACGCAATGTTACTTTCAGGTATTTCTTTACCTCCGGCCAACTCTTGGTATTGTACCCAGAATCTCCCAAAAGCCTCCTACATCTAGTGAGTAAAGAGGCAGCGCTGTACAGGGGAAGCTGGTTCCCTCCCATGGAATGATTCTCACCTAATGACTACAGTCACCAACACGCACATTGGACCTTGCCAGGACTTGTGCAAGTCTGCAAACAATTCGCAGACAAATTGAAAATAAATACATGGACAAATTGAAAATAAATTACATATCTCATGAATTTGCATCTAAAAGCTGGGTTCCACTGGCAACCTACTTCTCCCGCTTCTTGTTTAAAGAAGCAGGAGCAGAAGCAGGAGAGTAACAGGGATGGGTGCTATTGGCTCCCGCTATGTAGTCATGATACTTCCCGCTTCTTTTGGAGCATTTCCGAAACGTGGAGTGCTCCTGCTTCTATCAAACATGTTTGATTTGAAGCGGCCTATACTTTGTAGTGAAAGGTTTATACCAAGTGTTGTAGTATGTGAGCACGGGGAAGCTGCCAATGCTCCAGTCCTTTATACCAAGTGTTGTATTATACGCTAAGCTAAGCAAATATAGAAAGGAACAGAGACTGTTCTGGTCTTGAATCCAGAATCCAAGTCTCCTAAATCTAGTGAGTAAAGAGGCAGCGCTGTGGGTCTTCATACTTAACTGCATGAAAATATGTCCACAGTCAAAGATAATTGCGCCATATGGAAATCACTGATCGTTCCTATACCAAGGCCCTCTAGTATGAGTGAAGGAAACTGTCTGTGAGGATTCATTCAACTTAGGAAAGAGACAGAATTCCTTCCTACGCACCATATTCCCAGCTGGTAGGAATACTTCTTGCTGTAAAGGTGTGGGTCAGCAAGGTAGAGGGTAAATTATAGGGTGCAGACTAATCGCCACATTTCTCACCATTTTAACTGGCAAAGTGCATAACATTTGTTCTTATTATTTAACTTTTAATAACTTTTTTCTTATACCTGTGAATACGATGTAGATTACCTGGAATGGATTAGAATGTATTATACCCATAGGCGTGACCTAGAAGCTGACCGTTTTGCTGATCGTGATTTCCTGACACTTCATAACATTTGATCCCTAACCTACGACTTGTCCCGCTGTAGGAGGCCTTCTTATAAGAGTTGGGAGTGAATTATTGTAGAAAACCAAATGCAAATATGTTCAGGAATCTGGTGCTAACCTTACCGGTGCTATCCGGTGATCCTTGATCCAATATTATTATAAATACTTCTTCCCTTTTCTTTTCACTGTATGACTTTTTCGGTCAATAAACAGCTGCCTGAAGGCTCCACGATACACATATTCCATATTCAGCTAAAGAGGTATATATATATATATACAAATGTTTTTTGATATATTTCTATTTCATAATATGTTATGGATACGTATTACTGCTCCTGTTAATTCTATACACATTCTCATTCGTTTTCATTTCTTGTACGTTGCACAATTAGAACTTGATATAATGGTCATAACTATATATGATAGCATTTTTTTGTTCTATATCTATATACGTGCCTTTCAATGTTAAATATACCCTAATGTTATAAATCTAGCAAATTGTCAAAGTTCAGTGTCTCACTTCAAAAGTCTAGGCCAAAGTTGAGAAAATCCCTTCAAACGGAGGAAAAACCTCAAATAGAGATTGCCTCAAACCGCAAAATGCCATAATAATTCCATCAAGACCGCAAAATGCCATTATATTCCCATTAAAAGGCTGAGTCCTAGGCCAGGAAACCGATTAGTGAAGTAGGCGTCTTATCACCGACATACTAACCTTATCTGATCTGAGAGTTTGGACCAAGACTGTATAACAATTATCTGTAAACTTCTCCCAGACAAACTTCAATCGTATTCTACACTTAGAGTAATTCATGGCAAGTGAGAGGCCATATACCAGTATACTTGTGAAGCCTTATTTAATTAAAGTTTCCAGCTGCATGCCACCTGCTCCAGGTTACTTCTCATCAGGCCCTCATTGCTCACTCATTGCACCTTTTTCTTCATACCTTTATACTTTTTATCAAAAGTTCCCAGAGCCAGTTTGGTTCAGCGTATACAAAATGGCCTCCCACAAGCGCTATTGGTATTCCACTGATTCTATAAGGTGTTTAACGTGGCTCCGGCTCTTCTGATTTTTCAGCCTTATTTCTTTTTCAACTGGAGTCTCAAACTTTTGAGATCTTGATTGATTAAACACATTGAGTTCCTAAGATCTGTCTGTAGCTACTCGGGATAATGATATGAAATGTTTCTCTGTAACTTTGGGACAGAAAACAATGGATTTGGAGTTTCAAACCGCATTCTCGGCTAATTTCCGTCCAAAATATTTCCGTATAATGTTGTACTCTATTCATACCAACCCATCCATGATAAAGGATTCGGGTCTGTTCTTCTTGGTGTAAAATCTCATTATTTCCCCACCAGGGTCAGATCGTCAGAAAATGTACAATTAACATCGCCATCAAAAACTAAAGACTTCCTTCTTTTTTCTTCAACCCATCTTAAAGTCATTTAACAAAGAAAATGGAGGATTTTATACCGTTAATTTTGCTACAGGGCTTCATAAAGATGTATATTTGGATTTAGACCCACTGAAGCCCTTTCCTACGTTGGTTTCATTTATTATCGCACACTGGTGACCGTTTCTCGACTGCTTCAACTTCAAAGTTTTGCATAAACATAAAACAGCGGCAGAATATTTATGAATTCAGTCCTATAAGTCAGATTATTGGTAAAATTGGTAGGATTTTGTTCTTTCAACAGCTGGGAAAAAAGCTTTATTAGCAGCACCCAGTTACACTAATGTCTATTAGCCCTTAGTGGGAGACAGAACTGGAGAATGGCTATAGTTGGGAAACTTTGTCATCATCATTAGTTATGTGATGGACAAATTGGATGTGGATGTTAGTAGCCGCTACTAGTGGTGAGGATATTTCTGGGATTGTGTTGTAGGACGAGGTCCATTAATGGTCCATTAATGCAGACAAAGACGTGCCAAATAGATGTCACAAGTTAACAAGACCAGTGCATGCCGGGAAAGAACCAAGCAAAAAGTAGAAAGCAAGTTTTTGACCGATATGAACTGCTCCATGCCTCATTAATTGTAGAGTAGAGATTAATGGTAGGTTTTACAACTGTAGGCCCCTTGTGTAACAACTCACACATTGCGCTCGCAAGGGTTGGGCGAAGTTTCCATTGCAGAACAATTCTCGCATGAGAGAAAATGTTAATTATTTCTAGTCAGAGGCAGTTGTCACTAGTTGATGGGAGGCAATGTAGAATGTCCTTGAACAGCCGAGATCCACAGCTGGTGGCAAAGGCACAATCACTGTACCTGACTCCCTGACTACCTATCTATTAAAGTATTATGAGTACTACACTCCAGAAATATATCTAATTCTGAAAACATTGTAAAGTAAATGTAATTAATTTAGCCTATGGCTTACCATACCATCCCTCCCAGAGGTATAATAAAATGTAATATGAATTCCTATGTTAGAAATAATTTCTCTTAAATCTCAAATCTTCCATCTAGATAAAGGTTTTGTCCAGTGATAATTCTATTGGAAATCTCAATGTATAATATGGAATGTGTATAAATGTATGACATGATCCGATCTTAAATCCGATCTTCAAAACTTTGTACTATGTAATGATGATCGAAAATGTTGTTATGTGATTAATGTCAGCAACGGAGTAGAGCCGGATGGAAGATTTAATTTTAGCGCGACTAATCTTAGAATTACATGTCCTTTTCTTGTAACTGACAAACACGAATACAAATTCTATAATAATAATAATAAATGAACTGTTTTAGGGTCAAGGAATGCATTTAAAGTGGCTAAGATCACTATTTTGACTATATGTCATTTGGAAATATGTTTGTAGTTTTCGATGGCCTGCATAAGTAAGAACATTTGTGTGGAATACTAACGCTATATGTTCTCTAACTGTTGTGTCTGGGAGGACCATCAGGCCGCTGGGACGATTGGAAATTGAATTGTAAACTCTTAAATACTCAAAATATATGTATTTCATACATTAATTCTCCCAGGTATTCATTACTCATATACTAATCTAGAACATGGTTGACATTCAAGCAAACTTCAAGCTCAGTGTCACGTTAAATTAATGTAGTGTTCAGGTGGTCTAACGCTATGCAAAATAAATAATACTTCCCTTTTATGCTCCCATAGCCTAACCCCAAAACTGGGGTCATCTTGAATCTGGGGACCGAATGACTGAGGCCTGCAACTTTTGGGTCAGATTTTGAGGAAATGTACAAGTGGCAGCTGTACACATTTAGTAAATTCTGCTAAATTATGCTGCAATTTGGTTAATACTAGGTAAATTCGAGTATATTCGGCATTGCATTCTAGCAATGTGTTTGGTTAGGTTGAACTGTATTTTTAACTGTATTTTCGTTTGAAATTTGGGTTATTTGAGAGGATTGGTGAAAAGTGAATTTTACATTTTCTGGTGACTTCACCCTTATATCCAATCGAGAATAACAATATGTTAGTGTGGTTTATTTGCTATGGAAACATGCAGGTGGGCTTTTCTGCACTTCTACCTGTTCACACGGGACGTGACCAAATATGTACAGGTCTGTCGTTAGCATAGCACCCCACTGTGTACTCGTTATTGCACCTATGTCTATCTATCTCTCTCTGTCAATGTCTCCTTCCCTTGTCTCTTTTTATCTGATATGGGTCAGATTTTCAGAAGATGTACAATTGGCAGCTGTACACATTCAGTAAATTCTGCTAAATTAGGCTGAAATTTGGTCGATACTAGGTAAATTCGAGTATATTTGGCATTGCATTGATTCTAGCAATCTGTATGGTTAGGTTGAACTCTATTTTATACTTTATTTTCGTCTGAAATTTGGGTTATTTGGGAGAATTGGCGACGTTGAATTGTACATTTTCTGACAGTCTGACCCTCAATTCACTGCACAATGCCTGCACATGCCACAGCGCCGCAAGTAACATTAATTGAAAGGTGAATTGATCAGTCTGCCATGGAAGCGAGGCTGCTCTGTAATTGTTTTTAAGGTTTTTCGATAACATTAACATATATTTCACATCTAAACACATAATGCCTCCGTCACAATGAGCAGCTCATCAATTGTGGCGTTTTACTGGTGTGTTTGTCTCTGCACTGATAGAAAAAGGCTTTGCTTGCTGGCGATGATTTCATATTGATCATCTTCCGCCAACTGTTCCTCACATTACAGGCATCAGAGTGATTTAAAGCTGGATTCTCAAGGAAATGTACTCATATTATGATTAATAGGACAGAATCTATTAATATTCTGCTGCTGTTTTATGTTTATACAAGAATTTGAACTGGAATTGGTCGAGAGAAAACAGTCTCCGCCACTGAGCGATAATAAGGGAAGCCAGGACAGGAAAGGAATTCCATCGACCAGTCTACCAGATGTGGGCGTTTGTGGAGCGTTTATGGGTCCGATTTCCAGAAAATGCACAATCTACAGTTCTACACATCTCTCAAATTCTGCTAAATTCGAGTGAAGAATGATAATTAATGAGTATATCTGAGTGTATTCTGTATTGTATGCATTCAATAAATCTGTCTAGTTATGTTGAACTCTATTTTGAACCTGATTTTCGTCTTAAATCAGGGTTATTTGAGAGGATTTGTGAAGACCAATTGTACAATTTTTTTAAGCTCTGATCCTTGCACAAAACAGCAGGGTGACATCCTCCACCATTGTGGCTAAATGATCCTCCAAAGGCACAAACACAAACAGAACAAAAATAAGAAACTTTCGTTTTGATCGATGTTAATATGCTTTCAATTAGCTTTTTATGAAGTTTATAATCGCGATGGGGGAGTGAGATGGGATACCTGAGTGTTTAAGTGTTTACTGTGGTGTTTACCGTGATGGAAAACCATTAAATATTCCACCTGAACATAATGTAAAGTCCAAAAGTTAAACCTAATGAGAATCACTTAAAGTTGAACTAAATGATTCAAACTCCTTAAAGAGATCATATATAAATGTGCAAACACATATGATATATTTGTTCAAGTAATAGATTGATTAAACGTTTGGCTGCCTCCCACCTTCACACATTGACTGAGGGAAGCAAATTATAAATCAAGTCTCTTATATTCATTATATGTCGTTTGAAGGATTTGGTATACGATCTGGCAATGTGATTATAGCTCGTTCCATTGTATCCGTGTATCCTTTATTTCACCCTTGATATGCACAGCCCATAGAGATAACATAGGCTCTGTATATTGTTTAGCTGGTCAGTAACTGATATGCTCAGTCCATAGAGATAACATAGGCTCTGTATATTGTTTAGCTGGTCAGTAACTGATATGCACAGCCCATAGAGATAACATAGGCTCTGTATATTGTTTAGCTGGTCAGTAACTGATATGCTCAGTCCATAGAGATAACATAGGCTCTGTATATTGTATAGCTGGTCAGTAACTGATATGCTCAGTCCATAGAGATAACTTAGGCTCTGTATATTGTTTAGCTGGTCAGTAACTGATATGCTCAGTCCATAGAGATAACATAGGCTCTGTATATTGTTTAGCTGGTCAGTAACTGATATGCTCAGCCCATAGAGATAACATAGGCTCTGTATATTGTTTAGCTGGTAAGTAACTGATATGCTCAGCCCATAGAGATAACATAGGCTCTGTACATTGTTTAGCTGGTCAGTAACTGATATGCTCAGCCCATAGAGATAACATAGGCTCTGTATATTGTTTAGCTGGTCAGTAACTGATATGCTCAGTCCATAGAGATAACATAAGCTCTGTACATTGTTTAGCTGGTCAGTAACTGATATGCACAGTCCATAGAGATAACATAGGCTCTGTATATTGTTTAGCTGGTCAGTAACTGATATGCTCAGTCCATAGAGATAACATAGGCTCTGTATATTGTTTAACTGGTCAGTAACTGATATGCTCAGTCCATAGAGATAACATAGGCTCTGTATATTGTTTAGCTGGTCAGTAACTGATATGCTCAGTCCATAGAGATAACATAGGCTCTGTATATTGTTTAGCTGGTCAGTAACTGATATGCCCAGCCCATAGAGATAACATAGGCTCTGTATATTGTTTAGCTGGTCAGTAACTGATATGCTCAGTCCATAGAGATAACATAGGCTCTGTATATTGTTTAGCTGGTCAGTAACTGATATGCTCAGTCCATAGAGATAACATAGGCTCTGTATATTGTTTAGCTGGTCAGTAACTGATATGCTCAGTCCATAGAGATAACATAGGCTCTGTATATTGTTTAGCTGGTCAGTAGCTGATATGCTCAGTCCATAGAGATAACATAGGCTCTGTATATTGTTTAGCTGGTCAGTAACTGATATGCCCAGCCCATAGAGATAACATAGGCTCTGTATATTGTTTAGCTGGTCAGTAACTGATATGCTCAGTCCATAGAGATAACATAGGCTCTGTATATTGTTTAGCTGGTCAGTAACTGATATGCTCAGTCCATAGAGATAACATAGGCTCTGTATATTGTTTAGCTGGTCAGTAACTGATATGCTCAGTCCATAGAGATAACATAGGCTCTGTATATTGTTTAGCTGGTCAGTAACTGATATGCTCAGCCCATAGAGATAACATAGGCTCTGTATATTGTTTAGCTGGTCAGTAACTGATATGCTCAGTCCATAGAGATAACATAAGCTCTGTACATTGTTTAGCTGGTCAGTAACTGATATGCACAGTCCATAGAGATAACATAGGCTCTGTATATTGTTTAGCTGGTCAGTAACTGATATGCTCAGTCCATAGAGATAACATAGGCTCTGTATATTGTTTAACTGGTCAGTAACTGATATGCTCAGTCCATAGAGATAACATAGGCTCTGTATATTGTTTAGCTGGTCAGTAACTGATATGCTCAGTCCATAGAGATAACATAGGCTCTGTATATTGTTTAGCTGGTCAGTAACTGATATGCCCAGCCCATAGAGATAACATAGGCTCTGTATATTGTTTAGCTGGTCAGTAACTGATATGCTCAGTCCATAGAGATAACATAGGCTCTGTATATTGTTTAGCTGGTCAGTAACTGATATGCTCAGTCCATAGAGATAACATAGGCTCTGTATATTGTTTAGCTGGTCAGTAACTGATATGCTCAGTCCATAGAGATAACATAGGCTCTGTATATTGTTTAGCTGGTCAGTAGCTGATATGCTCAGTCCATAGAGATAACATAGGCTCTGTATATTGTTTAGCTGGTCAGTAACTGATATGCCCAGCCCATAGAGATAACATAGGCTCTGTATATTGTTTAGCTGGTCAGTAACTGATATGCTCAGTCCATAGAGATAACATAGGCTCTGTATATTGTTTAGCTGGTCAGTAACTGATATGCTCAGTCCATAGAGATAACATAGGCTCTGTATATTGTTTAGCTGGTCAGTAACTGATATGCTCAGTCCATAGAGATAACATAGGCTCTGTATATTGTTTAGCTGGTCAGTAACTGATATGCTCAGCCCATAGAGATAACATAGGCTCTGTATATTGTTTAGCTGGTCAGTAACTGATATGCTCAGTCCATAGAGATAACATAGGCTCTGTATATTGTTTAGCTGGTCAGTAACTGATATGCTCAGCCCATAGAGATAACATAGGCTCTGTATATTGTTTAGCTGGTCAGTAACTGATATGCTCAGTCCATAGAGATAACATAGGCTCTGTGTATTGTTTAGCTGGTCAGTAACTGATATGCTTAGTCCATAGAGATAACATAGGCTCTGTATATTGTTTAGCTGGTCAGTAACTGATATGCTTAGTCCATAGAGATAACATAGGCTCTGTATATTGTTTAGCTGGTCAGTAACTGATATGCTCAGTCCATAGAGATAACATAGGCTCTGTATATTGTTTAGCTGGTCAGTAACTGATATGCTCAGCCCATAGAGATAACATAGGCTCTGTATATTGTTCAGCTGCCTAAAATTCAACAACAAAATGCTAAATGAAGTACCCAATTACGCCTACCTAGGGACGGTACTCGATTCTAGATTAAACTGCCAAGCCCAGGTAAACAAGGTAATCAAAACTGTAAATTATAAAATCCACACCTTCTCAAAAATCAGAACCTACCTCCATAAGAAAACCAGCCTCCAAATCTATAAAACCATGATAATACCACATTTTGACTATAATTCGGCCTTTTATCAATTTGCTACCCAACAGAACCGAGATAAGCTAGAAAGACTTCAGAACAGGGATTTTCCTGACAAAAGTGGGCCTCTCATTTTCTATTCTGACAAATTCAATTTGTATTTCTCATGTATGTGGCTGATGCATTATGATGGGAGGTGGGAGACTTCTCTCTTACAGAAGTTTCAGAAGACTTCAGAACAGGGCTATTCGCATTATTTCACATGCTGGGAAGTTTGACAGCGTGTCTGGAAAAGGTCATCCCTGGGCTACTACCCCTACAAGACCGTAGAGACCACCGCATTCTATGAATTATGCATAGCAGGTCCCAAGAACAACTCTCCCACAAGCCTGTTAACCCATCCCGGCGACAAACAAGATCTTCCTTACAACGCAACTTTCCTCTGCCCAGACCAAAAACCGAGTCACTTAAGAGAGCCCCTAAGTACTATGGTGCCCAGGCATGGAACAAACTACCCCCAGACATAAAAAACATAGACAACCGCAAACATTTCAGTCACAAATTCAAATCACACACAACGTTACCCAAGGGGGAAACCCACAGAATTAAATGAACATCCCATGACCACAGGAACTCCCCAGGACTGAAAGCAATATGACAGACGATTAAAGTGTCAGTAAACCCCCAAATATTATGAGCAAATCCATTTCCTTGCTATTATTGAAATGTAACCACCCCAGTTTTACTTAATTCAAGTTATTATTTAGTGAGTTTTACCCATTTAATCGAGTGAAAAGGTAGTTCCACAGTTTAACACTCCATTCAAGGCACCACTGTTTGCCTACGTCATAAAGGTGCACCAATCTTGAAATGTACATGCAATGAACATAACAAACAACTCTTATAATTGCTGCTAGAAAGAAGGAGGGTGGGCTGGGCAGAAGAAGTATTACCAGACCAAAACAAACACTCTGTATTACCCATTGATTGTTCCTCACAAGGTCAGAGTGAAATGATGCAATGCTATTTCCCACACATTTGTGATGTGCTTCAGGGAAATGAGTCACAAATCACAGGTGAGATAATGACCATATTTGAGAAGATGACATCAAGCCGATTCCAATGATAGTTAACAGTAGGGCATATTTATTTAAGTATTATTCTTTATTTTATTAAGTACTATTTTATTTTAAATTTGATATCTTCATTTTTGGAAAACAGGTTTAGAATATGTTTGAGTAGAGAATTATTAGTAAAGTAGCTAAATGTACTATATAGGATGACCTTAGAAATGCATGCATTTTAGTAATACACCATCTTGAAATTTGGTACATGTATATTTATGCTACTAGCAGCTCAAAGAACACCAAAATGAAAACATTCCAAATAAGGGTTCTTGTACATGGATTACAGTTTTCTGACTTGTGACTCATTTCCCTGAAACACATCACATTTTCTCTCACCACCTTTTGTGTCCCTTGGTTAAAGGGGAGGACTAAACCCAATTATTGACCTCTCAATACAGATGTCTTGAAATACCTGTATTGAACAACTGTTTCAATTGCTGGGAGATTGGGGGGGAAGGTAGGGATATTATGTACATTTCTGGCGCGCCTCTATGACGTCACACAGCACTCTCAGTGCCCTCTTGTGCTAAACAGACCTTTTCAAGTAAGCTTTGTCAATTTGGGCCTGTAAGTGACTATAAGTTAGACATAAATGGAGGTAAAAAAATTGATACTTGGATGTTGTATTTATGGCGGCATGAAGTTTGTTGTCCTAAAAGTGACTATGAACCCGTTTACTGACCCTTTAAAACACACTGCTACGGACGGACAGAATAACTGATCCTATCATGTAGATTAACAACTATCATCTTTCCTTCTACACTAATTACTAATTACCTTTACTTATGCACCACTCCTTTCCTTCTATAGTAGTAGGACTGCACCTAACAGCCCCTGGCGGAAAATCATGGACAATGCTAAATAATAGCCCCCGTGAGCCTTGTTTATCCTTATCACTTATGGCTGTATAAATATGTAAAATTAAAACAAAAAACAAAAAAAAACTGATATGCTCAGCCCATAGAGATAACATAGGCTCTGTATATTGTTTAGCTGGTCAGTAACTGAAGCAATATTGCTCGCAGGCAATACACGGCGAACCTAGATTTTGGTACACTAGCATGTGTGCTCTCTCATCTTCTGCAGTTCCAGCTCTTTGTTGGGGCTATGTTTTTGGAGCGAATTAAACTATTAATTCCTCAAAATCACTGAAGATGATGTTAATCTTAATCTAACATAAGTTATGTGTGTGGGGTGAAATAGACACAGAACAGCCCTTGGATTCCCGGCGCCATGAATATTCACTGATGACAGTCACGGGGCTACCGCCATCTGTGAATATTCACTCCCACCTCAAATCCCGGGTTGTTCTGTGTATGTATCTCCTCACCCTCCATCCATCAATTGAGAGATAACTATGATTGGAGGTGCCTAAGCTGACCCAGGCTGGGACGCACCACTGATTGAATCTGGTTGATACCAACGGCTCAGTGAGTGACTCATATGAGCCACTCATGATGCTTTAGGATGACCGCTGGGCAACACTTGTCCCCTAGGAACCTCTATATACCACCAGAGGGACTCATGGGTCAGGCAGAGATAGCCTCAGCATGTGAATGATATATTACCTCCATTGTATGGTAGAGAACCCTGCAACATGGGTGATGTCAGTGATCCCAGCCTACAATATGTTTAACTTAACTTCATCAGCACCAAATATCATACAGTTATATGGATTATATTCAATCATGACCTTCAATAACATGTTGTTCTTATCAACATTATAGTTAATTATTCCTTATTCCTAATTAATATGCTTAATCATTAAACATTTTCAAACTTAGATTCACAGAGGGATATATGCGGTACTTAGAAGCCAAAAAAATATATTTTCTGTTTCCTCCCAATGCCACAGAGGGAAGGAAATTAAAAATAAACTAATAGTACAAGTTTAACATTTAAAATGTATGCAAAGTGGAATTTCTGACATACAAATTCTGATCTTCGATGGACCTACAAGATATGGCTTTTTCCGGGTGAATGCAGCTTGTAATGAATCAGTGTAAGCGACACAGCCAACCTCAGGGGGTCCTGTCCGGGATGCCAGGGTCAGAAGCATCAGTTTATATATGCATCGCTACCTAACAAAGCATACACTGCAGGGGAAAATCGCCAGAAAATGTACAATTCGCCTTCACCAATCCTCTCAAATAACACAAATTATAGACAGAAATGAGGTTCAAAATGCAGTTCAACATAACGAAACATATAGTTTGAATCAAGTCAATATCAAATATACTCAGATACACCTAGTATTTATCATTTTACAGACTAATTATACTGAGTTGACTAAATGTGAAGAGCTACCAATTGTACATTTTCTGACAATCTGCCCCTGCAGTGGTCCAGGGACATGTAGTGAGCTTGTCTCCTAATAAAACCTGATATTGCTGCGTCTGTTATAGCAGGAGCAGGCGTCCATTGTACAGCCAGCATTAGACCTGTGCCATTTACATCATTATTACATACGTACATGATTTTGAGTGCGTGATTCGGGGGTGCCATTAGAAATCTTGTATCACATACGTATGTGCTTCGGGTTGTCATGGAAGCATGTGACCCAAATAATGTATTATTTGCATCATGTTCTCATTTATATCACATATATTATACACGTATACCTTCCATTTAGTGAAGTCTTCTCACCTTGCAATCATGTATTTGGGTCAGATTGTCAGAAAATGTACAATTCACCTTCACCAATCCTTTCAAATAACCCACATTTGAGACAAAATGAGCTTCAAAATACAGTTAGTATAACAGAACTGATACTTTAAATCAATGTGATACCAAATATACTCAGATATACCCGGTATTCTTTATTTTTCAGCCTAACTTAGGAGAATTTCCTTAATGTGTAGAGCTGCCAATTGTACATTTTCTGAAAATATGACCCATTTGTGGCACAGTAGTATTGGTTCAGAAATTCATCAAATTTCCATCAAACTTTTCGTCAAAACCTAAACTAAACAATTATCCTATTCTAAACTACGTTCTATATACAATGCCTTCATATGCTGGGTCAGTTTTTGAGAAAATGTACAATCAGCAGCCCTACAAATTTGGCAACTTCTGCATTAGACTAAAATATTATGAATAATGGGTATATCAGAGTATCATTGGGTTAAACCGTATTTTGAACATCACTTTTCTCTTAAATTAGGGTCATTTGGGAGAATTAGTAAAGGTGAATTGTATATGTTCTGAGATTCTGACCCATACAGTATTCAATAGGATGTACTGGACTTGTCCAACAGGGGATGTAGTGGCAAGGCCATGTCCAGGCAATCAGGGCGAGTGGAAGACCACCAAGTCCACCACTACTAGATCTAGTTTTTTCCCATCGCCGTCGCCACTATATCACCTTCCCATTCCACCTGTAGGTAGAGCTGCATCACATGTGGCAGCCTAGGTGGGTCAGATTTTCAGAACATGTACAATTGGCAGCTGCACATATTTAGTAAATCCTTCTAAATTAGGCTACAATTTGGTCAATATTAGGTAAATTCAAGTGTATTCGGCATTGCATTGATTCTAGCAATCTGTTTGGTTAGGTTGAACTGTATTTTGAACTTTATTTTCGTCTTAAATTTGGGTTATTGGAGAGGATTGGTGAAGGTGAATTGTACATTTTCTGAAGATCTGACCCAGGTGTTAACAACATGGACACAACTGTGCTTAACGCTGGGGAGACGCGGCCAATAATTGAGTTTACACCCGATTAACGGTGCCATCCTGGCTGAAGGAAAGGCCTTATCTTCACCAAGTAAAACCACAATAGATCATTTACCACAAACAGGCTTTGATGGTCACTTAGGCGAGTCAGTAGGATAAAGGGGTCAGATTTTCAGAAAAATGTACAATTCACCTTCACCAATTCTCTCAAATAACCCAATTTATGACAAAAATCAGGTTCTAAATACTGTTCAACATAACCAAACAGATTGTTTGAATCAAGGCAATACCACATATACCCATATAAACTTAGTTTTAACGATTTTTCAGTCCAATTTAGCAGAATTAACAAAATATGTTGATCTGCCAATTGTACATTTTCTGAAAATCTGACCCAATAGATCATTTACCACAAACAGGGATTTGCTGGTCAGTTAGGCGAGTCAGTAGGATCTAGACTGGACACAGGTCAGCGGCGGGGAAATGGATGGATGTCCAGAGAAAGGGTTTCAATCAGGCGGAAAGTAATGGATCTGACTATGGTTGAACTCTACCTGACCCCGACCCCTGCAGGGGTGTGGCATCTTGTACATGACACTTAGTTCTATAACTAGTTATTAGTGTGCAAGAGACTTTCCCCGTTATAACAGTTCCATCATGGCATTCATTCGGCTGGAGACAATGACATTGGAAATAATCCCAAATCCTGTATGTTGTATTTTTGTGCGTTTCTTTTCGGGGAATTAAAAATCTTTTAATGTATGTTAAGCAAACGCTGAGTCTCCTTGGCCTAGGTCGACACATCCGTCCGTTGGGCTTAACCATTGAAACAACTCAACTGAGCCAATCACGGGAGAGTTACTCCGGGCCCAAACGGCTAGCTGGAGTTTCAAACGCATTCTCAGCAAAGTCACACAAGCAAGTGGACGTGCAATCGCAACGCAATAAAAGATTTATCCCCAACTCAAATCTGAGTTTGTTTAAATATATTTATTATTATATATGTGCATTCCATTTGAGGTGCAATAAGTTGCAACAAAAATTTGTTTTTTGTACGTCTACAATAAAAATTTGAATCGGGTTTTCTTTCAGCTTTTAGATACTTTATGACGATTTAAAACCAAAAACAAAGGTTTATATCAATATTTGTCTATGCTACGCAATCTCGTCCAATAACTAATATTCAATTACTAGCACCTCATTCCATTCTCTCCGTGTATGGTTAAAAAATCTAGTAAAAAGAAATTATCAAATTATCAAATATTACATCAAGAGAACCTCTGTATCTCCAAACCCCATCCAACGGACTTTTCTCCCTTAATTTGATCTTAGACTCTCTAATTCTCTCACCAATCGAAAGGGAATTACATCAATAACTACATGTGTGAGTTAAAAAAGAAATCTGAGTCCCAGATGTGAAGATATTAGTGAATTTTTTTTTAAAAAGGTTTATTATGAGTATACATATAATTGACTGTTTGAACTAGATCCCTCGTTGCTTGGAGGAGGATCTTTGACATAAGTTATTCCTGCACATGTATAGACTTTATAACTCACAATAGGCATAATATCTCAGCTCAAGGGCAAGCCTCTTGCTGGTATACCGAAATGCTAAATTAAAAAATAAAATGACTCGAAAATGAGCCTAATATAAAAAGGCTGCCTTCACCAGGATTTGAACTCACAATGTCCAGATTGGAGTCCTAGATGCTAACCACTTGACCATAGGGAACTCTAGAGATCATGCATATTATAACACTGGGCATAGCCGTTGATGCATCACATTCTAGGTTTTCTTTAATCCCCCATTCTCCTCATGGTGAATGAGGAGAATGGGGGAATACATTTTGAAGGTTCCTGTGTTAGCCTCAGGCAATTTAATGATTAGAATTAATTATAAAAATATATCTCGCATCTGCAATCTATTTCTCTAATATGCGAATGCAGGACTTCTAGGTCTGCATGCATCCTGGATTACTCATATATTTTACCCCAATAATGTAAATAAAATCTTTTAAAACTATTTTACGCCTGGTCTTTTAATGATTGTACAATGTTAAACAATCAACATTACATGGGGCGGGCACGGATCAAATCATTTATTAATGTTGTCTATAGATACATCATATTGTCAAATATCCATTTGTTGTCCAAATAATCACCCATTGTCTAATCCATATGTACACCCATACCCATTTGTGAATTACACAATTACATACATTAGATGTACATTGAATTCGAGTAAATGCACTGTATTTCCTGCGAACTTTCCTAAAAGCAAATACCGAAGCGAATTCCGAAGCGAATAAGCATTTGAAATCTGTTTGAAAGTGTTAAAGTGTTATTAGCTATGTTTATTCAGTAAATAGGTTTGTTCCATTAGGTCCAGGGAACGTGTTCCGCCTTGTTGGACAAACCTGGTGCAATAAGCTCCAGCACAAGTCAAGCAAATACACGGTGCCTCGTCAGCATCTTATGGAGCAGATTGTCAGAAAATTCAACTTCACCAATCTTCTCAAATAACCCAAATTTCAGACGAAAATAAAGTTCAAAATACAGTTCAACCAAGCTAGAATCAATGCAATGCCGAATATACTCGAATTTACCTAGTACTGACCAAATTTCAGCCTAATTTAGTAGAATTTACTAAATGTGTACAGCTGCCAATTGTACATTTTCTGAGAATCTGACACTTATAGGCATAAAGTTGCAATGACGAGAAAACTTTATTCAACCCGACATCAGACAGAATGGGAAGAAGCGCGTACTACAGAGGCATTTCTCTGTGGAACTTGTTAGAGGAGTAAGAAATTGTAATGACGAGGAGAAGTTCTCTGATCTGGTAAAGAAATCTGTACTGGTCTAACTTTGTGAATGAGGATGAAACAGTATATTGATGTGAGAGGTGATTTTTAATCGGTTCCCGTTTTTATTTGTGAAGTCCTTGTAAGGACTAGGCGATTATTATATGTAATAGCCCGATGGAGGTTTCAAATCGATCGAGACGGAGGGTCAAATCGTACGACACCCCGAAGGGGTGGAGTACGATTTGACCCGACGTCGAGATTGATTTGAAACCGAACAGAGGGCTATTACATATTTATTTCATACATATTCATTGATTTATTTCTTATGGTTACCTTCTTAGCAGTGTTTTTCTTGACAAATTATCGGAAAACTTTCGAAACGTGCAAGACAGCGCTACGCTTCTGCCGCTAAGAAGCGCGACGTCATGAACCAATGATGTTACGTTATTTGGGTCACATGCTTCCATGACAACCCGAATCACATACGTATGCGATACGAGAATTCTAATCGCACCCCCGAATCAGGCGCCCTAAATCATGTACGTATGTAATAAAAATGTGAGACAGCCTATAACATAGTTAAAGTGAATTGATGTTGATGTAAGCCGGAAAGAAAACGGCAATTGAAGATAATGAGTGGACATATGAGATGTGTTAATCATGGTAATTATTGTCAGTATAAGTAATACAGTAGACATGCAGTAGCCATGCGATGTTGGTCGGGTATGAAACGGCAAAATGCCAATATGATATTTATTGTTAAACAAATGTAATTGCTTCATGAATTTATTTGATTAGTTTGGGAGCTTCTTGATATGTATAAACTAGAGATGTTATATGAAATAGAATCACTTCTAGAATTTATGGCAACGTGACAAAACATTCACCATGTGAACATGTGTATTTTCCCATTTTGGTTGGTTATTAAAGCGGCACTGTCAGCTAAACGTCGGTCAAAAACTAAATATTTTCTACTTTTTTGTTACTGTACATTCTTTTCCAACTCATCTAAAAGTCATTTGACTCTAATTTGGGAGGATTTTGTCTGGTTGTTTTTGCTACAGGGCTTAGCGCTCATTGGCGGCTGTTTTTGATCTCAGGCCTTTAAGAGGCCTGAGATCATATGAGTCACTACTAAATGTGCCAATCATTCTTCATCTGATAATATGTGTAGCTGTATGTAAGGTGTTAGAGCTTAGATATGACATCAGGGGAGTATGCCATATCTAACTCACTGATCAGTGATACATTTCGCACTTAGATGTTATGCCAACACCTCAGCCCCTTCACCCCCCTCCCTCCCCCCACCTTCCCGCCTCACCCTCTGTCCTCCGCCTGGACAGCCCACCCCCAACACAGAAGGGGGTTGGCCTATGTTACCCCCACTCCCACCCCAGCTGCAACCACCATCACCTCCTCCTTCACTGGTGCTACTCTGCCCAACCCCCTCTCTCTCCTCATATTTCTCAGCTGTTTATCTGCCCAGTCCTCCCCTTGGGTGTATATGCAAATTACATTGGCATCTTCTCCTCCTATACCATTGATTTCCGTATTGCATTTTATTTATCTATTTAAATTAAGCCTCCTTCAAATCTGCTATGAATGCACATTAATAATGTCTAACTAAATTCAAATGACCTCACGCTCTCCTTGACATCGGACACAAGTAATTCAGCCTGAGAATCGTTTCCATGATTGGAAACGCCAGGTATATAAATTAAGTTGACACTAATTGTAAAGTTAAATAGATAAACCAAACTTAACTTGATAATTTCTTAACTTAGTACTTGTTGTTCGCCTGATTCGACCTCATATTATTGTATTAACATAATAACAGCAGGAGGATGTTGATAAATCCAGTCCAATAAAGTCATTGTTTTTGGTATGATTGTGTCTGTCGTTATAGCTGAGACATATATAGTGCTGAGAATGCACTATAATAGCAGAAAATAGAACTATATGTCCACTATATGTAGTAGTATGATCTGAATATCTTCATTCTCAATGTTATTATCAATACTATATTTATTTTTGTTCACACAGTTTTGGCATGTATGTAGTACATGATACGTTCCATATTTCCACACAACCCCATTGATAGATATCGTTTTTATAATAATGTTCAACATCTAGATAATAATTATATAGTCTTTTTACTCTACGCCTTGATGTTTCACACATAAAGTTTACCCATTGGTACATTTACCCATACTAAATTCACTTTACCTCAACTCTGTTTTGCATTTTGGCCCGTAAAAATGTCAAAACACCAATACAGTGATTTTGTGTAAAATCAGTTATACCTCAGCTTTCAATCACCACACTCTGAAACTACTGAATATACAGTGGAACCTCTCTATTATTGATAGGGCTATCCAGGAAGACGTGATTTCAGAGGACTAGTTTCCTATTCATGTATCTTCATTATTATTATGCCAGCATGTGAATAAAAGTCTTAAAATATTAAGACCACCCTTGGGACTGAATGATTTTTGGTCTCATAGTGAGGTGGTCTCTTTCGGGGGTTCTAAATCTAATGAGAGGGAATAATTCGGGACTGGGAAAACTGGTCTTAATAGAGGGGTGGTCTCTCTAATGAGGGGGTATGTATGTGAGGTTCCACTGTACTCTCATAATATCACCTATTTCCCTCTCTTGATAATCTACATTGAGATGAACTCTTCCTTGCTGTAAGCCCTCATACATTCAACCAACGATCTCACCCCTTCATGAACATTTTGTAAATTAATCCATAATTAATTTGTCTGCCGCTGACACTTTATTCCCTATCTGTGGACCATATGGTGCACCGTATGTTCTCTATTATCGCCCAGGCCTCCTTGGAATGAAGCAAAATATCATAAAGTGACGTTTGTATTTCACCACCGCTCTTCACCCCGCCTAAATCATCCTTCAAACCCCATTACCTGGGATGTTTCTAAATGAAATAGGGCAATGCAATTATAGTAATATAATTAACGGCAACTTCAACCAACCTTCCTCCTTGTCCCTCTTTAATACAAATCTTACAGTCTTAAGTGTCCTTCCTATGTTGGTTTTGCGTTGATAGACCGCCTACCGAGTGTTTCAAGAGGGCGGTTTGACTAGTTTTCATATACTACTGGGGAGGTGAACGCTATAGAACAGGTAGTATATAGGGCCAGTGTCATATCCAAAAATGACCCGTTCAAAAGTGAGTCAGGGATTGATTTTCGACGTCGAAATCCACCCCCACCCCCCACCCCCCGGGGGGGGGGGCGTTTTTCGGCAATCAAAAAGCGACCTGCCCTATCGAGAAGTGACTCATCGTATCAAAAAGTGACCTGCCCTATAGAAAAGTGACCCACCCATCGAAAAGTGACCCACCTTATCAAAAAGTGACCCAATCATGTATGCAATGGTATAAAGAGATAGGCAAACCCAATATTGCGCATTAATGTGTTGGTAGATAAACCTGTTAGTATATCATAATGGAAGGTGGTACACAGCTAAACGCAATGTTCGCACAGATATAAATTCGATCACCAATTATCTCTATAATGAAATGTGCAAAGTAAATTATATTTACACCTAAAGTAATACGTATATTTGCATAAAACCTTTGAGCATTATGTATCCGAGTTGGTTTTTTCGAAATGATTAATAAATATCTAGCGTCTACACCAGTTTTGTAATGGTAGAACTCAGTTAGACGAGGTGGTTGGTTTCCTCAGTCACAGATATAATAGGGTACTTGCATGTGCCACTGCGCATGCCTATTACAGTGCATCCTGGGATGGATTCTGTTGAAAGCTGGCATACAAATATTTGGCAACATTTTTATCGAACATTACTAGAATGTTGTCACCAATATCGTAGTTTGTATAAATGATCTGTGCAAACGAAATGCATGATGGGAAAGGTGGGGACCTGTGCCATGGAAACATGTATAACACATGGATATTGACATTTGAACATTGATAAATATATGCATGGCATGTTTTCTATAGATTTTAAAGAGAGTGCAGTTGAAGCATAAAGGTAGACCAATATTGATATTGGGCAGAGTATGTCTGAAGAAGTCCCAAGTAGCTTTTAATGACACAACGTCCTGAATAAGCACACTTTCCACAATAAATTGGCATAATCAGAATCACTATTTTATTGCTAAATACAAAATTATGACCTACTGTACTTCTTTGGTTAGTGCAAACACCAAGCTCACCACAACTTGTTGGAGTGAATACATTTCCCAATGAAATAGCAATATTTTATCAGCGTGTTTTAGTTCTAGTCTAAAATAGAAGAAACCTTTCTCTCCTGCTGTATGTTAATGAAACACTGCACAGGTTGAAACCTTGTCGTTAAACTTTACTGGTATTTATATCACTGGGTGAAGGCATTCTACATCAAGTGGAATATTGGTTCATTTTTCAGCATTTCAAAAATTGATATTTATAAAGCAAAATGGTGGTGGGGGGCCCAAACCGTACTCTGGCCCCTCACTTTGATTGGTGTGGGGAAGGCATGGCCCCTGCCCCCCCCCCCCCCCCCCCACCAGTTGCTGAACATTTCAATGATACACATCATTGAATGCACTAAATGTAAAGAATACTATGTAGGGGAAACCTCAAATTCATTACGTCAGAGGTTACAAGGCCACCTACATGATATATACGGTCAGAGCAAAAAAAACAGTTTAGAGATGAGCTAGTCTTTGTATACAGAAAAAACCCAAATATCAGTAATATGTTGGTTTCATCTAAACTCAGTTGAAGTTTAAAAGGTTTATACCTGATTTTGTCTCCTACTGCACAAAACAATACAGAACTGCCAGCTGATTGTGCAGTTTTGCAGATTCGGAAAAAACTCAAAATCAGTTCTCCGAAAAAATAAATAAAAAAATAAAAAAGTATTATATTTCAACATCCCCAAAGAAATAATGAGTTAGAACCTGTTGCCAGTGCACACATACATCACACACCCACTTCCCACATCACTGGCCTCCGTCCATCAGTGTTGCTGTATTTATTGTTTACAAGCCTTGCAGGTGAGTTCGCCATGTCAAACCTTTTATTGAATTATTCATGAGTTGGTGAATTTCCCTGCTTCTGGTATAGAGAAAATATAAAGAATGTTTTGTAATATACTGAGGAAAGCCCTACTTGGTCTTATAGCGAGATCTAGCATAGTCCCAGAGTATGGCTCTTGATGGATCTCTTCTTGTGGGTCAGATTTTCAGAAAATGTACAACTGGCAGATCAACATATTTTGTTAATTCTGCTAAATTGGACTGGAAATCGTCAACACTAGATATATATGGGTATATTTGGTATTGCCTTGATTCAAACAGTTTGTTTGGTTATGTTGAACAGTTTATTTAACCTCATTTTCGTCTTTAATTTGTGTTATTTGAGAGAATTGGTGAAGGTGAATTGTACATTTTCTGAAAATCGGACCCTTGTGGTGCTTGGTCAACGTGACATTTATTGCAAACAAAACTATAGGAGTTATGGACCTGTTTACTGTAGTTATCTTAAGAGAGCAATTACTGGAGCACTTAAGTGTCAACGCCACTTCTTCTCTATCTCTATTTCCTGGGTATGATCATAAACTGCCTCCCTCTCAGCTCTCCCACCCTTGATATAACCTTCAATGTGTTGATAAGGGCGTAAAGCAACCAATCTCACTCACTCACTCACTCTCAGCTCTCCCGCCCTTGATATAACCATATTAAATGTGTTGATAAGGGCGTAAAGCAACCAATCTCACTCACTCACTCCCTCTCAGCTCTCCCACCCTTGATATAACCATATTAAATGTGTTGATAAGGGCGTAAAGCAACCAATCTCACTCACTCACATAAAAGTCTAGTTCATTTGCTCCTACCTGTGCGGAGACTAAAGGTGCACTGATTATTAATCACCTGTGATTGGACGTACAATCAGACTGGGAGGCTCACCTGACGGCCATTATATTTATATGCAGGTCCTTCAGGTGTTACACTCACATGAGCAGCTCGCACTGGTCACCCTTCCTGTCTAACACCATGATGTAGGATGATACATTATGGCGGAGATTTGTATTGTTGCTATAGCAATAGTAGTAGAGTAGCCACACTCTGGCTGCAAAGATGCAGAGTGGCTCTAGGCTTGAATGATGGAGGGGGGGGGGAGATTTTCAGAAAATGTACAATTCATCTTCACCAATCCTCTCAAATAACCCAAATTTCAAATTTCAGACGACAATAAAGTTCAAAATACAGTTCAACCTAACCAAATAGATTGCTAGAATCAATGCAATGCCAAATATACTCGAATTTACCTAATATTGACCAAATTGCAACCTAATTTAGCAAAATTTACTAAATGTATACAGCTGCCAATTGTACATTTTCTGACAATCTGACCCAACTAGTTAAGCTCCGTGTCCATTACCTAGACTACTAAAGTATGCTTAGTGGGTGTACTTACAGTAACGCAGTACGGCAAACACCACAATGCATTGTAGTCGGCTGTGCATGGTTGGTAATGGAACAGTCTTTAATTTTACAAGATATTTAAAGTGACACATGCCACTGAGCTCCCGATTTGGGGAAAGTTTGCTTGAATTTCAACTATGTTCTAGATTAGTATATTTGTAATGTATACCCGGGAGCATTAATGTAGGAATTACATATATTGTGTGTATTTAAGAGTAGGGAAGGTCCCCAATGCCTCTTATCTTAATGAGTTAAGTGATACCAGCTGGATGGGACAGGGTAGATATGTCACTATGTAACTCCTGCCTCGCTCCTATTTCACCATGCACTGAGGGCAGCACCTTATGGTCAAGTTACTTCTCTCTCAGATTTGAATTCCTCAATGGAATCTCTGCCACATTCTTCGTTAACAAATATCAATTAATCTAAGAAATATATAGAGTTGGTATTCCACACAAATGTTCTTACTTGTGCAGGTAATCGAAAACTACAAACATATTTCTAAATAATATATATTCAAATACCTTAGCCACTTTAATACAGGGCGAGATCGACAGTAGAATGGTTCTTTATCAACATAGTTAACAAGTGCTTTACAGTGGAAGTAGCTTAATATTGTTACATTGCTGAGAAACATTGTCAATTTGGCGAAATGCTATCAATACAAAATATAAACAAACATAAACAACATGCCATAGGCAGCCTGGAAAAACATCTTTTTGTTGACAGTGCCTACACTTTACCCATCACTCAGCATATACTCAAATGGGAAATACAGATAATTAGATAGAACTGTACAAGAGGTTAGAACTACTCGTGTGATTCAATGGCTCGAGTTTTCACTTAATTTTGTATCCAACAAGCGGCCGCAGGTCGCGTGTTGATGCAAAATTAATTGTAAACTTGAGCAGTTAACGATGACCATGGTTTATTCTGAATGTGCGGAATCCTGTGATTGGTCAATATCGCCATCATTAATGACGTCAGACCAATTGATGACGTCAACACTTCGGTACTACAGGCATACAGAAATGAACAAACTATTAAATTGGCGTATTCTTCCCGCTCATAGTGAATAACCTATTCAGTCGTATTATAATTATATATACCCGCCTCAGCCAATCTAAAATGTCAGTGACGTCCAATATCTACCAAACACTAATCCCTTGATAACTTGCCTATTTCCCCTACTGATCCTATACATACAAGTTATCCATGGATGATGAGGAATCAAAAGAGACCAATGGTAACAACAATATGGAGATTGTTATTAAATGTGGTCATTGTTTACATCTGAGTTGATGTATTTATATAGTTGTGACATGTATGGAAAGCACCATCAAAGATTATATTCAATATTAGACTATGGGAATTGTGTCATTAATCTTATCATAATCAGTGGTTGTTCGATGAAACAAGTGAACAATTCTGATGGTGATGAGGTAACGTACGCTGTGTACATATCAACCAATAATCTGTTAAAGACCATTCATGGGACTTACTTGACTTCGGTCTTCTGGGTATAACCACTGGTTTGTCCTAAATAGGTCAGGTTCCCTATATATATAATAGGAAATATCCACATATTTTTTTTAAATATCTATTTCCTTTTCCAAGATATTTCAACACATTTTCAATGGAACTAATGGATATTTTATCATCAAGACATAAACTATCTTGGATTTTGGATGTTCGTTTTGACACAAAGATTTCTCAAATGTTCCTTTATGCCCAAGTCACTTGCTCATTTTCATATACTACTAAGTGGTGTCTGTGTAGTAGCCAGTAGACTAGCATTAGGAAAGAAGCAAAAATGGAAGCAATCCTAACTGTTTTTTTTAAAAAGAAGTAACTGTGATGTGTCATAACAGCAGATGACACAGGTCATAGGTAATAGGGGAGTGGTAATCATAAAAAGACTCCTTGTAATGGGAGAAATGATCTCAGTAATGAAAAAATGGTCAGTGCCATAAAACTATTAGTTACAGGAATAGGAATATCTGGACGGTAATAGGAAAAGGTGTCTTAGTAATGTAATTTGGCTATGTGTAATATGTGCAAAAAAGAGGAAAAGTCTGTAATATTACATATATCATACAGATTACAACTCGGGGACACAACAACCTCCGTTTCCTCGAGATTGTGCACCTTCATGGCGGTCAGTCATGCCTTAATAAAAGATGAAAAAAAACAATGGGGAAGAGCAAGCTTCCCTAATGTAGAGATGTAACGGAGGGCAGGAAGACAAACCTTGGGGGAGGTATATATAGTGCCTTGCTAGCCCATAAATGCAGTCTACAATCTCTCCATTGAGGACGGGAAGCTGCATTTATGCAGCCTAGGCATTGCTGTCTGATATTGTTTGATATTGATAGAAGGGGCCATAATTTAAAGGTAAATGCCATTGTTGTCAGCACTGCAGCAGGTGGGAATTCAAGGAACTAATTCATGAAACAATAGAAGTCAATATATTTTGTTCAAACTTTGAGTTGAGAAAGAACATGGTTGGGGGAATACAAAATGCCAAAAAAACTGGATGTTATCGTATTATTTTGTGTTTTAGTGATGAGTGAAGTTTACTTCCATTCACTATTGATTTCAATGGGGGAAACTCATTGTGATACCAGTTTAGCTGAAAACTTTTTTTTTAGTTCAATGACCCCATTTTTTTTA
Organism: Sthenelais limicola; assembly: GCA_942159475.1. Taxonomy (NCBI): domain Eukaryota; kingdom Metazoa; phylum Annelida; class Polychaeta; order Phyllodocida; family Sigalionidae; genus Sthenelais; species Sthenelais limicola. Next base: position 2,768,714 of record OW804100.1, on the reverse strand, counting down.
TTGGGAGGGTATAATAACATGTCAGCAATGTATATGCAGATTTTAAAGAAAATCGTATGATTCAATCATATGCTATTAGGGAAAATGCAGAAAATACCCGTTTTCCCATAGGCTTCTATAGTGAACAGTAGTAAATTTCAGTGGTCCCTGAACTAAAAACTAATCCAATGACATTTGGTTTTTGGGGGCTTTTGGGGTTCCCCCAACTAAGTTCATTCTAAATCCAAAGTTTAAAGAAAATTCCATGATTCAGGAATTGTATATGTGAAATGGAAATAAAATCTTATAATAATAATTCATTCTTTTATTGAACACTAGCCTTTACCTTTAATGTAAAATGAACAGATCTTTCTGAAATTTGAAATACCAGCAAACAAACACATAAGAAACACATAAAAACTATTTGTATAAGTATATATGTTTTCATGGGGACAATAATGATGATGTCATTACTAAGATACATACAAGCTGGAAAGTGAATTTGGAGCAAAGAAACTCGTCCTGAAGCCCCAAAGGTGTGTAAACTGCCTCCCGTCCTTAAAGGGCTCGGCACTGGAGGGCCTATGTAAGCTCTATGTAAACTAATAAGTAGGAAGAGCTATTATTTGTCTGCAATAAAAGGTTTGCATGTTTGCATGGACGCCATTGTAAATGGAGATTCATAAATGATGTATCACTGTATGAATATGTATGAATATAATTCAATGTGTATTTCTCATGTAGTAGGCGGCTAATGCATTATCTCCGAACAAGGCAAACTTTAGGGAGAGTTATCAGATTTATTGACAGTAATGCTCTCTTTTATCATGAAAATATAGACAGATATGAATATATATGATCCTATAATGAACGCATGTCATGATGTTAGTCAGGGCCACCCAAGCTCTTACAGCAATATTTTGAGCGTTAATTGTTCTTAAAAATGTGAAAACATGTCCCCTTAGTGGCGATTTTGATAACTTTCCGCTAGACCAATGGCTTTATATATTTAGTACAATAGAACCAGCCTATCAAGGAACATCATCCTGCAAGAATAAATACTTTTGCGTGAGGTTCCCTCCTATTTACCTTGACTACAGATCCATAGTAGAGTTATAATTCATACCTGTTGTAGGCCTACCCTCATACAATTACCTTCCTGTGATATAAGTTGTTTGGTTGAGATCCTTGTCGTTAAATTAATCCAACCCCAACATACTCCCTCACCCCTATTAGATGATATGATGCTCCTAGACTGTAATCATCACCTCCATCTCATCCCATTATTTTTTAACACGACCAAACCTCGCCAAATCTATCATCAGTACAATTGCATATATTATCTGTCATAAACTGAATCTAATGTCTTCTTGTTTGTTAATACACCTTACTTTAATATCCTTACGTTCTCCCTGCACTGCCAATTGTAAAAAGATTATCGGCATCAGGGCAGAACAACAATTACATGAATTTGTGAGACGGTTTCTCTGATATTGTGTGAATAAAAATATTTTCTAAACGTGAAAAAAAAAGTCTTCTCAACTCTACGTGCGACATTCGAACCTTTAAATTCCACTTTGATCTGATCGCATATCATTATACAGAACGGCTTACGTAAACATGGACGTGATTGAGTGCTCTCCCCTCCTCCTCCACACTGCCTGAATACAGGGATCCCGTCCTCCTCCACACTGGGATCACAGCACTGTGTGCACAGAGATAAAACACAAACGGGCTGATTGTGATGGCTGCATATTGTTTTCTATTGCATTGGTTTGGTACCATTGGGTCGTTATCACTTCATCCAAACGTGGGGGTGACAGGGCTGCTGTATGTGTGCCTCTGTCAGAGCTGGCACTTGCACCATGCATTATCAAAGCTGATGGGTCAGATTTTCAGAAAATGTACAATAGGGGAGTTGCATAGACGCCATTTTGAATCTAGATTCGCATGGAATTATGGGACTAATTACACAGTGGAAAATCTATAGAAAACATGCCATGTTCAGCATGTAATATTTATCAAATCTCTGATGTCAATATCCATGTGGTATACATGTTTCCCTAACACAAGATTTATTCTTTCCCATCATGCATTTGGTTTTCATCGAATATTTATACAAGCTGTGATATTGGTGAAAACATTTTTGCAATTGTTGATAAAAATGTTGCCAATTATTTGTATGTCAGACTTGAACTGAATCCGTCCCAGTATGCACTGTGACAGACATGCGCAGTGAGACATGCAACTCCCCTATTGAACAATCTTCTCAAATAACCCAAATTTCAGACGAAAATAAAATTCAAAATACAGTTCAACCTAACCAAACAGATTGCTAGAATCAATGCAATGCCGAATATACTCGAATTTACCTAGTATTGACCAAATTGCAGCCTAATGTAGCACAATTTACTAAATGTGTACAGCTGCCAATTGTACATTTTCTGAACATCTGGCCCATATATATCGGCGCCAAACAGAATGAACATTGGATGTTGGAGATGGACTCGTCCAACAGTTTCTTCCAAGCTTTTACTTAAGAGAAAAAACTCTGACTAGAGTCAAACAATTTAACTGACTGATTTCCAAGCAGATAGGAAATGATTTATATTAAAGATTACATTCATAAATCACAATAAATTTCATCTGTTAAGGCGCTTGTTTTCCATGAGGGCAAATTGTATTCCATGGTTTTAATATATGGAAACAGGGAATGAATCTTTTCCCCAGACAGTCCTGGGTCTGAAGTCGATTTCATGGCCGATTAGGCCGATTTCAGTAGCCCATGACCGAGTGGACCGATGGGCCTAACCACAATTAACTATGTGTGGCATCAGTGAGGCCTACTGCGATGTATAGGCTAGGCAATCTAAGCCCTCACACACAGACACCAAAATAACAAAAACTCCATGTACAGTATAGCTTCTAGAGCCTGTTCTCTGAAACCTTAGCAATTTGTGGTGAAGTGATAATTAATTTATATACAGGGAGAATGGAGATCGGTATCACTGCTGTGGGGCTGAAGCCAGGACTGCAGACATTGACTTCTATAGTGAACGGTAAATAATGTCAGGGTTCACTGAAATGTAAACTAACCCATGACATATGTTTTTAGATTCACTTAATCATGTTCTTTAACAAGGCGAAGTTTAAAAAGGATATTGTATTCTCAGTTTGCTTTTTGTTGAACCGCTTTATGTAGTCCGCTCAGGAGGAAAGGATTTGTTGACAAATTGAATAAATTAACCCATGCCCCCCTCTCATGCAGATGCCTCCCCTCAGAATGTCAAAAGATAAACCTATTGTTGTTGAGCTCGTTCTGTAAGTTCATTAGTCCTGAGGTTTTGACAATTATTTCATTAAATCTGAACATTGTATGGCAATACTGTATTGTAACAGCACTATGCATTTATGTACCGAGAACTGTTCAAACTTGTTAATAACAATTTGTGTAATTTGTGTAACTTGTGTAACTCAAATCAGAGTTCAAAAATAAGGCATTCATCGGAAGAAATTATAATAATATCACGATTGATTGAATATCACGATTGATTGAACGACCTATATGTATTAACATCTATGCAATAAAGGATTCTTGAAATTAAATGACATGCTATACTGATATTGAGTTGCGAAGGTGGATAATAAAGTTGTGCTTGAAAAGAAATGCTCAAACTTATATCCAAGGTTTTTTTTAATCTCACAAATAGAAACGAGCCCAGTGCGTCCCGTAGACACGAAGCACAAGCTAATTACTGTACACGTATTTTTTTTCGCGCGGATGAATTTTCGCGCACTAAGTACTTTGAAACCTTTTCGCGCGGATTTAAATTCGCGTAGCAGGGAAGCCTCATGCCTTGTTTATGTAATAATTATAAGTTCGCGCGGATTTAAATTCGCACAGATAAGGGTGTGCGCAAAAATCACAAAAATTAATATTGCGCGAACATTTACAGTAACTACAGCCCCAATGTCTGTTTCTTTAATTGGATTCATCAGAGCTGCTGAAGGGTATATGTTTGAGTTGTGGATTAGTCTACTGATATGATCACTCTACAGGTCGGGCATACTTTATATGCGACAGCACCATTGATGGATTCAGCTCTCATTAAATATATGTGATGTGTTTCAGGAAAATGAGTCACAAGTCGCAAAATATGGATTTTGAGATATGATCATATTTGAAAAGATGAGATCAAGCTGATTCTAATGATAGTAAACACTAGGACAACTAATAAGTATTTCTATATTTTAAGTTTGATTTGTATTTCTTTTTTAAAAGTTGGCAATGTTTCTGGATGGGTAATTACCAGCAAAGTAACTAAATACACTCCATACGAAGGCCTTCAAAACGCAAGGATATATTTAATACAATGTCCCGAAATTTGTGACATGGATGCATATGACTATAAGTGCTAAACCCTATAAAAATCAGAGCATTTCAATAAAGAGATCTTGTGGAAAAAACACTTTGGAAAATATCAATTTAGCGACTTGTAACTCATTTTCCTGGAACACATCACATATTCCAGTGGGTGCGTCCCAGGTGCGTCCCTCTGGATTGGACACATGCCGCCGCTACCATTCATATCGCTATGTTCCCTTCATGCGTTGACTAAAGTCTGTCTGCACGATCTGTACGTATTGCATCCACGTACACACGTATACCTGCACGTATACACGTACACGATCCAATCTAAGTCTCTCTATTGTAGCTTAGATTTATATCACAATTTGTGAAAAGATTGAGAGCTTAGATCTACCACTTCTCTCCATGCACCGCAGTTGATTGATTCCTCACAGCAGTTGATTGTAAAAGCTGCCAAGTGTTGACTGGGTGTTGACTACAGGACATTCGGGTATGATACTTAATTATTGGTAGCCTATAGTAGAAGCAGGTGCGGGACGATCATATATGACCACACCAATCAAGGAAACCGCTTTGCCTATTTTTAAACCACTTTACCCCAGCATTGGGACATTGTTTACATATCTGTGTTTCAGTATTTATATAGCTCTGACATGTATGAAAATGATCATCAGAGATCATCACCAATATTAGATCATATGGAATTCATCAATAATGTCATCATGACAGTGGTTTCTTTGAGAAAACAAGTTTCCAATTCTGATAGTGATGAGCTAACGTCAAGGTAATGATGACTGTAAAGTGACATTTATAGAGAGGAATATAAAACTAAAATAAATAGATTGAGTGGAAACTAATGACGACTAACAATGGTATGTAAGCCCATGAACATGTTATAAAAATAATAGGGAAATAAATATCTCGCAACATGAGATATAGACACAGGGAGAAGAGAAGAACAGAATATATGTACAGGGGAGAACTTGATAGATGTAGCATTGATAATATTACTGTTAGTGTTTCATGCATAACTGAATTGACAGTATCTCATTTAGGGCTTCAATGGAGGGTGCTATCCGTCCCCCAGGGGGGCAATAGATTGTGGAGATAGTGATAGGTTTTAGATTATCAGGAAGTAGTATGTGGGTCAGATTTTCAGAAAATGTACCATTGACTTTCACCAATCCTCTCAAATAACCCCAATATCAGACGAAAATAAAGTTCAAAATACAGTTCAACCTAACCGAACAGATTGCTAGAATCAAAGCAATGCCGAATATACTGGAATTTACCTAGTATTGACCAAATTGCAGCCTAATTTAGCAGAATTTACTAAATGTGTACAGCTGCCAATTGTACATTATCTGAAAATCTGACCCATGTAGTATTTGTAGTAAGTAGAATATGAATTATAGGCATGAAGCTATGAAAAGAGTTTGTATTGTTAAATGAAAATAACTATTAAGTTGCTGAATACAAAACTGACGTGTAGAAAAGAGAGAGAGAAAAAGTTTTAATGGAGGAATGATATTAATGTTAAATATTAAACATGTTGATGTTAGAATTGGTTTCATACCATGGCACTTTACTTTAATATTGAATCGAATATGTGTAGGGTTTTTAAAGAAAAACAAGATTAGATCTAGATGTTGAACAAAGACCGTTAAATAAGCTTCTAACAATAGATGTCTTAAGGGTATTGAAACAGATCATATCTAGGCACTAGAACTTCTAGTAGTAGAACTATGTTCGCAAAGAAAGAGCTAGAGGACCTTTTTCTTTGTAATTGTATGCAAATTGGAAATAAAAACACTTATATATATAGTCGTATAGTCAAGGATCCAAGAAAATCACTTGAGTAATCTATCTGAGGGGGTCGCATAAAGTTAAGGCCTGACTTAATATAACATAAAGTTCCACCTCTTGATAAGAGAGGAGTTCGGTAGGCAGAACGATCTATCATGTCTAACTACGTTATACCCAGGAATATTTACAAATTAGTCAGGAATAGCTTCAGTCAACCAAGTTTCTGTGAGAGAGATGGAATCAGGATTGCAGCTAAGTAGATTTTGTTTGATTAAGTTGAATTTGTTAGTGATGCGCTGGCGATTTAAGTGGTAGAAAAGGAGGCCATTTTTTGTAAGGACATAAATCTTGGATGGTTAGAGGAAGAAGATAAAAGTCATTATAAACACATGTATTATATTAAAGGATGACTGTGTAAAATTGAAACTAATGATAACGCAAAATGTTAGTGTATAAGAGTTGTATTTGTTGAAAACTATTATGAACTTCAAGTTTGAATAAGAACTTAAAGAAAAGAACAGAAAACTGATCAGAAGGAAAACAAAAACAGAACGAACTATAGCAGAATAAGGAATCCTGGAAAACCTGTGTTAAAATAACATTCAAATATGATGAAATATAATGAGACAAATCCAGTTTGTAGTAGTTTATATTTCAGTAGATCAAAGCCACACATACAGCAATATGGCTAGTTCAGAACTAACTTGATATTAACTTACTTCTCACTCCATGTTAACTCATTTCCTCACTAATTCTCCATAAGGTAAACAGACATTTTATATGGTATCAACATCCTGGTAACCAAGGAGTTACCAGGTAACCAAGGAGTTACCAGGTAACCAAGGAGTTACCAGGTAACCAAGGAGCTACCAGGTAACCAAGGAGTTACCAGGTAACCAAGGAGTTACCAGGTAACCAAGGAGTTACCAGGTAACCAAGGAGTTGCCAGGTAACCAAGGGGTTACCAGGTAACCAAGGAGTTACCAAGTAACCAAGGAGTTACCAGGTAACCAAGGGGTTACCAGGTAACCAAGGGGTTACCAAGTAACCAAGGAGTTACCAGGTAACCAAGGAGTTGCCAGGTAACCAAGGAGTTGCCAGGTAACCAAGGAGTTACCAGGTAACCAAGGAGTTGCCAGGTAATCAAGGAGTTGCCAGGTAACCAAGGAGTTACCAAGGGAGTTGTCTAAAGCTAATATATGATTGGAAGAAAAGAAAGTACAGGGGTCACATGATCATTGCACAAGCTAAAACAGAGAAATATATACAGGGGTAACTGTTAGGCTATTATAGTGAAATATACACAGGGGTAACTGTTAGGCTATTATAGTGAAATATACACAGGGGTAACTGTTAGGCTATTATAGTGAAATATACACAGGGGTAACTGTTAGGCTATTATAGTGAAATATATACAGGGGTAACTGTTAGGCTATTATAGTGAAATATATACAGGGGTAACTGTTAGGCTATTATAGTGAAATATACACAGGGGTAACTGTTAGGCTATTATAGTGAAATATATACAGGGGTAACTGTTAGGCTATTATAGTGAAATATATACAGGGGTAACTGTTAGGCTATTATAGTGAAATATATACAGGGGTAACTGTTAGGCTATTATAGTGAAATATATACAGGGGTAACTGTTAGGCTATTATAGTGCTAAAGTTTAAATGTGCTAAAGCCTCATCCACAGGAGATAATCCACCTAGCTTGTCTGCTAAATTTACTTATAACCAAATATCAAATTATACAAAATAAAGTTCCAATATATATATCCGTAATTCAAATATAACTTTTTGCACCTGTGTTGAATCACAGATGGATGTACCCTATTTCCTGAACTTCTAGATTGATGTAATTGTATAAGAAAATGGAAATAAAATTAGTACATACATACATACATACATACTCACATACATACATACATACATACATACTCACATACATACATACATACATACATACTCACATACATACATACATACATACTCACATACATACATACTCACATACATACATACTCACATACATACATACATACATACTCACATACATACATACTCACATACATACATACATACATACTCACATACATACATACATACATACATACTCACATACATACATACTCACATACATACATACTCACATACATACATACATACATACTCACATACATACATACTCACATACATACATACATACATACTCACATACATACATACATACATACATACTCACATACATACATACATACATACTCACATACATACTCACATACATACATACTCACATATATACATACTCACATACATACATACATACATACATACTCACATACATATGTAGTGGTCGTGTATTTTACGGGTTCCGAAATAGTACAGTCCGGGAGTCCGAGACTGTCCGCTGGTTGATTCCAGTCCTTTCGGACTGACGCCAGGGGGCAGTCAAGGGCTCTCGGATCTATCCGAAGCACAGACCCTGGAAGAGTGGTCTGTGGCTTATTACTATTATTTGTATTTATCTCTTTATATTGTGTCTTCTCCTTGTATATTGCCATTTTATGCTATTCAAATGTTCCTTTATGTGTTCTTACCCAATCTCTGGTTTTACTTATTGTTAACTTTGCTCTTATGAGAATATGTGATATGTGAATATTCTCCACACCCTGTTTTATACCGTTTTACGATGTATATGTTTCTGGACCAGCCAGAAAGGTTGGTCTGTTAGGGTTGTGTGGCAATAAAACCAGAGTACGAGAGTAATCCTTGTTCCGTTTTATTCCTAAGCTAAGAGTCCCGAACCGAGTTCACTACAATTGGTGCCGTGACCAGTTCTTAGCCACAACCAGAAGTTAGCTTTTCAAAAAGCCTGAAAAGTGTTCGGATCCATCCAGGTAGAATTCTATAAAAAAAAAAAAAAAAGAGAAAGAGGTCAGTAGAAATGGCAGACCTAGATAGAGCGAGTCAGACGGAACAGCCGGTGGGGGCTACTGGAGGTGCGGGCAGAGGTAGAGGTAGAGGTACAGGTGCTGTACCGAAGGTCCGAACCACAGTGCCCAGACCGAGTCCAGGCACGAAGAAAATCGTGCAAGATGTCTGGGCATTCCGCGATCCTCGCGAAAGATATTGTTCGGACGATACGGATGAGGGTTTCCCACAGAAACAGGGAAAAGGGTCTACTCCACCTCTAGAGTCTCAGGTGGATGCTTGGCGTAAAGCCTATGAGCGGGCGCACAAGTTCAACTTGGGCCAGAGGAACCAAGTGGTGATGCTGGAGGATCAAAATGCAGAGCTCCAGAGAACTCTACAGGATATAGCCGAGAGGAGTGACCGTTCGACAGCCAGATTAATGGCTGAAAACGAAAAACTCCGGGCCGAGGCCTCTAGGGTTGATGATCTGTCCAGATTGATAAATCAGGCAGATCAAACGGCAGAATCTCCAAAAGCTCAGCCAACTTTGGAGCAAGTGGCTGCTATTTTCGGATTGGGGGTGGGCACTGGACCCGAATCCCCGATAGTTGACCCAACACCCGAAAAAACTGGCAGTGGGGGGAATGAAGGACAGGGGGAGTCTTATGTACTTAGGACTCCTGCTTCCTTCGTTAGGGGATCCGAAAAGAAGGTCCAGATTATGACCCCGGAAAATCCCCAAACTTCCTCACCAAACCAGGGAGTAGTCACTCCACCCACTGGTACAGCGGGTAGACCGGGCATAGGCGCTGGCATCTCCACCATAAAGAAACTCTCGGATGTTACCATAGGTTATCCGGGTGGACATGTCACGGATGGAACCTATGTCCGACATAATGTTGTTGGTACTGCAGGTGCTGATTCCTCTCGGAGTTATGCTCCTGTGGCTCACAGTACAACAATGAGGAGAGAAACCCCCTCATTCAAAGATAAATCCTTGACACAAGGATTAAGATATGACGGGCCCGAGCCAGCAGCAAGCTCATTTCATTATGAGTTTATGCGGGATGCGGCAAGTCATGTCCCGAAAATGTCTTTCCTGAAGCAATGGGATTCTTCCAAAGACAGTTGGAGCATCCATTTGGGAGAAATGAGGGTGATGGCAGAAGCTCAGAATTGGTCAGATGATATTTTCCTGATGTTTCTGAAGTGTACCTGCCGCCGCCAAGTTCAGGAGCTGGGGGAGTTACCCCCTGGATTGAAACTCCCAGAGTTTGTCCAGCATATGGAGGCGAATTTCGGGGAACACAACTCCCGGAAGAAAGAGGCAATCTTCTATGCTTTGCGACAGACGATGAACCAGACCAGCCGCAACTTCGCAAATGAAGTTGTGAAGAAAGCCCAAATTGCTTTCGGCAATGTAATAGATTATACCGGACGCACATTGTGTTTGAAGGTATATCTAGATGGCCTGTCCAACGCCAAGGAAGCCTGGTGGATACGACTCCAGGAACCTTATGATCTGGAACAGGCCGTCCATTGGTCCGAAGTGTTCGAGGGAGCTGATTTGGATGCTGTAAATACTGTATCCATACAGAACACTACCGCTAGCTCAGCGCCGGACTTTTTTGGACCGCCTGAAGCTAGCGGAGGGCATAAGAGCAAGACCCCGAAGAAGTCTGTCATTGCCCAGATTACTGAGGCATTGCACGCCGGTGATAAAGTAGAGTCAGAAGAAGAAGACTCTGGCATTGGCGCAATTGTACAGGCCATTCAGTCATGGCAGGCTCACAAGAAACCAACCCCGGATGCCCCGAAAACTTCTTATTATGAGAGATATAGGGGAAAGAAAGAGTTTCCGAAGAACAAACCCTGCTACTTCTGTGGTGAATTTGGACATAGGGTCTCTGAATGTTCAAAGAAGAAGGGGCTGTTCAAACTCCTTGCAGCATCCGAAGCAAGGGCAGCCGCAGCAGGGAATCCGGAAAACTAGAAGGGGCGCTCACAAGAAGCGTAGTGAGGGTCGACGGCAAGGTGCTTCATAATACCGCAATCCAAGAGAAGTATGAGAGTAGTGTAGAGATTGGGAGTAAAGCCCAGGCACCGCTTAGTACGCTTGGACGAATCCCAGGTGTGGACAAATCCGAGTCGAAAGGTGGAGAATCTAGATCGTTGCCGGACGGTAAAACTCTTTCAAAGGTCTGTACTCCTTTGAGAAGTCCGGAGGATGACCCTAACATACGATGGGGGGAATCCGGATTCCAAGCTGAAGAAGGGCAGATTTTAATGGTCAAGAAGAACCATAATAAACCTGCCAAGATTCAGAAGGTTTCTGTGCTACGAAAGGAAACTCTGGAGATCCCGTCTAAGTTATTAGTTCGGGAGAGATGGTATGCCCCAGTACTAGTAGGTGGGATGAATGGATTCTTTTTGGTTGATCCTGGTGCTACTACCAGTTTGATCACTAAGAAGTTCTATGATTCCCTTCCACATCCACCACCAATGGTTTCGGTCCGAACGGTGTGTGCGATGGGAGATGGAACACCTATTAATAATTATGGTAGCGTGCTATGTCCGTGGAATATAGGTGGACGGACCTATATGATTACATGTCTCGTTGTCAGTGGTCTACAAGGCCCTGAGGATGGGATACTCGGTGCAGATTTTTATTGTATTTTATGTGCATCGATGTAGTCTTGATTGGTCAGGATTACTTTACCTGGATAACTACAGTCATTCCGTGAGTTGTAAACTCTGGAAGAGACAAGGTAGTGGTAAAGAAAAATCCTCTGTGAAGGCGGTGCAGGTCGGAAACTCACTTGCAGGTATAGAGGTGACACTCAAAAAGGGTGTAACCCTTGTACCCGGCAAAGTGACTCTGGCCGAATTAAACATTCACAGTGGCTCAGACACATCGGATGGATTGATGTTCGAGCCAGACCAAAAATTACTAAGTGACTATGCCTTGGGAAGCTTGAATACGTACGTATCAGGTGACGGGAAACCGGCTGTGGTGGCATTTAGTAATCCGTCCGGGCGAGCTATTAAGCTCGGAAAGAGAAGAATGGTAAGCAGATTGTATAGTGTGACTTTACTTTCACAAGATTCAGTCATGTCTGGGGAGGAGGATGACGGTGTGATCGAAGAGGCCATCATCAATTCAATACAGGTTATGGAATCACCTGTGGCGGATGATGATTTGATCTCACCTGAAATGCCCGAGAAAATGCCCCCCACTGTGTGTCCGCTGGCTAAGTTAATAGCGGACTCTACGGGACCAAAAAGAAATAAAAAGTGCAACAGATCTACTGAAAGAATATCAGGACTGTTTCTCCATTCCAGGGTCCGGGAAACTACTGGGGTGTACACATAAAGTCTGACACGCCATTAATACGGGTGACGCAGCCCCTATTAAACAAGCGTATCGTCGGATACCAGTGGCAAAGAGAGACAAGGCCGAAGCAGAGATCTGGAAAATGTACAAAGAAGGCCGAATTGAACATAGCAGCAGTCCTTGGGGTGCTCCTATAGTTATGGTGGCCAAGAAAGATGGGACCCAGAGGTTTTGTGTCGACTATCGTCAGCTAAATGCAGTGACCATAAAAGATAGTTTTCCATTACCCCGGATAGATGAGTGTGTAGAAGCCCTTGGAGGGAACAAGTGGTTTTGCACCCTAGATCTAGAGAGTGGATATTGGCAGGTAGCCATGGATGAGGAAAGTAAACACAAAACTGCTTTTCTGTCCACTGTGGGCTTATTTCAATTCAAAGTCATGGCTTTCAGATTGTGTAATGCCCCGGCTACTTTCCAACGCATGATGGATCAGATGTTAGACGGACTCAGATGGAAGTCCTGTCTGGTCTATTTGGACGATATTGTGGTTTTCGGAGAGACTTATGATCAGTGTCAAAGTAACCTCAGACTCGTCCTAGACCGAATCCGAGACTATGGTCTGAAACTAAAACCGAAGAAATGCGATTTCTTTCGGCAAAGAGTGGAATATTTGGGAAGAATTGTATCTCTGGATGGCATTCAAGCCGATCCGAAGAAGGTACAGAAGGTCAAGGACTGGCCTATTCCCAAGAACGCCAGAGAGGTGAGGCAATTCCTTGGTTTTGCTTCTTATTACCGAGAATTCCAAAAGGATTTCAGAATAATAGCAGCCCCTCTGCAAGATGTAGTGACCGCGGCAGGGAAAGAGAAGCGCTATAGCAAGCCTATAGTGTGGACGCCACGGTGTGACGATGCCTTTAGCAAACTGAAAGAGGCCCTAGTAACTTCTCCAGTGTTAGGTTTTCCCCGAAAGGTTGGAGACTTCATTCTGGATACGGATGCTAGCGGTTTCGGGATGGCTGGAATCCTGTCTCAGATCCAGGATGGGAGAGAAGTGGTATTGAGTTATGCTAGCAATAGTTTTTCTAAATCACAGAAGAATTATTGTGCTACTAAACGCGAGCTCTTGGCCGTTCTGACCTATCTGAAAAAGTTTCGACATTACCTATTGGGAAATCAGAACTTTGTGGTTCGGACAGATCATGCATCCTTACATTGGTTGCTGAACTTTAAGGATCCAACTGATATGCTCGCGCGGTGGTTATTGATGCTGCAAGAGTATGGTCTGGATCAGAATATGATTGTCCATTGTGCTGGGAAGAAGCATGAAAATGCTGACGCGTTGTCAAGACTTCCCACTCGGAAATGTGGAAGACTAGATTGCTCGGATTGTGGTATTCATGATGCTGTGGCAGCCCCCACTACTGTGACTATAGGTACACAAGAGCAAGTGTTGCGGGAGGCTCAGCAAGAAGATCCACTCATCAAAAGATTACTGGCTATTGTCGCGGGTACAGAGGATATCCCTAGCAGAGAAGATCTGGCTGGAGAATCTAATGAATTCCGTACATTTGTCCAGCATCTGGGTAATATGGAAATGAAAGAGGGTGTGCTATGTCTGGGTTGGACAAGACTAGCCACTGGAAGGAAGTATTGGAGGAAACTCATTCCTGCCTCTTTGAGAAAAGAAATATTCCAAGGGATGCATGGTCCGAAGATCTTGGGTCATTTCGGTACATTTAAAAATTCTTGGTCAGCGAAAATGAAATATTACTGGCCAGGAATGAGGTATGATTTGAAACGATGGATCCGGGCCTGTCCGGAATGTAGTATGAGGAAATCCAGACAAGGAGGAGGGACTTCTCTCCTTAAAAAAGAAAAACATGGGGATAGGTGGAATCGGATAGGATTGGACATCTTGGGACCTCTTCGGACAACTCCCAGGGGAAACAATTATATCATGGTGGTAACGGACCATTTTTCAAAATGGGCCGAAGCTTATCCCATGGCAGATCACACTGCAGAAAGTTGTGCAGATGTACTCTTCAGAGAATGGATCCTACGATTCGGGTGCCCTGTTGCTTTGCAAACTGATGGAGCTCCCGAATTTAGGTCTCAGCTCCTAAGATCTTTGTTAGAAATGTTGGGGATCGAGAAATTAATTACTCTTCCCTCCAGACCCATGAGCAATGGTCAAAGCGAGAGACTCAATCGTGTCCTTGTGGAGCAATTGTCATGTCTAACAGATGGAACTGAAGATAACTGGGATATACTAGCGCCCTGTATAGCTCATGCTTATCGGGCCTCGGTACATGCCAGTACACTCTGTACTCCGAATTCCGTAGTCTTCGGAACGGAGCTGGTGGCACCAATGGATTTGGTCTATGGTGTGACACCAGGTGAGTTGGATTTCCCATGCAAAGTGGGATATGTAGAACACTTGAGACAGTGTATGAGAAAGGGGCACCACAACGTAAGAAATAATCTCGGAATTTCTGCAGTCCACCAGAAAAGGGATTATGACAAACGTTCTCGTCCTCCGAGATTCCAAGTGGGGGAGGTGGTATACCGATTCTGTCCCCCGAAGGCCTCTAAAAAGATCGGACCCAAATGGGATGGGCCTTATGTCATCAAAAGATTCATAGGAGGTACCACCTGTGAATTAGAAACCTCGGAAGGTCTGATGAGATATCATATAGACGACCTGAAGCCGGCCTTTGACGAAAATGGACCCATACAGGCGGCGAACCTGCATCGGGCGTCCGAATTTCAAAAGCAGGCTAGAACAGGTAGAGATATTCTCCGACTGATCGATGGAAAAGTAGTAGCTGGGAAAGATTGTATAGTTCCTGCGGCGAAAGCTAAAATAACTATAGGGGCCAAGCCGAGAGGCAGACCCCGAAAAGTTAAACCAGCAGGACAAGAGAAGCCCGTCCGAAAGAGGGGAAGGAAGACAAAGAAAACGGATACTGTAAAAACTACAGCTCCTGTGTCAACCACTCCTCCTCCTGTGACAGCGAGAGGCCGCGGCAGATTGAAAAAGGCTGTATTAGTGCCTCAACCTGTTATACAGGAGAAGAAAAAGACGAGGGCTGGAAGGAAACCGGGTAGACCTAGGAAAACAGTAGTACCGGATAAACCCGAGGCACCCATAGCTCCGAAGAAAAGAGTTGGGAGGCCTAGGAAGTTACCAAGTGCTGCTGTTCCACCAGTCTTACCGGGTATCAGGCGGACAAGAAATAATCCGGGTCCTGATACTGGCAACCCTTCCCCAGCTCTGACAAGGGCTAGGCGCACGCGTAATGCCCCAGTTCGGTTGCAAATTAAATAGAATTTGGTATCAAATGAGTTAAAAATTACCGGACTGGTTTTGACTCCAAAAAAATTACACAACGAGAAGTCCGACTAGCAGTAGACCGGAAAATTACTGCTGTGTCCCCTACCGGCGTAATAGATTCATTTCTATTGTGACTGGGAGACGAATCTTTGTCTTGATAAGTATTTGTTTGAACGATAGGTATTGACATGATCTAGGCTTGCACTGCGGGTCAATGAGACCTGGAACTTGCTGTAAGATCGGAATCTATTTATAGCAGGTAGAATGTAGCAATTAGACCTATCCTGATGACAAAGAAAGTGGAGATTAAAAGGGTCCTGTCATGTCTCAGCAGGCAGATCAGAATAGCTATTGGATTAGCACCCAATCATGCTATGTGAGCGTGCTCGGAGAAGGAGCGCGGGAAGCGTTGGCGCTACCATCGCGGTGTCGGGTTGGAGTACTAGCGTTGCATCAGGTGCGGCGAGAGTGTTCTACCCTTCGCCATTCTGCTTCCGGAACTCGTATGAGTAAGCAACTGACAGACTTTCGCCGACCGTACAATAAGTTTATCAAGTGATGATTTACATAAAGGACTTGTCATGTTGTTGATCTTGTATGAATGTAAGATGTCTAGAGATTTGAACGTATGGTACCCCGTATTTTGTTGCCGATTGGCATTTCTGTACTTTGGCGGGCTGGTGCCTGGTACCGCTACGTCCATTTTGATATACACACTGTTAGAAATACTGGCTACGGGTATGTGTGTTGTATGTTGTTCTCTAGCATAGAAGTGAACCATCATGCCCTGTTAACTTATTCCATTACGATGTTTGGACGTAATTAACCCTTTCGGATTGGTGGGAGATGTGGCGATGGTGTGATGGCTCGCTAGAAACCTAGTTCGGATCGACCCACGCTAAAGGAGTGGGGGACTGACAGCACAGTTCGGATCCGAAGGGCCATCCGAAGCTCAGTCCGAGAATGGATAAGGCTCAGAAACCGGGCTTTGTTATTCCATAGAGTCTTGTTACTGAAATGCTTTGTTTTTGTTCCTTTTCTAGCAAAGTAATCGAAGATGGAGAAGGCTATGGCTGAGCAAGTCGAGAAGGAGTTGGCCGAGGCAGAGAGATTGATGTCCGAGGGCATTGAGACTGAGCTCCCTGCCATGACAGAGGCAGAGGAGCAACAGCTGCTCGAGGAAGGGGCTGCTAATCTCATGGGGTTAGCAGCCGAAGGCAGTGAAGTGGTGGAGGACGAAGAACACGACCGTTCTGAGTCCGAAGCCATGGAAATTGAAGTTTCCGAGGAAGTGGTGAAGGAGGAGCTGAAGCTTCGGGAGAAGGCCAAACCCATAGCTGAGGCAAGTCCGAAGGACAAAGGGGAGACTGCTGTCGACCCTGATGACCTACGCCGCTCTCCGAGGAAGCAGTCAGCACCCCGGAAAAGCAAGGATGGATCCCAGTCTCCATCGAGCCCTAAAAAGGCTGACGATGAGGACATGGAATCCCGGGGCAGATCCCGAAGCCGCAGATATCCCCTCGGTGGCAAGTCGGGATCAGCATCCATGACCCGAGGCGGGTCAAGCAGATCGGAGGAGGAAAAGAGGAGCAAGAGCGCGGTGCCACAACCAAGCACCAGTTCTGCTTCTGCTGGGACCACCTCTTCCAAAAAGAAACAGAATCCAAAGCTGTCCTTCAAGAAATTGAGGAGGGTCCACAGCGCTCGGATGTCTGTATGGAGAGCTAGGGTTGGAGAGATTGGCGGGAGTCTAGATCACTTCAAGGCTGTGATGGACAAGCCCGAGAACACCGCACCAATCAACCCTAGTTTGGATAAGCCAGGATTCTGGTTCCCATCTGATGGTCCGGAATCAGACTTGGATGACGTTGACTTCCCCGGGACAATGAAACGTTACGAGTCCGAGATCTGGCCCGAGCTGTTGCAGGAGGACAGCTTGGATGAGGGCACCTTGGGGAAGCTCAAGATGTCTCCCATGCTCTGGAAGCCAGGACACCGTTGCCCCTTCCTGGTGTGCCGGTACACTGGCTTCCGAGATGTGGGTGTAAAAATTTACACCACCCGGGAGAGGTTCTTTCGCCATTTGTGCGAGTGCCACGCCCCCCTCCGTCAGGCCTGGACTTGTCCGTACACCAGTTGTGCACAGGTCCTGGATCGGAAGGGAGAGCTTATTCAGCACCTCATGAATGGCGAGGTAAAACAACACAACCTGAGTCGGGAGAAGGCCCAGGCCAGAATGGTGAAGGACACAGTGACCGCCGGAAAGAAGGAGAATCCTCTCTTCTACAAAATGGTCTACCTGTCCTTCAATCACCTGAAGGTTCTGAGAAGGGCACAGGCTGCAGTCCAGACCCGGCTAAAGGCTGCAGAGAAGGCCGAAGCAAGGAAAGCCTCCTCTTCCTCCAGTTCTGGGCCTAGCAAACCCGCAACTGGACAACAGGACTCAGTGTCAGTGAGCTCTGCATCCAGCAGCGTTGGCCCCGAGTCCGGAAGTAGGTCTACTCTGGACAAAAAGACCTCCAAGAAGACGCACAAACGGCAGTCTTCGAGCCATCCGGAGGCACCAAACACAAAGAAGGGCCGCAAAACCCAGCAATGGGTAGAGCAGGCCAAGGAGGACCTGCCTTCTCGACACAACACTCAGGAGCTGGTCCGGGCAGTGGATGTGAATGTTGAAGCTGCCCTGACAGATCTAGAGAAGGCAGCCATAGCTCTAAGCGAGGGGGTACGTCGGTCAATCGCTTCGTTGACCACGCCCCTTCAACATTTGGAGACTGTGGAAAGCAGGATAGATGAGGTCGCCAATCTCCGAGAGGAGAACAACCAACAGGCGGTCATCATCAAGACCCAGCGCGCGTCCCTAGCCCAGAAGGACAATCAAATCCGAGATTTGATGGAGGCTAACGCGCGGCTGAGGTCAAGGTTGGAGTCCGCGGAGTCCAGTTCTCCGCCGGAGCAGGACCCAACAGAGAGTGTGGGAGGTATGGATCCATCTGCCCCCACTCTACATGTGGATGGTGGTCAAGCTGGGGCGATCCAGGTCAACGCCCTCCAACTGGATGTGCTATCGCAGTTGTTGGGACAGATCGGGAAACTCCCCCAGATGGCCCAGATGGGTGTTAAAACACCTAGCCATCCCTCAGCATCCTCCTTTCGGATGATGGTGTCCCCCGAGACTTCTCGGACAAACCCCACTGCTGCTGCTGGATCAGCAGCTCAAGCTGCAAGGCAGCAGCAAATGCAGAGGTCCGCGCCCCGACAACGCTCACAGAGCGGGGCCCGGGCTTGGCATGAGGGAAGTGGTCTGGGACAAGGAGGAGTGGGAGAATCAGATATCAGTATCCACCAGTTGTTCGGATCCACTGAGAAAATGATCTCCCCTCTAAAGTCGTCGCCTGGCTCTGGTATGCAGCCGCCCCCCACTCCTGGTGCCAAGACTGGTCACAGTGACGTGGAGGACGATGCAGACATGGATACCATGGAGCGGGACGACGAGAAGGACGCTCCCCACCAGTGAAAGGATGGAGGATGACCATAGGACAGACCAGATGACAGCTCGGATCGCCCACGAATGACGTTCGGACCCGGAATTGAATGACCTGTGTGAACAATGATGACTGGAATGACCTATGGACTCGGAAATGGATATGGACACATTCGGATGGACACAGAGATGAATCGGCATGACCCACGGACATTGACCACTTGAACTTTTTAAAGTAACGAATTTTTCTCTCTATTTTTATACTACAGAATGTAGTAGTGAGATTTGCTTTTCTCACAGAGAGCCGGAGGAATTTTTACTTTTATTTCACCATTTACACCAATCATTTTTATTTTTCCACTTGTATTAGTAGTGAGGACACAGAATGCTCCTGCTTGTACTTGTCTATGATTTTTATTATGTGTTGAGTGACTTTTGTGTTTACTCGTGGTGATTTGTATTATTTTTCCTCTTTTCGTATGCTTTATTGTTCTATTACCCGTTTTTTAAACATGGTTTTAAACTCTTTAAAAGAAAGAGGGGGTATTGTAGTGGTCGTGTATTTTACGGGTTCCGAAATAGTACAGTCCGGGAGTCCGAGACTGTCCGCTGGTTGATTCCAGTCCTTTCGGACTGACGCCAGTCAGTCTGATGTATATGTTTCCTTTCTGGCTGGTCCAGAAAGGTTGGTCTGTTAGGGTTGTGTGGCAATAAAACCAGAGTACGAGAGTAATCCTTGTTCCGTTTTATTCCTAAGCTAAGAGTCCCGAACCGAGTTCACTACACATACATACATACATACATACATACATACATACATACATACATACTCACATACATACATACATACATACATACATACATACTCACATACATACATACATACATATATACATACTCACATACATACATACATACATACATACATGCATACATGCATACATACTCACACGTAGTATATTTTATAAATTGGTCGACATTATTGGACCTGATCTGAAAAGGCTTGAATATATTCAAGCCTTTTCAGATCAGGTCCAATAATGCCTGTACTGGATTAACGTATTAGTATTTAGATATGGGTTTTAAAAATCTGCATCAATGATTTTACCCAAACATACTGTATAATATGTATTAGCTTTCTATGTATAGATAAAGGGAATGGCTGGAAGACCAAGGTGTAAATCCTAAAAGGTACCTAGAGGCCTGTAGGCCTGTTCATCGAAAATTAATGTAAAACCTCAGTAATGAATAAAAGATATTTCTATTCTATTCTATTCTAAAAGTTATGGTGTAGATGTCGTTTCCCAGACACTGTTATATAGTTCATCAATGCTATAATGAAATGTGTATTCATTTCCACACCTGCATGCTTTGTTATAGCTAGTGCTATATATAGCCATTGGTTAAGACAAAAGCTACACAAGCTTTCCCACATGGGCGCTAATCTACGGCGCTGCACTGTATATCTACCCAATGTGAGGGTGGCCCAAAGCCAAGGCCAATTACACTTATTTTTAAGGTGCGCCGCCATAGTTCTACACTTTTTTTAGGACAGTGTACGTCCCTATACGTTGGAGTAACGAGTCTGATGAATGACGTGGTTTTTTCATTCTCTTACAGTTTAAACAACTGGTGATTGACATAAACACATTGAAACTGCCTTGATTTACTCAGGAAGACCCTCTGCCGACAGTGATGGAATGCTTTTGAAGAATGATATTTACTACTTAAAAATGGGTTGATTTACTCATGGCCGGCCGGAATATGACTAGACTGGTTGAGAATTCTTAGGTGTAGTTGGGTCAGATTTTCAGAAAATGTACAATTAGCAGCTCTACACATTTAGTAAATTCTCCTAAATTAGGCTGAAAAATGAAGAATACCGGGTACATCTGAGTATATTTGGTATCACATTGATTTACAGTATCACTTCTGTTATGTTAAACTGCATTTTGAAGCTCATTTTTGTCTTAAATGTGGACTATTTAAGAGGATTGGTGAAGGTGAATTGTACATTTTCTGTAAATCTGGCCCAGTTGTGGACTTCTAAAGACCCCTCAGATCGTCTAGTTGGGGATGTTTTACCTTAGAAACTTACGATTGTGTTTTCACCTGAGATCAAAGTCACAGTATTTTATTCAGAGACAACAAACAGGTTTTCTTTCTCCACTCTATACGCGACCTGTAGGCAGCAAACATCAAAGCCCTCTATGGTTAACCCTATGGAAAGCCGCTGCATACAGGATGAGTATAGAGTGTATATATATATGAGGCAGATTGAACTGTATTTCGAACTTTATTTTCGTCTGAAATGTGGGATATTTGAGAAGATTGGCGAAGTTGAATTGTACATTTTCTGAAAATCTGACTCATATGTTTCATTCATTGTTTCGAAACATTTCCGGCGTGTTTTTGTATCTGCTTTTGTGTGCGAAAGAACATAATATCCTTGCCATAAGATCTGTATCTATTCAATACTTGCCATAAGATCTGTATTTAAGTTATTCAATGCTTTAATCCTGTATGCAATCCCTGCTCGGACGCCAGGGGCTGGAATAACATACTGGGCTTGTTCATCAACTCCAGTCTAGATCATTTTCATTATCAACTTGAGTTGCGATCATGCTTGTATAATCCGATATCCCTAGATATTATGGTTTATCTGTGTGATGATGAACATATAATGGGTCAGATTTTCAGAAAATGTACAATTCAACTTCACCAATCCTGTCAAATAACCCAAATTTCAGAGGAAAATAAAGTTCAAAATGCAGTTTAACCTAACCAAACAGATTGCTAGAATCAATGCAATGCCGAATATACTCGAATTTACCTAGCATTGGCCATATTGCAGCCTAATGTAGCTGAATTTACTAAATGTGTACAGCTGCCAATTGTACATTTTCTGAAAATCTGACCCATATATTTAGGATTAGACGCACTATATGCAGTCCCATAATCGTTTTATTTAATGTAGCCCCGCCGAATTAACTACATTATGAAATTAAATCATAATCGACATGTCATTCAATAGCTATCAAAGAACACCATATGTGATGTATTTCACATGTGTTAAATTCATTTAACGTCTGATACTCAACCTTCATTTACCGCCCATCAACTACTTATAAATAATGTCAGTTTCAGCCTCATCTATCACTGGGGAGGGAGTTGGATGGACGATTTAAAAGAAAAAAAGATTAGTGCTATTTATAAATGGCACTGGCTCCAGGATAACAAGATGCTCTACATTAAAAACTATAGATTCAATGATTTAAACAGATACAAGAAGGAGAAGAAGAAAATAGGAAGAAAAAGAAGATGAGTCTTCTCTGCATATAAACTCACAAATCTACACCAGAGACTAGGAAGTCTATAACTTATCTAAGAAGAGGATGATGTGCCAGTCTCGTATCAGATAAGAATGATATGCCAGTGATTAGACGCCTACTGCGCTGATGGCTTTCCCGGCCCTGGAGTAGACATATTTTAATGCAATTATAATGACAATTTGCGGTCTTAATGGGAATAGCATAACATTTGGCGGGGCGAGAGGCTTTCCCTCAGTCTGGAGGGACTCCCTCAACTCCGAGCCTAGACTGGAGAAGCTTTCCCTCAGTCTGGAGGGACTCCCTCAACTCCGAGCCTAGACTGGAGAAGCTTTCCCTCAGTTTGGAGGGATTCCCTCAGCTCTAAGCCTGTACGGGAGAGGTTTTCCCTCAGTCTGGAGGGATTCCCTCAGCTCTAAGCCTAGACTGGGGAGGCTTTCCCTCAGTCTGGAGGGACTCCCTCAACTCTGAACCTAGACTGGAGAGGCTTTCCCTCAGACTGAAGGGACTCCCTCAACTCTGAACCTAGACTGGAGAGGCTTTCCCTCAGTCTGAAGGGACTCCCTCAACACTGAGCCTAGACTGAAGAGGCTTTCCCTCAGTCTGGAGGGACTCCCTCAACTCTGAGCCTAGACTGGAGAGGCTTTCCCTCAGTCTGAAGGGACTCCCTCAACACTGAGCCTAGACTGAAGAGGCTTTCCCTCAGTTTGGAGGGACTCTCTCAACTTCGAGCCTAGACTGGAGAGGCTTTCCCTCAGTCTGGAGGGACTCTCTCAACTTCGAGCCTAGACTGGAGAGGCTTTCCCTCAGTCTGGAGGGACTCCCCCAGCTCTGAGCCTAGACTGGAAGATTGCCCCCTACAATAGTGAAACCAGAAAAAGGCGCACATTGCCCAAGATAAGAGGCCGTCCTCCCGAGGCGCGTCTATTCCACCTTGCAATAAGCCGACGTTAGAACATTTGTCAGACATCAAGGTTCGTCTAATGAAAGAGCGACACCAGGTGGAGGAGCGGTGCATTAGTCTTGTATTGTTTAAGTTATTACAGTAGTTGTTAGATGACATTCTGAAACGTACCTTAGGTCGAGGCTGAACCCGACCCTGACCCCTAGAAGATCTAAGGGGATCAAAGGGAACCCAATACCCTGCCGCACCTGTCTAATGGGTTTTGACTTCTGGGACTAGACTGTCTGGCGCCATTATGACATATGGAAACATATAAATTATTATTAAGTACCTTAATGGGTTAAATCCCACCATAACCTTTAACCTGATAGGTATTATAATGTTAAAAACCCTAACCCTTAACCCCAGAACCCTGACCCCAACCCTGACCTTTATCTCTTAATCCTGATCCCGACCCTGACCTTTAACACCAGGCACCTGCACATCTGGATGTAACACATTAGACCCTGACCTTAGACCTTAGAGATTTACATGAACTTAAGACATATGTTGGATTGATTGATTGATTGATTGATTGATTGATGGACTGATACGATTATCCTTGTTAGACACATGCAAGCCTGACCTTAGACCTTAACAGATTTACATGTATCGGTACATATGTTTGATTGATTGATGGAGTGATCCTTGTTAGACACATGCATTATGTATATGTAATATATCCAATCCTGACCTTAGACCTTAACAGATTTACATGTGTCGGTACTTTGAGCTACTAAGGGATTATACACCTTAGGGGGTGGAGTTATATGTCAAAGGTGAGCTTATCGGTGATTCTTTAGATGTAACATGGTGCAGTATATATAGAGTGGATGCAGGGGCGTTACTCAGTCACTTGATTGTTTCACTGCTTGACAGTCAGACAGTCAGACAAACGTTGGATAGTGAATATTGCTTGTTATTATGAATGTGAATTCATCATGACTTGGCAATACGTTACAGGTGATTTGTGTGTTAGAAAGGTTGGGGCGGATACCATTAGACTGTGTCGACTTAAAGATCCAGGAGTTAAAGATCGCACGGTGAATGTTCCATTAAGGATACTAAGAGCGGCTATTACAAAGAAACATGCATTGGACAGTGATCAAGAAGTTACACGAAAGTGCACGGAGACGGATGGCATGTGGCGACTAAAGAAGCAGACCTTTAAAGAGAAGGACTACTACGGGTTTTGTTTCTATGATACATACCACAACCGAGTAGGGTAAGTTATTGATTCATTGAATAAATATTAATGTTAAGTTGTTTTAATCATGAAAGCCGATATTTCTGTAGTCCTTTTGGTTCTCTCATTGATGTCGCCATTGATGATATTGTTCCATTTGTCCTGCTGCTGCTGCTGCTGTTGATAAGTTTTATTTATCCTGCTGCTATTGATATGTTCTATTTGTTCTGATGTTGTTGTTGTTGATATGATCTATGATTAGCGCCTTGTCATGATATTCATATAGATAGAACATATGGCATAATTTGATAATTGATTTATTTTTAATTATAAACAGCTAAACTGTATATCACTTAAATACTGATTAAATTAGATATGATAACAGCTGTAATATTAAACATGATTTGTAGATTGGTATATATATATATATATAGAGGGAGAGAGACAGATAGATAGATAGATAGATAGATAGATAGATAGATAGATAGATAGATAGCATGCGCGAGAAGACGTCTACGCGTGACTCAGCGACATGTGATATGATAATGTTGAGCATGTGTTGAGTAAGTGTTGACATAGTTTGTATATAATCATGGTTATTTCTGATGCTGGTATCATAAGGAGATGAGAGTGAGAGATAAGGACCTATAAAATAGATACTGTCATTAACATTTGCGCATACACTAAAACGCTGTTTATTGTTTTAATTGTAGATGGAGATCATTTAACCTATCTTCAGCTGAGATTCATAAGATTTCAAACTGGATGAAGATTTCATTTCCATTCGACAAGGAAGATGGCACCCTTGAGAATGCAAATAGCGACACTAGTAGTGCTAACAAGGAAGATACTCGGGCATCTGTGCTGCCGGAAAGAAATGAAAAGAAGAGGAAGGCTGAGCATAGCGCTGCTATGGCATCGGCTACAAAAGCTTCTAAGGAGATAGATGAGCCGTTAGATTTGAGTAAGCGAAGCCAAGATATTCACGAGGTTAGAACGGCCACAATGGACTTCATAAATGATTTAAGTTCATCACCAGAAGACGCATCGGAACCTTGCTTTAAGAGACAGAAAATGGAAAGGATGCAAGAGGAGAAGGAAGAGAGGGACGAGGAGGAGACGGATACTGATAATGATACGCAGGAGATTAAGGAAGACAAGGAGGAAAAGAAGGAAGAAAAGGAAGGAGATGTATTAAGTACTCCATTGAATGAGAAGGAATACAATACACCAAAAGCTCCCACAAAGAGGAAGTTAACAGCTCAGGAGATGAGATACCTGTTTTACCACCATGCTAAACAACTGAACCACCATGCTAATCAACTAAATGAAGCTACACAACAGCTAAATCCCAAAAAGAAGATTGCATTTGCCTTATCACCCAACCAGGCTCATGTTCATTGTCATATTCATTCTCATCCTCCTCCTAAGACTCATGCTGTTGATGTTGCGCTCACTAAACCGGTCAATAGTCTACCTCCTGATTGTGCTCCAGCTCCAACTCTGGCTCCAGCTTCAACTGCGGCTCCAGTTTCAACTCCGGCTCTGCCTTCACATTCACCTTCAGCTGGTGCTTTGCTTGATATAACACCCACGAATCAAGGCTCACAATTACCCTCTACATCGATACCTAATGCAAACGAATCCGCTCTCACTCCCCTCATTACGAAGGCGCCGCCACCGCAAATACCATTAGAGCCGCCTTCTAAGTGTTACATTAGCAGGTATAGATATACAATCTATGACATGAGGACCTGCAAATCCGGCGAGGAGGATGTTACGGAAATGAGTGATGGATGCTCAGATATTGATGAAAAGGAAAATAGGCCTCCTATTAGAACACCAGAAAAAGTAGCACTTTCTGGGTATTTCTTCGACAAAGGTGCATGTGTCGAAGAAAAAGATAAGCAAATAGGACTAACAAAGGGAGTCCTTAAGGATTGTGACGCTTTTGGTGAGGTATCCCTAAGCACGGAGGAACAGCCTAGTATGGAGGAATTCATACTTAAGTGTTATATGTTTTTGGTTAAAAAAGAGGTTATTCAAATCAAAGAAAAAGTCTGCAAGGCATGCATTAACCATGTTGTTACTCAGGACGGGCACGAGCGAGAAACATGCCCAGATCGTATACCCAGACGAGAGTCTACTCAGCGCAAATTTATCGCAATGGCTCAGAAACGGATTACGGCAGAACGTCTGAACGAGGCAAGCATTATCATGGCTCCTTACTACGGATATGGAAAGTCTGTGGGCATTGATACAAACCCTTCATGCTACTCATGGGTTTGCATTCTACAAGTTTTGACAAGCTTTGTAACGGCCAAAGATTTGTATAAAGTGAAGTTTGAAAATGAGTTTAAACTTCTTGAAAACATGTAGAAGAAGAAGAAGACAGAAAGACAGAAAGACAGAAAGAAAGAAAGAACAATAACATTATTCATATATTGCGCCAATAGCGATTATATTTTGATTTATTAAATTTTAAAACACTTACAATTTGAACTGATTAGTGTCACACGAATGTACTTTATAATCTGAAATGAGATAAAAATAAAACAGACAATTAGAAATATGGTATTTCTTGTGTTTAATATATTATTATTATTATTATGAATCACGATCAAGTTTTTACAATTAAATGTAATGTAATGTAATTTAGAGCTGTAGTTTTTAGAAAATGTATCTTCCAAAGGGATTGAACGTACATCATTTTTATGCAGAATTTACTAATGTATACAGCTAATAATTGTACATTTCCTAAGATTTAATAGTATACTTACATTTTTTAACACTCATTGAAGTTCAGAGTTCTTCTCGAGTAAAATCCGATTCTCTCAGGACTTCGCTTTACAAACTCAATTGAGCTTGTTGGTGTCGTACTAGGACATGTAGCGACAGATGAAGATGTTGATGCAGAGAATGCATTATGGGGAATATAAACACTATTATCCGGTAAGGGGGAAAAAGTTATTATATCTGGCGAGTCCAGGGTAAAGTCAGTAATATCCGAGTACACAGGGGAATTCACAGGTAATGAGAGAGGCATATCAGACAAAAAGTCCTCTAAATCCGCATTTGTATATCCTATTGTAGATCCAGGCGATGATACGTAATGAATCCCACTATTGCCGGCAGTGGCAATGTTACTATCACCTACACTAGAGATAGGACTGTTGGAAACAGTGGAGATACCAGAGGCGCTGTTACTGGCATTATCACAGTCTTTTTCGTTGGTAGTAGCATCGGGGCTAGGATTGATACCGACATCAGCGTTAGCATCTTTCTATAAATATTAACAATGTTTAATTAGTAACGTAAACAAACAAACAAACAATATTTAACAATTTTATATAATGAATAATTTAAATATTAACAAGATTAAGTTAAAGTAATTAACAGAAACATACCCTTATGTCGTTCTCCACTAAGGTAGTCAGCAGGAGATTTGTCCTGGCCTGTTTCGATTCAATAGCCACCATTCGTTCCTCGACTCTTTCCAGCAGCAAGATAATCGAAGCAATTGTACTAAATAATAATAATAAAAAACAAATATGAAGTAAAACATTACGTAATAATAATAATACACATCTATCTATCTATCTATCTATCTATCTACTATCTATCTATCTATCTATATTGATTAGTAATATAAAAAGGTGTTACCTTATTTCCATTTTGAAAGTACAGAGAGATGTTAGGTAGCTATGTGCAAAGATCGATATGCGTCCTTAGGGTTTTCTTGAAGATACAAGACTAACTCAAAATACCAAGACCTGACTATATATATAGAGGATGTGATATCCAATTAGCTTAATAACATTTCTTTGATATTCATATTTGAAATAAGACGAGATCAATATACCTTTGATATTTCCTATTAGAAATAAGATATGTCATGAATATAGCCTTGATCCTTAATTTATGATTAATAGATTTAACATTTATAATCTCAGCAACGATGTCATAGAGAGAGAGAAAGAAAGAAAGAGACAGAAAGATGAAACATGTGTGATTCTCATTAAAATATTTAACACTTTACATTCAAGTGCACATCTGTTAGTACATAGAACACAGGTCTGAGAACATAAACTAAACTAAACATAATAAGCTATTTCTAACTTTGTTAGTTTATGTTCATGTTTTGAATAAGGTTAACATATTTTAAACGTCGTTAGAATTTTTAAATTACAAAACAAGAATAAAATTAAAACGCTGCATCCATTGATGTTCAGTCAGCTCTCAGAGGGTGATCGCTTAGAATGACATTTTACACTTACCTGATAAGGCACAAACTGTTGTCTGACAACTTTATATGGTGATAAATGGTGTATGTTGACATGTTAAGGTATTGAAAAACAACACCCGTAGCGATAGAGACGTTTAACATGTGTCTTCTATAATGGTGATGATCACATGACAAATATGTACATATACTAGTATCTTAGAACTTGAAAGTTACTTACGCTCCAGCATTTGGAGTGAACAGTTGTGCGATTAGGAAAGGAGTACGAAAAACAAATGAACAACCAGCAGGACGAGGACCCTGTCGCATGTCAGCACCATCTTGTGTTTCAAAAAAACACAGTTGGAATTGTTGTTGCGATGGAGTTGGGTTTGTTCTTTGGAACATTTACCTTAAACCTATACGCTGAAATGCAAACCAACGGAAGCACAGAAAGAGTATTTGATCTGTTCCAGGAACCTGAAAATGAAGGCGATTTAAGCCTTAATTTCAATCTGAGTCGTGAAGAAATTGTTCGCTTAGCAAGAATTCTCTGTATGCAGTATCCGCATGTTGTGATTGAGAAAAATGATCGCATAGACATAGGACCGAATGCCCAACTGTACTGTGATCAGTACAGAGATCTATACATTGTCACAACGACAGGATTTTGTATTATTGTCAAAACGGCTGCAATAATAAGAATGAGGCGATTTATGACAATCATTAAAACATGGGCGTCTCCAGCCGAACAACTGGAAAATCACCTATTTTCATATTTGTAAGTATATTTGTATGTCACCAAAAATCAGTTATTTTATTAGATTATAAATGAAACTAAGAAATACTTAATATACATATGAGTTTTATTAATGATTTTGATCAATTTTCCTGCCGAACATGAATCAATTTATCGTTAATGATGATCACTACTCAATATACATACATGTTTTATTACAGGTTTCGCTCTACATTGATGGCAAATTTAAGTCAATGCATGCCGAACGGTGACTTCCTCTGCATACAGAGCAAAGTAAGTATATCAATGATAATTTGCAATACAGTTAAAAATGGATATGTATGTCTAGCAATATATATAATAAAAGCACACGTTTAATCTTAATTTATCATAAGCAGTTACCTAATATCCCCATATAATAAATGTATTCCATTCTTTAATAGGCTATCATTGAGGATGACGATGACGAGTCTGTATCATCAGATTCAGGAGTGGAAGCAGAGGCTGAGCTAATCGGTATGTATATATATATATATGCATGTATGTATGTATTTAAGTATCAACTCCGTAAAACACCGTATTATATCTTT
The DNA here is from genome assembly GCA_942159475.1 of Sthenelais limicola. Classification (NCBI taxonomy): domain Eukaryota; kingdom Metazoa; phylum Annelida; class Polychaeta; order Phyllodocida; family Sigalionidae; genus Sthenelais; species Sthenelais limicola. The sequence continues at coordinate 2,738,478 of OW804100.1, read as the reverse complement.
CCCTTGCGGAGCGGCGCAACTCAAATAATGAGTCGTCCACATCGTCCACATTGTCCACATTGTCCACATCATTTAGTTGTTTCTTCCCAATCTTGATCTTCTTCTGGTCGTCGGCTGCAGCAACAGACCCAGAACCCATTTCAGATACACATTTATCTTTGTCCTTGGATGCATTTTCCTTACCAACATTAGAGTCAGATGCATTTTCCTTACCAACATTAGAGTCAGATGTAGCCATTGAATGTTTAATAGGACTGGTCTTCTTCTTCTTCTTAGAAGGACTAGATGGATTACTTTAATAGAGAGAAGAGAGAGAGAGAGAGAGAGAGAGACTTTTAGTTGTAATTTAAAGTTATTAATAAATATCATGTTTATGAGTGAAATCACATGTTGAATTTTTATCTGACGTAGACAGTTGATCAATAATTCAAACAGATAAAAACGTATATTTTATTTTTTATAAAGGATAGATAGATAGATAGATAGATAGATAGATAGATAATTTATATAACTTACAGATGGATGTCAGCTGTAGTTGTTATCTCGTCCATCTCAACGTCATCATGATCATCCGAAAGGGGGACCTTTTCAAACTTGTGCTCATCCTTCTTTCTTAGTTTCTCTTGTTTGAGTCCAGCATCGATTCTCGCTTGTTCTTCCTTGCGTTTCCGCTTCTCTTCACGTTTCTTGATCTTTGCTGCTTTCATCATTTCTTCCCTATGCTTTGGATTTATGAGGCCATATCCATCCCATGTAAATCCCTCGTCATCTGGGGTAGTACTAGTACTAGGAGTTGCTTTTTTCTGATTCATTTTTGCAGCATCACGTTCTTCCTTTCTTTTTTGGGCTTCAATTGCTTCCTCATCATCATTAAGATTGCCATATCGTGTATATGAGATGTCACCATTCTGCCTTCTTATTTTCTCAATTAAAATTGCTCGAGCGATATAGGCAACATAGCATAGCGCACAGACTCCTCCAAACCCCAGTACAGACAAACAACCGATGATAAGGGATCTTGTTGATACTCCCTTAATGTCGCTAGATACTGACGATGATGTTACAGTTTTGTTCGAAGTAATTTGAGTGGCTCTGGTCGTTGTTTCCATGGTTGTCGTCGTTGTTTGACTAGTCTTCAAAGTGTCTATAGGAGTAGAATGATATCGATTGTTTAAATTAAGTAAGCTCATTGATGTCATTGATACATCCGTAGAATACAGAACATCCAATATTATGGAATGTGCAATGCTCATAGAATCGTTTGGAACATCAGTAGAATCAGAAAGAAAATACTCAATGCTCATAGAATCAGAAGGAGAATGCGCAATACTCATAGAATCAGTTGGAACATCAGTAGAATCAGAAGGAGAATGCGCAATACTCATAGAATCAGTTGGAACATCAGTAGAATCAGAAGGAGAATGCGCAATACTCATAGAATCAGTTGGAACATTAGTAGAATCAGAAGGAAAATGCTCAATGCTCATAGAATCAGAAGGAATCCTTATAGAATCAGTTGGAATATCAGATGAATACAAGTAATGCTGAGTGTTTGTAGAATACACATTAGCGGAAATAAAAACAGAATCAAAATCAGAATTAGAGGACTTACGAGATGTATACGATATTTCTGACGTTGCTTCTACAACCTGAGAACTTGTTGTCACGATCGAGGTTGTAGATCTGATCTTTTTCACAGCACTAGAAGTAGTACGCACAGTTGAACTTGATGTTCTGGCTAGTATTATTCGTTCTGCAACGCACGAACCTTCCAACGTAATGCTTTTCTTTTCTGTTTCACTGAGCATGTGATATTGGCTGCAGATTTTGGCATCCTTAAAATATCCTTTCGCGTTTATAATAATCAGCTTGGAAAGTGCAGGGAATAGTTCACAAATATCATTTAGTCCAATGTCAGCGTTAAATCGTGTGTTTTCCAGGGTAAGTTGTGTCGTTTCGGGAAATACATATCCCTTTCCAAAAGGTAGCTGGGTAATGTAGATTGAACTACAGTACATTGACGACTCTTCACAATCACATAGTATGCAATGTGATACTCCTGTTATACCCGTAATGTACATAAGAAGCAGAGCAAAACTGCGGAGAAGGAAAGCCATGTTGACTGTCCGATGTCCAAACTTCTTGTGACTCTTTTTGATTATAATTGCTTCCCAAATTAACCTCAGCTGACCCGTTAAGAAGATTTACGCGGCAAAGTTGCTAAGAGCGGCTTACCCCATTACAAATTATTAACGTCTATGATGTTAGAACCACATGTTTTAAGATAGACCTAATTGGTTGTATCTTATCGTACATTACACTTATCGTTTCCTGCGCGTCAGTTGACTCGTTAAGATCTGGAAAATGAACTAGTAAAGTGTATACTAAGTCAAAATATAAAGTACAACGAGAATTCTTGACATTTTTCTATTTTATTTCTATAGGTTAAACCAGACAAATACAGAAAGCAGAAGAAAGGAACAAAGATGGATGGATGGATGGATGGATGGATGGATGGATGGATCTTTAATGTTCTACCCAAACAGACACACACACATGTCGACAGACTTAACAAGAAGAACACCGACAAATATATATATTGATTTTACAATTTGATATAAATAAATACATACATAAAACATGCGTATAAATAATGTTGTTTTATTTTAGAAATATACAAGGGTATCATTTTTATGTAGTTCGTCTCCAAACATGTTAACAAAGTATTGAAATGATTTTTTATCATGTATTCGCATATATACATACAACAAACAAAATTGCCCGCAAACAATGCTATCTGAAGATTGAATTTGTCTTGAGTTGTACTTATATTTTGAATAACTTTTAAATATAAATTCTTCTATGGCTACATTATATTCATTGGCTCTTCGCCCTAAGCTATCAAAGAACTCAGGAACAGATTCATTCTTAGGAGTTGGAAATAAAGCAACTGTCCAATGCAAACCGCTAGACCATGAGGGTCCAGTATTAATTATGTACACAGCTGGACAAACTGGATACATTGGTAAAAGATCATAGGGTAAAACATATATTTTATAATTCAGACGCAACACATCAATATTCAAAAGAGCTTTATGAATTTCAAATTCATTCATTATGATCAAAGATGCAAGATTATATTTCTCGCTGAATCTATATTCATGACAGAGTCAAATGTTCCATAACAGATCACAGTGACCGGTTCTGGAAGTGGTTCTTTGAACTTTAACGAAAGTCTTGTATTTCCAGACTTCTTTGGGTTTTGATAAAACTGCGATTTAGTATGCTCTAAATTTAACGTTATTAATAGATATCCTTTCCCATATTCCGCATAGTCAATATTTGGTATGCTTGATTGTCCGATCCCTCTGGACTCTATCATAGAGCTGTAGGCAGAAATATACTTCCCCTCTTCAAAATCTAACTCATAAGGTCTTCCAGGAACGCTTATCCCTCCAACTTCAAACGACACGTGACGTAACGAATAATGTCTGAAGTTAAATGGATTTAAATTACACCGTCCACTGAAGGCAGATGAAGAAACAAGACCCAATACAAGCTTCTTGGGAATATTGCTTTGAAATAGGTTTTCAGTTGAAAAGTCATAACTGTTTACTGGGATGTTAAATGACTTTATATCCGAACGAGTAAATGGGTATATAGCCGGTTCCTTTTCAAGTTTTTTCCCATGAGATAAAAGTAATCCAGGGTGAACCTTTACAAATGGGACTTTTAAAACGGCCTGTTTTATCTGTAATGAGTAATGCCTGCTCGTTCTAACAGGTGTCTGGGATTCAGAGTCAGACTCGCCGCCGCTATCGGTGGCGGCTGATTTAGGGGTTTCAGATGGCGGGGGTGTATAGGGAGCATACATTAGCCTGAAATCATCCGTACAGGGGAAAAACTTGATATTTATTGGGACGCCATTTATAATGCACTTATCAACTTGGGCGATATCCATAAGAAGAGGGGTAGATACTGTCATTATTTTCCCTTCTTCTGTTTGGACAGCTCTCTTAGTTGCTCCGATGTTGCCCGACCTTGGTAAAGTATCCATATAACCGGGTTCATCTTTTGTGAATCCACTAACAAACAGTTCAGTGTTCTGTTCAAAATAACCACTATTTAATAAAACGTCAAAAAGAACTTTATAAGGAAAATGAGATCCAACGGTTGTCGTAATTGTAGTCTGTTGCAAATTTATCTCCATCTGGTTAAAGATCGTACATGAAGGAACGTTGATTAATCCTACGTTGTCTACTTTTTTAATCGGTAGTCCATCATCCCCTACTATTTGTAATGATAAATAGAGTTTGGCTTCTTTTAAATATATGTATTCACTAGAATTATTAGGAATATCAAATTCAAGAACGTTTTTACCAGCAAGTTGTCCAACTGGGTAATAATCGCGGTAATTCATTTCCAAAATCCCCGTTTCCACAGGAGGCACTGAAAAAAGCGCTAGCCTCTCTTCATATCCCTCTACGGCTTCATTAAGGATCATAGACATTTTATTTTAGTTTCGCCTGTATTTCCTAATTGAATCGTTGGACTTTTTCTTTTTTGGAATATTTGGCTTCCTTTTGGTCTGGGTAGTTTTCTTTTTCTTTTTGCTAGTAGTTGTGCTTCTCGGCCGCGCAACTTGCTTCCTTCTTCTCTTGACGGGAACTGACGGCTTACTCACAGGGTTTGAATTAAATATTGTCTGAGGAGAAGCATCCTCAGCGATGCTGCGCTTAAGATTAGACTTGGCTCTATCTAAGGCCTGCTGCGACGATGTCACCATTTTAACAGGCGGTCCGTCACTGTCTGTTCCTCCTCCTTTCTGAATAGGATAAAATATCCTTCTTTGCTTCTCATTTATGTGTTGAAATGATAAAGTACTAGGAACATAGTGTATATAGCCAGTCATTTTACTTTCTTTATATGAAGCGTACACCTCACTGCCTCTGTGTCAATGCTAGGAATGGCGTTCTGAGCTGTTCTTATATATATCCTAACTTGTCTCAGATACTCACTCGATACATTCATATAGTATGAGCAAATATATGGAACCCTATAGTCACGCAGTTCGGCAGCATCTACAGCGCCCGATGATTCAATTGAATGTTTATTTATGTCAACAATTCTTAGGATTGGTTGGTTTGAATTCAACACATATGATTCGTGCTCTATAATATTGCTATATATGTAAATGTCATCATTTTTAGCAATTTTAGTGCAAGAAATAAGTTTAAAATCAATTAGTGCAACTTTCCACTTGCCTTCATTTAAAGGAATCGGTAATGGAAGATCAACTGTAAAATCCCAAGGAGTATTAAACTGTTGACTGTTTTGAGAGTCAGATGAATTTAAGAAAAGATACATATCAAGTATTTTTCTCTACGTATTCACCCGTCTGTTCTGTTGTTTTATTAACACTAGAATGTAATGTATATTTCCACGTGTGTCTCTTTATATGGCTCTGATATCTTTAATCTCGCGATCACTCACCCAACTGTCATAAATACGAGGCCAACCCCGCCAAGAGACGAACCGACCTGGAATGCCATTTCGTCTGATAGTTTTCTTTCCTACTTTGGATATTTTATATACAGTATCATCATCGACAATTGTCTTTACCAATTCCTCATTGTAAAATATTCCATCAATTGGTTGATTTGCCCAGCTTTTTATTCTGTAATGAGCAATTCCTGCCTTATTAAATGCTTCTGTTACAACAAACAGCTCATAGCTATTTTGAACATCATATTGTCTAGAAAATGCTCTTTTCATCCAAACTACTCTAACAACGTCATTGACTTTAAATTTGAAAATTGATCTGGGGCGAGATGCTTTGTTTTTCGTTACAGATGTGTATTTCGTTCTCTTACTAATTGCTAATTTTTTCTTAGTTTCTTTGTCATCTAACTTTGGTGTATATTGTATATTCCATAATTTAACTTTGTCAGCTTTCAATGCTTCGAATGGGGTCATGCGTATTGATCTATGGAAAGAAGTATTATACGCTCTATTAACTTTATCAAGGATGTCTATCCATCTAAGAGAATCATTGTGATGTAATATTTTCACAATTCGTGTTTTTAATGTTTTAATTAATCTTTCTGCATAATTAGCTTTTATAAGAGTATTTCTAGTTACCCAATGTCTAATTCCTTCATCGATAAATAGCTGCTTTACCAAGGAATTATTAAATTCTGTCCCACCGTCTGTTCTTGCTACTTTAGGTTTTGATATTTGAAATTGTTTTTCTAGTACATCCTTTATTTCTTTACCACCTAATGTGTACAAAGGATACACATATGACACCCTACTAAAAATATCAATAATTACAAGAACAAATGCAAATTTATCATTATATTTGGACCACTTTTTCATATTCATAGTATCCATATCATATTCATAGTGCTTGTCTGACACTATGACATTTGTTGACTTAGGTCTTAGTCGAGAACGTTTAAATAATGTATATGTTTCCTGTTCATCTAACCAATTTTCTACATCTTTAATTCTCCATTGATAACCATCTTTTTTAGCTCTTTTGTAAAGTTTATATGGTCCTCCGAATGAATCGGGGTCGGATGGATTATAGAATACATTTGTTAGATATTGATTCATTGTGAAATGATTTACAAAAAAATACGTTTGTTAAATACTTAATTCATTTATTTATTGCCATATATTCTTCCAGGTTTTACCACTTTTCGCACTGTCAGTTTGTTTAGATTTCTTTTTCTTGGTCAATGGTATTCCCGGTGGAGGTGGAATAGACCTTAAAGGTTGACTTGTGCCTTTCTTTTTTCTTTGCTTTTTAATTGGAATTTTTGATCCATAACCAACCAATGTTTCCTGTAGAAGCTCTAAAAGCTGTCTCTTCTTTTCCTCCGAAGACAGCTTGTTAGTGAGCATAGGAAGTACATCTTCACATTCTTCTGTATCCTTTGAGTTCTTTTGAATTTCTCTCGAATCATAAGCAGATAGTTCTTCTTCGTATCTTCCATGATCTTGTTCAATTGATTTTGCTATAGAATCTGTATTATTTGGTGTGCTGTTTAAATCAGGTTGACTTCCATCTCCTTTACCAGTAATCCTACTTTTTTGAGAAGAGGCTTGTTTTAAAAATAGTTGATATCTCTCATACGGAATCAATATCATTCGCCTCATTATCAATAGTTAAACTTTTACTCGTATTTGGTCTTACTTCGCCTTTGTTTTCCTTCTTGTGCTTGGCTTCGTCCTCGCCACTCTCTTCCTGGTCGTCGTCGTCGTTGTCCTCTGATGATGATGATTCGGTTTCAGATGTTCTTAGTAATCTATCCTGATATTCTTCTCGTTCCCAAAGATACAATAGTTTCAATATAGGCTTTTCAACTGCTGATAATACCTCAAGTATAAGTCTATAATGTTTACTTATAAGGGCGGCTTTTGACTTCTTTGATAGTTTAGACTTTGGAGATAACTTCTCTAATAAAGATTTCCTTTTCACAACAACGATCCTAGATTTAGGAGGTAGTGGTAAACTTAACAAGTTCATAAAAATATTTCCCAAGGCTTCAATTTGTCCATTTGTGCATGTATCCAACAAAGCAACTGTTTGACATCTACTTGAACAACTAAATAGAAGTCTCAAGTAATCTTTGTGTTTCATAAGTATTTTAGACATTGTCTATTGTCTGTTTCTCTCCATCAAATATTCCCATCTTATGCACTCTGTGGTCGTTACAGCTATGACACACATTCCAACAAATACTCAGTTTTCACATAGGCATGTATGCGCCCTCTCGATGCGTCGCTCATATGTATACAATAATAGCTGGCTCACGATCGTTCGTCATTTCAGCTTCATGTTTGTCTTTATCGTCAGCCATTTGCAATTTATTTTCCTTTGGTAGTACATTGCTCTTTAACTTATATTGAGTGCTGTTATGAGGTGACAAATCCACAAGTAAACAACCAAATTGTTCTGATGTGGCGCTTTTATAAGACTCAACTAAAAGCTTTCCTAAACCTAGCTGTTTTCCTAGCGTTGCAATTTGATGAATATCTCTGGGATTTCTAAACAAAACCAAATAGTGGCAATTCAAACTTATTGTTCGAGCATATCGACCTTGACAAAACATATTTTGATTCAAATATATAACCGTAATATTTCTATGATGAGATCCTCGAATGAATAGTTGTTGAACTTTAGGATCTTCCACAACTAATTGCATTAAATCATCTAATATCAACAGTGTATGATTATGTCCATCTCCTATGCTATCTATATCATCAGGTAAACCATTTTGAAACGTAACCCCTGGCATATCTTCAAACATTTTTTGCCATGCGCCATAGCAATATATCACTTCTGTAGGAGGTATTTGAAAAGCTGTACTTTTGTGTTCAATCAGTCGTTTAGTCCACCAGGATTTACCTGAGCTTGTACACCCTGTGATATTTATTGTAGCTGGAGAATAGAATATGAAGCTGGGAATTTCAACTTCCATGACAGTATTTATATTTCCTCTGTTTTCAATTCCTAAATGTCTTGTTGAGCATCAACATAAAGTAGCATTCGAATTTCCTCCCATATTTTACCTAGTTGGTTTCTCCCTTTTAGCTCTGACTCTGTAGTAAGCAATAGCACCCTGCTACATACTCCAGCTCCCCAGTATCTTTCTCTTTTGCAAGCATAGACTAGAGGTCTATTGGCTGAAGCATTTAGGGTATCTGATACGTCCGCGCATGATTCTATTTTTAGAATAGCTATGTCCTCCATCACATCATCCATCACAGCATTCCACTTTGTGCTTTTCTTAATTCTCTTGTGAATAGCTTGTATATCGCACAATGATATAAACTGTTTGGTTAACTCTTGAGATGCATCTGTATCTCCCAAATATATGGCTTTTCTAAAAACATACAAATGTTCTGCTGATGAGAATGTAAAGCCTCTATATATCAGATCGCATGGATATTCAGGAGAGAGTGGATTTGATTTGCCAGAGAATGCATACCAGTCTGGAACTAAAGACCAAGGACATAAATCTATCATGAGCGGAGTAGTAGATATTCCATCTTGACTAACAATACGCTTGCAATAAAAATATGAAAATGCATTTCGTTGTTGCGTATACGTAAAAACTGTGTTATTCACAGCTCTAAAACCTCTAATACTTCCTTCTCTAATCAATCGATGATCCAGTACCGATTTGTAAAGGTCGATTGGATTTAATACACGACATTTGTTCACACCCTTACAACTCAGTTTTGTATCACATCCATTGCTTATCACATATGTTTTGCTTCCTAATGCTACTATCTCATCACCTGTAGCTTCTTCTTTCATTATTCCGGGAGCTCTACGATCATAATTCTTGTGTTTCTCACAGCACTGTCGTATAAACCATTTTGCATTCATACTATCTGAGCATCGATTGTATATTGCCTCCAAATATTCAGCTTTTCTACTGGGTATGACTGCTGATTCAAAGTTTGATTTAGACAGGGTTAAGTATGCACTGTCTGTATCCATGGTATTATATTGGAACGTATTTCTGTGTAAATAAACATCCACACAATCATAATAAAATTGCAACATTTTAAGCTTGGCATACTGTAATATTGTAAAACCTAGATATATGGGGAGATCTAAAACGATCCTCTTCTTTGCAGACTCAATCTCCCAGAAATCAGGCGCTAGTTCTGTTAGTTTTCTAAACTGCGGAGCGTTAACCTTTTTGGAAACTTTCATTATATCCTTGGAATATGAAACATTTTTATGGTTTTGGCGGTCGAGAATGACCCCTCCATAGGCACTGTTCCCTACGAGCTTAAATAATTCTGCTATAACTGCCTGAGATTCATCCCTATCTCCTTTTCGTCTTGCGTTTGTTATTTCCTTTTCAAACGAAGCAAAACAATTCTGAGGAACAAACTCAACAACTTGATAAATGCGAGTTACAACAAGCCCAATATCGAGATACCATTTGAGCAATGGTGTGCAGATAAGAATTTTTGTAGCTGACAAACCACCTACAAGTAATCTTCTAGATTTAGTAGATAAATTGTTTTCATTCATGTATTGAATCATGTGTTCTCCTATTTCGTCCATAGGAATGTCAGTTGTGCAAAATAATGGAGACATCTCCCCAAAGTATTCCATAGGAGGTAAATGTTTCTCCTTATTTCTTGCCCATTCCGAAGGAATACGAATATCCACTTCCACCGAAGCAAATAGTTCCTCATTTTGTACAGCTTCTAGAATTTCATTAGTGGATACTTCCTTAGGATGATTTCGATAAAACAGAGGGAATAATCTGTTCGAAAATTCCTTTATTTCCGAGTTGGATTTCATATCAAGTCTAAATTCACATTCCCACATTTCTACTACCTTTATGCCTTGACTTTGAATGTACTCTCTCCGAGTTTTAGTTCTATTAAAACTTTTTACTCTGCGAGCTTCATCCATTTGACCCTTCATACAATCATGGCCATGGTAATAACACCCATAAAACTCATACGCAATTCTATCTCCATTTGATAAGTTTGAAAAACCGTCTAAAAGATATGCATTAACTCTTACTTCATTGGAATTGTTCAATGCATGATGTATTTTAACCCCAGATATGTACTGCATCCACTCCAACCAAACATACATTATAGTATTTGTAGAATGCTTTTCTGGTTTAAAGTCTTTTTCTGCATCTCTACGCACAAAAAATCCTGTAGGCATTTTCTGAGCTATGCACCATAAATACAGTGCATTGCTGTCATATCCAATAACTTTTTGAGCTAGCTCTTGTCCTCCTCTTATGTATGTTTCATTTGCTTTGTGATGTCTCTGAAACACAATAGAAGGTCCTCCAACTATGTTCTTCTTATATGTCATGTATAAATCTTCATTGGCATTACCCATTCTTGGGAAATATGCCCCGTCATTCAAAGCTGATTGAAATAGAAGCCTTCTGGCTATTCCAGGGACAGATAATGATATCTTAAACATATCAATGTTGCGATCGAAATAAAATTTCTGCATTCTAATAACAGCAGTCACAAATGGACGAACGTCTGTAAGATTATAATGCACAAGTAAATCTCTAACAGTTAGCATTCCTTCGTCGATCCAAAGCTCTTTCACCTGTTTATATTCATCTTCAGAAATGTTTTTCCCTTTCAACTCTGAGTAAAATGCTTCATAAGGTGGTAGTTCTGTTTCATCTAATTTCATCGGATCATCTAGATATTCATAAGGAAAAAAACCTTTCTTTTCTTCGACATGATATGCAGCTAGAAACTTTGAATAACTAGTACCAGGTGCAAGATATTGACAGATATCTAAGAACCTAAGTTTTTCATTACATATTGACATGTAAGCATTGTTTCGTTTTACAACAAACGAGTTCTTATTATCTCCCAAGTTCAGACTTTCAAAAATTTCAGACTTGAATAAGTTTATATCATAGTTTGAAGAGTTAAATCCTAACACAGGAAGAACGGAAATATACTCTGTAAATCTCTGATAAAGACAATTAACAGCTTGTGACATTATTTTAGAACAATCGCTTTGAATCGGTATTTTCAATGTTTCAATGCTGTTCTCTTTCTCTTTCTCTTTCTCTTTCTCTTTCTCTTGCTCTTTCTCTTCATCCTCCTCCTCCTCCTCCTCCTCCTCCTCCTCCCCTTCCTCCTCCCCTTCCCCCTCCTCATCCTCCTGCACTTGATCTTCCTCTTTTCCTTCCTCCTTTTTCTTGCCATTCTCCTCCTCCTCCTCTCCTTCCTCCTTATCTTTATCTGTCTCTTTATCTATAGTCCATTTGTTTTTCAAATCTTCCAACTGAATAAGGACATTATGCCATTTCTGTTTACATAGTTCCTGAGATTTCGATTGAATTTCATATAAATAATCTATCAAAGAGTTGGTTAGCATTTTAAGATCTGGATTAACAAAGCAAATTGGATCTGTATACCCAGGAACATTGCTACATACAGCTACGGATATCGCTCTGTGAGCTTGCTTCCATTTTAATTTGTCAGCGCATCCTTCGTCAATTTTCTCAAGAACCGCTTCTGCATCAAAGACCGAAAAATATTCAAATATCCTATCATTAGGCGGAACAACAATACCATACTCTTCCATCTGTTCGAAAATGGTCTTTGGATTTGTATGAAACCCATTCTTGTAGTGTAACTGAGTAATGTTTCCACATACTTTGGAATGCTTCTTGTAGTACTCATTCTTTTTAAACAATCGATTGCATGTTAAACATTGAAATTTATGAGCGTACACTTCAAATTTAATAACATAAGACAGGTGGTGTTCATGTACATTCAAATACATCACAGATTCATATTCAGAGGTGGATAGATATGTAACAATAACAGACTTGTCAGGTTGCTTGTCATAGATGTTTATCGAGACACTAAAGCATCTTTCTAACTCTGGAAGAAATGTGAAATCTAAACCTTTGTATGCCTTGGGATCATTAGGAATTGATATGTCCAGTCGTTCCCCTAAATATCTCCGCCAGTCATGATAATAGTTAACAGATGTCTCTTCCATAGATCTATCATCCTTCCCAGCATGAGCGGATAAACATCTAAAGATACATAGGTTATCTTTGATAGAAGTTCCGCTTCTATGGATGTCTAGTCCCCTAATTGATGGGTCATTTCTTATGTGATCAGGAAGGTTGCCTTTCCCTAAGGGATAGTATGTATTGGTAACATAAATTAAGATATTTGTTACCATGTACAATTCCCATTTTGTATTCGGTCTATTGACTGCATAATAGTTCATCCAATCCATCTGACGTAATGTCTCAATAACATTCTGTAAATCTCTTCTTGATGAGACTTGGATTGGTTCATTAAAAAATGTATTATTATTATGACCAACAAAGTATCTGAACTCATCCCTTTCTCTGTGCCTTAATACCAATCCTAAAGATAGGTTTATCTTAAACGTATTTGTTTGTTGTTCAAATACTGTTTCTAAATGTCTAATTAATTCTTCAATTCCTCCGGAAATATCATCTGTTGGGAAATTATAAATCGATGCTAAGTTACCGCGTCTGTGATTTGCTAGAATATGACCTCTGTTTGCTCTAAAAATATAATCCAAATCATCGTTTATTCTATTCTCTTCATCAATCCAGGGTTGTCTAGCCCAAGGTTCATCTTGTAATGCCTGACCATTGTCTGCTCCTCCATGCATAACTGATCGGTGATATATCAAATCTCTCCTGTTTGCAAATTTTTGGAAGCATTTCCTACATGTAAATCTAGCTCTTTCCTTAGCATGTTGCCTGTCGTGTGCAATTCTATCTTTAGCGGTCTTGCTTTTATGACCGCAAACGCTACAGGGAGTCCGAGCAGGACATTTTCCTTCATGAAGTGTTGCAGCCTTCTCAGACTTAAACGTTTTACGATTGCAGTATTTACATTGAATTTTCTTCAAACATGTTTTCATGTGAATATTTAACGCTTGAGAACAATTAAACAGTTTGTTGCATGTCGTGCATTTATGAGATGGAGAATTGTTTTGCTTATTAAGACAGCTTTTCATGTGATTGTTCAAGCTTTGAGAAGAATTAAACAGTCGGTTGCATTTTTTACACTTACCTTTATCCGAATGACAATGTCTTCTGTGTAATCTCAGTGCTACATTAGATGCAAATGTTCTCTTGCAGTTATCACATGTGTAATTACTATCTAACGTATTCTGTCTTCTTTTTGAACATGTAGTCTGATGATTTTCACAATCATTCCTAGTTCTAAACTGAACATTACAAAATGGGCAGTTGTAGATCCGTACTTCACACCCATTAGCACCTCTGTTATTGTTATTATAGCCTGAAGATGAGGGACGCGGATGTTTCCCTATATCGCCCTTATCTCTACGTCTTGCTGTGTTGTCATTTATGGAGGTGTCAGGTGTTGCACCAGTAAAGTACTGACATGTCGTACGCCTGTGGTGTTCACCGAATAAACCAAAGTGGTGTGAGTTATGTTGTTGATTCACGTCGCGTGTGTGTATCGTGTTAAAGCAATTAGTTGAAGGTTGCCCTCTCGCTTGCACCTATCATAAATAGATAAAATAAGACTTGTTTACATACGCGGGTCAATCTTTACTCATATAGTTAGTTAGTTAGTCGCTAATCCACTCACTCGCTCACTCACTCACTCACTCACTCATTCACTCAGTCATTCACTCAGTCACTCATATACTCATTCATTTGTTAATTTTATAAATAGATTAAATAAAACTTGTTTACATACGCGGTTAATCTTGACTCATATATTTAGTCGCTAATCCAGTCACTCGCTCACTCACTCACTCGCTCACTCACTCATTCACTCATTCATTTGTTAATTTTGATTAATCTTAATGTGTATACTAGTGTATTGTAATTTAAAACAATTATTAAACTTACCTGTTCTGGTGTAGATTCTAAGGTCCTAAGTCTTTCTTGTACAATGCGATGAGAAAGAACACAGTTCTCCAAAGCCCATATCACCAATGATAGTCGATCGTAAAATCCTCGAGTAATTAATTGCAATTCCCAATCCGAAAATGCCATATTCATTCAATTATGTATGTATATCCTTTTTGCATATCACAAATGTATTTATATTGCAACTAAATATCACACTATCAATATATCACAATATCAGCATATCACAATGTTGTCAATCAATTAAAAGTAATTCCAATTCTAATTGATTATAGGTGAATGTTCATGTATCCCTTACTGCTCTCTCAAAATATCACGGTCGTAATGAAAATAAGACCTGCTCTATTCCTCTATATATACCTATAAACCTCCCACCTTCAATCTCGCTGACTCCTTCCTATGTATGTGTATTAAATATCTCAAAGTTATGATTAACGATCAAAATTTACACAACTCAATGTCTTAGGTGAATGTCTAAGGTCTAAGGTCTAAGGTCTAAGGTCATATGCGAGGGGGTAGGTTTTTATCCATTATAATAAGGTATATGCTTACAGGTCACTTCAAAGCTAAAACCGATATCTGCAGCTAACTGTTATCTACTGATTTCTTTCTTTCATCCTTTAATAGTTCCACCAATCTCCACTTCATGACACCTGTAACCTATCATCTCTCATGTCTCATCTCCCCTGTGCATCAATCCATCATATCTCCTGACTTCATGTAAATCTCTAAGGTCTAAGGTCAGGGTCTAATGTGTTACATCCAGATGTGCAGGTGCCTGGAGTTAAAGGTCAGGGTCGGGATCAGGATTAAGAGTTAAAGGTCAGGGTTGGGGTCAGGGTTGGGGTCAGGGTTCTGGGGTTAAGGGTTAGGGTTTTTACCATTATAATACCTATCAGGTTAAAGGTTATGGTGGGATTTAACCCATTAAGGTACTTAATAATAATTTATATGTTTCCATATGTCATAATGGCGCCAGACAGTCTAGTCCCAGAAGTCAAAACCCATTAGACAGGTGCGGCAGGGTATTGGGTTCCCTTTGATCCCCTTAGATCTTCTAGGGGTCAGGGTCGGGTTCAGCCTCGACCTAAGGTACGTTTCAGAATGTCATCTAACAACTACTTATTACACACCTTACTGTAAACCTATTAAAGTTCGCGCAGCAAATCCGCAATAAATCCTGTGTGAAAAGATATAATTATTGCATAAACAAGGCGTGAGCCTTCCTTGCTGCGCCAATTTAAATCTGTGCGAATTAAAAGGTGTCAAAGTATTTAGTGCGCGAAAATTTACATGGAAATAAAGACGTTTACAGTATATAATAGGTAGACGAAGCGTGTTAGACCTAACCTGCCCTGCAAGAAAAATCCCTTATACTAAGATCTTTTGACCAGACTTACGCATAATGCATCAGCTCTCATCCAGATCGAAGGAGGTTAAAAGGATCAATTATATTACGTTTACAGTATATTATAATGATTATTCGGTCTCTCTCATGGACTTGTATTTTTTTCATAAAGGTATAATATATGACGGTATATATATTCATATTCATAATTTAGTATTGCTGGTCCCTATGGTGATGGCTTAGAACGTATGTCGCGGCTAAAACTGTATATAAATCATAGCATAGGTCAGTACTCGCGGTAGACTACCTCCCTGGGAGACCCATTACACTGCTGGAGGGAGAACATAGAGTTACCCTTTACATCATAAACATTCATCAATAGAAAACCCGTTAAATCATAATTATTTTATTTTCATGTAACTGTTAAATATCTATTGACCTTAAATGAATAAAAATAGATAAAAATAATTTCAAATAATAATTATAGTTTTCATGATTGAATCCATATTTACGGAAAATTGAAGCAAATGACGGAATGTTTTTTAAATTAATTTAGACCGCAAAAATACAAAATATAGAAGTTGTATTCTACGCCAAGATTTCCCTGTGTAACCAACACCTTTACAAACATGGAAATAAAGTTATTCATATGTATATTATTATTATTATTATTAGTTATATGCCATTAGGAGCTTCGGTGTGCTCTTTTCACTTACCCTCTTCCAACCTCTTGCTGTCATAATGTGTTTCATTGTACTGGTTGGTCCAGATATTGAAAGGGAAAAAAGAGTATAATTTCCTCTTTTCATAATCATGCATTATTCTGAAAATTAGCATTATTTGTTTTTACTTTGTTGATCCTAATTGGTTATTGGGAAGACAAAGCTCTCACCACACTTTACTCGCCTTACAAGTCCCTTGACAGATTTAATGATAGCCACAGCAGAATAATGGACCAAGGAAGAGAGAAGTGCCTTTTTTTCTTTTTTTTTTTTGCAAATTCTTTATTTTCCTGTTCCTGCCTTCTTGGCTTTTATATACTAATATGTAATATAATCAAGGTTTTAATCAAAACTAACCGTCTAGTTTTGAAATGAAAGAAACATGTTTAAGACGGCCCATCGTGTACTGAAGTACAATTTTTCATCCAAAGTTCGCTGAGAATACAGGAATGCAGCTACAACAATTGTTGCACAGTTTCTGTAAAATGGAAAAAACTGACTTGCACTTAAACATATTCCATTGCCGTAACCTTTCTCTAATAAATTGTCTGTAACATTGAATAGACGTAGTAACGCTTGGCCCAACCCCCGGGCCCAACCCCCGGGCCCAACCACGCGTTACAACCTACAACTGTACGTAGTGTATCCTATATGTGTATATATATATTATGGGTGGGATTCTCAGAAAATGTACAATTGGCAGCTGTACACATTAAGTAAATTCTGCTAAATTAGGCTGCAATTTGGTCAATACTCGGTCAATTTGAGTATATTCGGCATTGCATAGATTCTAGCAATCTGTTTGGTTAGGTTGAACTGTATTTTGAACTTTATTATTTCGCCTGAAATGTGGGATATTTGAGAAGATTGGTGAAGGTGAATTGTACATTTTGTGAAGATCTGACCCACATGTATATATAGCGAGAGAGTTCTATATAAAGATATGATATATTACGGTACTTACCTCGTCACTTAACCTCGTGTCTCCCTTTTACTCCTGCTGCTTCTCCCTAGTATGGGCGAATACGTCCACACACACCATGACTTAATGTAAACTGCAACTGTAACTTTATGTACAACTGCAAACTTGCCTGCTTTAAGTTGTTCTGCTGCTGTACGGTGGTTGGAGAATGGGATTATATATGTGTTGTTGTGTGGACAGATAAATGAGTGTGGTCTGTTTCTCAGCATTTATTGGTGTCATGTGCTAGAAAGCTGCATGTTATCCACCACGCTAGAACATATAACAACAACCACTTGTCACGGGGGTGTATATCCGCGGGGCTGCTGCTGGGGGTAGAGGCCCTCACAACACAACAAACTTGTGCTCCTCGACCAGTTGCGCTTATTTATATATACGCCCACTGCATGGCACAACTTATCTTTCCTCAAGTCAAAACTTTCACAACATTCTATACATCAGCAAGTACTCCTCCTGTGTTCTTGTATATAAGCTTCTTTGTGTTTTCATAATGATTTCCTCTGTGATACTCCTGCTGCTGCTACTTGGGTTGGCTTTGCTCTCCCACTCTCTCCTTCCTACTCATCCTGGCTGGGACGGTCTGCTGGTATTGGGAGATGGTGGAGAGATGGGGAACCACTTAATGCCTGCTGGCTGCTGAGGAAACGAGTGGTGTCTATCACACGCACATGGGTCAGAATCTCAGAAAATGTATAATTCGCCTTCACCAATCCTCTCCAATAACCCATATTTATTCAAAAATGAGCTTCAAAATGCAGTTTAACATAACAGGACTGATACTTTAAATCAATGCGATACCAAATATATTCAGATATATACCTGGTATTCTTCATTTTTCAGCCTCATTTAGGAGAATTTACTAAATGTATACAGCTGCCGATTATACATTTTCTGAAAATCTGACCCATATGGGGATTAAGGGTAGTTGGAGGAAATGACAAGAGGGGGCAGCACAGTAGATAAAGCCGCGCGGAAAAACGGCCAAGGCCATGAATGATGGACCTCCTGCTCTGGGAGTCTATAACACCATGCATAGCTGCTCTCTTGTTTTCCACATCAGTATTGTCCCCATAGTTTATGGCAGGATAATAAAACAACGGTGATTTCTCTCTGATGTTGATGTGTGGAAGAAGGCATTCCATTAGTCCCTGTTAATCAGTTAACATCCTCATGAAAACAAGCTGGGCTGGCTCGCCTCCCTCGACCCAATTTTGGGGGAAGTTCCTCCTGTTTTAGCTTTAATCCTCTGTATTTCTTTTACCACATACCATTAAGAGATCGGGTAGCCGACATTTTAGGACACTTAAATGACCAAAGCACCTGCCCCCCCCCCTTCCCCCTACCCCTTCCCCCCTTCCCCCCTTCCCCCCTGAGTACCGGTATTTATCTAAGGTTTAGTGCCAGATTTAATGTAATATATGCAGAAGAACCAGACTCCCATACTAAGGGCATGATGAGTACTGAATGATACTGATGAAGCATTCCTAGCATATTTAAATATAAATATCATCATACATATAGAGCAAATATCACCCTACATATAGAGCAAATATCACCCTACATATAGAGCAAATATCATCATACATATAGAGCAAATATCATCATACATATAGAGCAAATATCATCATACATATAGAGCAAATATCATTATACATATAGAGCAAATATCATTATACATATAGAGCAAATATCATCCTACATATAGAGCAAATATCATTATACATATAGAGCAAATATCATCCTACATATAGAGCAAATATCATCCTACATATAGAGCAAATATCATCATACATATAGAGCAAATATCATCATACATATAGAGCAAATATCATCATACATATAGAGCAAATATCATCATACATATAGAGCAAATATCATCATACATATAGAGCAAATATCATCATACATATAGAGCAAAATATCATCATACATATAGAGCAAATATCATCATACATATAGAGCAAATATCATCATACATATAGAGCAAAATATCATCATACATATAGAGCAAATATCATCCTACATATAGAGCAAATATCATTATACATATAGAGCAAATATCATCATACATATAGAGCAAATATCATTATACATATAGAGCAAATATCATCATACATATAGAGCAAATATCATCATACATATAGAGCAAATATCATTATACATATAGAGCAAATATCATCATACATATAGAGCAAATATCATCATACATATAGAGCAAATATCATCATACATATAGAGCAAATATCATTATACATATAGGGCAAATATCATCCTACATATAGAGCAAATATCATTATACATATAGAGCAAATATCATCATACATATAGAGCAAATATCATTATACATATAGAGCAAATTGCCATTGACAAGAGCTGTCCACGGTGGTTTGTGCAGCTGTATACAGGTGTTAAAAATGCAGATGTTTATTCAGATATGGGCACAAGCATAGCACAGTTAGATTTAATGAATATAAATTATATAAGCCCCTGTCTGCTACTGGTACCAGAGGCCAAAAAGAAATAGGTGTGTTTCTGATTTACCCCCCCCCCCCCCCCCCACACACACACACACTTACCTAGAAAAACCTTCCGCTACCTAAAGATTTTGTTGACCATACCTGGGGTTTTTTTTACGATACCTTACTTAGGAAAACTGGTTTTCCTAACACTGAACTGTCAAAAAGCACATTTCCCTTGTTTAAAACAACGATTGCTATAAAATAGACATTTTTACAGTTCCTGGGAGGTGGTTTCCTCAAAAAAAGATTAAAATAAAAAAGTTACCACCCCCTACCTAGTTTTCAGCCAGATAAATTCGGAAACACAACTATATTTTTGTTTGCCTGATGCAGATGACGACAGACAAGCACAGCAAGGCATTAATGAGGGTTGAATGTTGCTGATGAAGCATTCTCACTATATTTAAATATGAATATCATCGGACATCTGTGATATTGCCTCTGGCAGGAGAGGTACACAATGATGGGTGCAGCTATGTTCAGTGAGGACTATGAGGATTGAATATTACTTTTTTTTCTTTTCTTCAGGAGAGGTACACAATGATGGCTATGTTCAGTGAGAACTGTAAGGACTGAATATTACTTTTTTTTCTTTTCTTCAGGAGAGGTACACAATGATGGCTATGTTCAGTGAGAACTGTGAGGACTGAATATTACTTTTTTTTCTTTTTTTTTTAAATACTTTTATTCAATCTGTCAACAAATTCTCTGGTTCTCCCGGGGTCGATAACACTACGAATACATCGCACCCTCTCTATCCTTAGTACTATCCTTGAATACATCGCACCCTCTCTATCCTTAGTACTATCCTTGAATACATCGCACCCTCTCTATCCTTAGTACTATCCTTGAATACATCGCACCCTCTCTATCCTTAGTACTATCCTTGAATACATCGCACCCTCTCTATCCTTAGTACTATCCTTGAATACATCGCACCCTCTCTATCCATAGTACTATCCTTGAATACATCGCACCCTCTCTATCCATAGTACTATCCTTGAATACATCGCACCCTCTCTATCCTTAGTACTATCCTTGAATACATTGCACCCTCTCTATCCATAGTACTATCCTTGAATACATCGCAGCCTCTCTATCCTTAGTACTATCCTTGAATACATCGCACCCTCTCTATCCTTAGTA
Organism: Sthenelais limicola; assembly: GCA_942159475.1. Taxonomy (NCBI): domain Eukaryota; kingdom Metazoa; phylum Annelida; class Polychaeta; order Phyllodocida; family Sigalionidae; genus Sthenelais; species Sthenelais limicola. Next base: position 2,717,323 of record OW804100.1, on the reverse strand, counting down.
CTATCCTTGAATACATTGCACCCTCTCTATCCATAGTACTATCCTTGAATACATCGCACCCTCTCTATCCTTAGTACTATCCTTGAATACATTGCACCCTCTCTATCCATAGTACTATCCTTGAATACATCGCAGCCTCTCTATCCTTAGTACTATCCTTGAATACATCGCACCCTCTCTATCCTTAGTACTATCCTTGAATACATTGCACCCTCTCTATCCATAGTACTATCCTTGAATACATCGCACCCTCTCTATCCTTAGTACTATCCTTGAATACATCGCACCCTCTCTATCCTTAGTACTATCCTTGAATACATCGCACCCTCTCTATCCTTAGTACTATCCTTGAATACATTGCACCCTCTCTATCCTTAGTACTATCCTTGAATACATTGCACCCTCTCTATCCTTAGTACTATCCTTGAATACATCGCACCCTCTCTATCCTTAGTACTATCCTTGAATACATCGCACCCTCTCTATCCTTAGTACTATCCTTGAATACATCGCACCCTCTCTATCCATAGTACTATCCTTGAATACATCGCACCCTCTCTATCCTTAGTACTATCCTTGAATACATCGCACCCTCTCTATCCTTAGTACTATCCTTGAATACATCGCACCCTCTCTATCCTTAGTACTATCCTTGAATACATCGCACCCTCTCTATCCTTAGTACTATCCTTGAATACATCGCACCCTCTCTATCCTTAGTACTATCCTTGAATACATCGCACCCTCTCTATCCTTAGTACTATCCTTGAATACATCGCACCCTCTCTATCCTTAGTACTATCCTTGAGCAAGATCTGAATAATAGAATAAGAAACGGAAGTAAAAATAAACATTTCAGCGTACACAATTCGTTGTGTTTTCTTCTTACACAAAAAAGGCTCTGTCAGTACATTGTGAGCTAAAAATAGATCCAAGGAGTGTGGGGTCATATTGCAAGAACAAAAACTCCCCGGCAAACGCCGTATCTCGCTTGACTGAATGTTACTTTGATTGATGGATTGATATCCTTTTATTGTATATGTGATATGTTCCAGGAAAATGAGTCACAAGTCGCAAAATTGATATTTGTCAAAATGTTTTATTCACAAGATCACTTTGTAGGAATGTTTTCATTTTTTTGGGTTGTTTAATACTGTTTGTAGCATGAAGACAGTGTATTGAATATATTCATGCATATCTAAGGTCACCCTAGAAAATATATTTGGCTACTTTCCTAGAAATTATCCACTCATAAATATTGCAAACATTTTTTTCAAAAATACAAATATAAAACTTAAAATATAGAAATATTTATTAGATAATAGACAATGGACTACCCACTGTGCAACTACTGTGGCCACCACTTTAAAAATGAAATGGGGCTATTGAAGCACATGAACAAGGTTCATGTAAAATCACCTTCAGTCACCAGTAAGTGGCTATGCAACACTTGTTTTAACAGCTTTACACGCCGTAGCACCCTAATCCGTCACTCTATCACGATCCATAACAATAAACAGCCCACCCCCGAGCTAGTAATTGAGAAGAAGCCTACTTACAGAAAAGCAGCGCAAAATGATTCTAATAAAGTAACAACTCTAGATATTGCTGAATTTTACCATCCCTCCAAGGTTAAATTTTTAATAAAACCTGCAAAACGCCCTTATGTTTACAGAAGCAAAGCCAGCGCAGGGAACCCTCAAAACCAAGCGGGACCACCCCAACAGCATCTCCCGTTACACGACACCAATGGAGAGAATCCTCAAACAGCGCAAAACCCAAGGCACGAAAAGAAGGATCGTGGAGATAGATCCCCAACCATACGATCCATGTGTAAGGAAGCATGGACGTATAGCTCATCCAGTAAAGGTGATATTTGACAACAAGAATAGAAACAAGAACATATCTTTCAGATCCAACGCCTCAAGCACTGAAAGCCACAACACAAGCACGATCAGCAGCGCCATCAGCCTGAATAGCACCACCGAATCGCTGATCTCGTCGCACTCCGACAAAATAAAGATAATAGACGCAAAGATTGACGAAGACGAGTTGAAGACCTTAACTGAGGAACTCAATGTGAGTGACTCAGAAGATGACGAAAGACCAAGTACCAGCACTCCGCTCCAGAAAAGTATGGAAGCTGAGCCCGCCAATGAACTGAGTCCAATCAAACTCAACGATGTGGAGATGAAACTGACGAACACCGAAAAACCCAAAAACACCGAAGAAATCACCCACGAGAAGAAAGACGAAGAAAAGAAGAAGACCACTACCCTGGCCTCCGTTATCTCCAAACCAGCACACCGACCATGGGAAGACGCTGAGAATAAAGAACCAAAGCACCGCCCATCATTGAAGAAAAGGAAAACAAACCACAGGGACCACAAACAGAACGAGCGACCGACCATCTTCAGACCCTGGGAGAACACGAAGCCTTACCACACGACCCGGCCCAAACTACACACCTTAGAAAAATCCCCGATAGAAGAGTACATCCCCCGCACAACGAAACATAACTACCCAACATACAACCCTACACCAATACACCGCCCGGACCATGGCAACATCGGGAAGGGACGAATCATCTACGATATGTGGCGCATCATAAACAACATCGATCAGGACATCGGAAGAGCGATGCAAGCCGTGATGATAAAGAAGGAATATCTGAAACTGGATTAAAACTAGTTATAAATTTACAAGAATTATAAAGGTTACCTAAATGGAAATTAATGCTTTTAACTTCATATTATATATGCATTAAAAAATTTTTCTGACTAATTCTACATTCCAATACGCTCCGAATAAACTTTACTTGACCGTCCTAGACCAATTATTAAAGGAACTATTGTGATATACATTATTGACCAATCAGCATCCTGTATTCAATCTGTTGATACTGTAACTAAGCAACGCACCTGCACAAAATCAATATACCCCCTGTATTTGATCAATGTAAATTATTCCCTGATGAAGGATCGAACATATAGATCCGAAACGTAGGAATCGAATGTACCAACTTACAAAACTTCAATAAAACTTACAACATCAGAAGTTGCTGACTCATGGTTTTGGTGTTCTTAGACTAAAATCTATTTATTAGATATCCAACTGTTTTCTACCATTGGAATCGGCTTGATCTCATCTTTTCAAATATATTGATATCTCAAAATCCATTTTTTGCGAATTGTGACTCATTTCCCTGAAACCGATCACATTATAAAGGGTTTTCAAATTGCCTCCTATGCCATTAGTTATAACACAATACTTTTATTGGAAGTACTAAGAATTTTCTTTAGATATTGATGTCAAAGTTGAAACTGGTGTAGTGTTGTATTTAGTCTTTTTGATTGCAATATACTTTAGTTAGTCAGTACACACTGATCCGATAGGGAACAGATATATATATATATAACATTTTTATTTCAATACATTTCATACATATCTCCTTGTACATAGGTTGTATACATATTTTCATGAATCAAAAAGGGGTGAAACGTCTTCTACACTTAGGTTTTCCTGACGACCCTAACTAAATAAAGTAACTGTCTCATCTTATCAAGCGTTGTTTGTAGTTTCATGTTTCATTGTCCTCTTATATAACTATCTTATATTTGATATTTTTGAGTCTTTTGATTCTATAAGTGTTCATGTACTCTCCTTGTGTTTTGTAATTTTATGTCATGTCTTGCTGGTGTCTTGTTGATGTCTTGGTTTTGGTTTTCATCCTTGAAACATATTTTCATCTTCAAACATATTTTAATATGCTATTATATGAGATTGGTCTACCAGACATAAATTTTCTATTTCATGTAATTACATGTATCAGGATAGTTCCTCGGTATCAAGCTGTACTGCTTAAATTTTGAATAGGGAACAGATAGGCGGGAGGTTATAGATCCATATGCATATAATACATGGATAAACTTTAAGAGGTTTAAGTATGAATCCAGCCGTTAACAGCTGCTAAACCAGCATTGGGTACAACTGGACTCAGCAGTTGTGAGTATTCTCCACCAGATGGCAGCAGTAACAAGAGCTGCTCACTGGCACATGTGTGAGCAACTACTCAGGTTTATCCTGACGCTGAACTACAACACTCTGTATTAAATGTAATTAAATATTACTGTAGCCAAAGCAGTACAGAATATATAAGCGAAGGAAACCAGGCTAATTCCACGAGATTACCTTCATGGTGAGGGTTTATCTGACATCCCTTTATAAGCTCTTTACTTCTATTCATTAGGGACTCGCCATTAGGGGCTTCGGTGCGCTCTTTTCACTCTTCCAGGAAACCAAATATAACTACAATATCTTAGGAAACCAAAGCCTGGGGTCCACTGAGCCGATTCTCTCGACGGTAGGCAGTCAGGGGGTAATCAGGGGGCAGTCGGGTGGTAGTCAGGGGGCAGTCAGTGAGTGGGTTGTCCACTCCCCAGTTATCTCAACCTGCCTGTAGTACACCGTTTCTGAAAACTGCTGTATGAATATGCCAATACTGTAATCTCCTGAGGAGTGCCTGAAATATACCACTCCATACACCATGAACGAGTCAGATGTACCCCTCCATGGTTATTATATTACATTGTATGACATCCAATATACCATATACCAATCATGTGTACCCCTCAATCATCGATTGTTATTGTACTATATTACACCATATATACCATGTACCAATCATGTGTACCCATCATCATCCCATCACCATCTCATCAGACCCTAGTCCTAGAAACCCTTAGTCAAATTGTAACAAAAGTAAAGTTCAAGCAAGAATCAGGCACCCAACGGAAGACCTATCTAGACATCTGTTTATTTAGAATGTTGGACCATCTTACTGTAAAACATCTTCAGCAATAAAAGAATTCCTGAATTGAATTGGATTGAATTTAAGATTGATAGGCCCAGCCGAGGGTCTCCTGCCTATAGATCGGCCCAGTTTATCCACCCGAGGATCAAACCAGGAGAAAGTAAACCTGCTTTAGTGGACACGTAAAGCACGGGGGGGCTGTATGCTGTATGTTTCAAAAGACACCGATCGTTAGAGATAATTGCCGATGGACCATTAGAAGTTTCAAACGTCTCTGTCCTCTGAAACTCTCCTGGGCATGCACTGAAGCTACCAGTACCTGGGGAAGGAGCAAATACAGTAGTTTAACTCTTCTCTCCTGCTGTAACTCTTGTACTGCTGTATGAACAGAAACTACAAACTCGTAGTTTGTAGTTTCTGTGAAAATTAAGATAAGATAATACTCCCCTCATTACACAAGACCCTGTACATACGTTCACTGCAAACTGCATGGAAGTCGTGAGAAATGCAAGAAAGTAAATAAAAGCAAAATCATTCGACTGCAAGTAAGTCGGACAAAGACTCAACATAAAGTATCATGAACCGTTAATCATCATTAGGCAATGAGAGGGAATGAATGGAGAACCACCCAGGGACCGGCCCAGGGAATACCAATATGACTCAAAACCAAGGATAAGTCACCTTGATGGCTGCAATCTGTCTACTGATGAACCTCAGAAGTATGTACATCGAGACATGAGGGTCAGATTTTCAGAAAATGTACAATTAGCAGCTCTACACATTTGGGAAATTCTCCTGAATTAGGCTGAAAAATGAAGAATACCAGCGGGTATATCTGAGTATATTTGGTATCGCATTGATTTAAAGTATCAGTTCTGTTATCTTAAACTGCATTTTGAAGCTTATTTTTGTCTTCAATGTGGATTATTTGAGAGGATTGGTGAAGGTGAATTGTATATTTTCTGGTAATCTGACCCACATAGGGACATGCACATTTGTCCAACCTGCTGCGGGTCTTGCCAGGCGGGTTGTATCAAAGCAGGGGTTGGTGTTCACCTGATTGCGGGTTATTAATCCCTCGGGTTTATTCATTATGTCCCATCCTCCCAGAGAACGTTTGTTCTGTACAGACTAGTGTTCATAGAACCTATCACTCCTTAAGAAGAATGCATGTATAATAAACTAACTAACTATTTCGTTTAAGATGACCTTTGAAATGCATGAATAAATTGTTTACACTGTCCTGAAATTCAGTCTATACATTCATGGTAAGAAAAGCGTTAAGTACCACAAAAATGAATTCATTCCAAAACATACATCTTAAAAACACTTTGAAAAATAACAACGCTGCAGTCTGTGACTCATTTTTCTTAAACACATCAGAAAGTCCACCGATTTACACAGTTTCTAGGTAATAGGAACATAAACCAATACAGAAAGTTGCCAAACAGATCATTTTAACAATTAATGAACGGGAAAGCTGAAGCATTGTCAAAGGCACCTTGTAAACATTTTAAACCAAATCTGATATCTGTTTTGTTTGCCAGACTCCCAGGTTTCCACCTCATGACTAGCATCAATTCATTGCTTCTCACATCTCACAGCCACTAGCCATATAATATTGACGGGATGCTGTTGATTATTATCCTGTGAACTTCATAATATTATATGGGTCAGATTTTCAGAAAATGTACAATTCACCTTCATCAATCCTCTCAAATAACCCACATTTAAGACAAAAATGAGCTTCAAAATGCAGTTTAACATAACAGAACTGATACTTTAAATCAATGTGATACAAAATATACTCAGATATACCCGGTATTCTTCATTTTTCAGCCTAATTTAGGATAATTTCCTAAATGTGTAGAGCTGCCAATTGTACATTTTCTGAAAATCTGACCCATATGTGATGTGTTCTATGGAAATGTGTTACAAGTTGCAAAAGTTTTTATATATTGATCTATTCTCAAGATCTCTTTGTTGGAAAGTTGTAATATTTGGAGGCTCTAGCAGTGTAAGTTGTACAAATATATTTACCAAATTTCAAGATATCTTTGCCTTACTCAAATTATAGATAACATCTAATTACGTTCCTTGTTGTTACCCACCCAGAAATATTGCAAAATCTTTCAAACATGAATACATCAAACATGAAATAATAGAAAGATTTCCTAGATGTCCTTAATGTTTACCATCATGGACTTGATCTCAATTTTCAAATGTGGTGGAACTCAAAATCAATTGTTGGTGACTTAATCTCTCCAACCTATCAGAAATCATATGTATATAAGAAACTTTATTTCCATTTTGTTATACAGACAGTGATAAAAGCTTTCTACATGGAAATCGGTTTTTGTTCTCTGTCCCAGACAGCTCTTCCAAACAAACCTTCTAGTTCAGGCAATCTAGCTCAAAAAAGGGCTGAACCTAGGAAAAATTGCAATAAAAGGTTTCTCAACGGTTTTGGGTAGTATTAGTGCCCCTTATTAACATACTAAAAGTCTAGAAAAATCTAGGTACGGGAACATGCCCAAAATTGCAAAAAACAAAATGGCCGCCTCTAAAACTTTGAAAGGCCATAACTCAGTGTAAAATCATCCTATATTCAAGTATGAATACATTTTCTTAATGTTTCCAGGCATGGGGAATGCAATGAAATAGGAATAAAGTCCATATAATCAATAATCAGAATGTTAGTGTACTGATATATAGAAGAAATGGGAAAAAATGACCAGCAAAAGCATCCTATGAAGGGAAAAAAATCAAACTCATTTTGCATGAAAGCATTTATGATCAAGGACATTAAGAAATGATTTTTTGTAATCCAAACTGTTGTATAAGCCTTTTGAATAATGTATATAAAAGGAATAGTATATAATGTATTACTCTGATATGTCAATTTGCGTCCAACATAAGGCACACCACATATTGTCCTTAATTTATCATTAGCACCTGAGCTGTTTGCACTGTCACCATGGCTATGGCCAAAACTGGAGTATGTCATTCCAAGTTTATTCTTTTGAAGGAATACATCTGACTATTGCAGTCAATCTAGCAGTTAATAATTTGTAGTAGTCCATCAGGAGCAGGAGGGTACTGGATAGATACAGGTGGGAATTGTGAACTTCCACAATGGAACACCCTTCAAAGTTTGAATCCCGAACGCATGCAGAGCTAGACAGTTCTGTATTGACATATTATAGAACTAGATATACTTTTATGATTAATTTGAATCATTGAATGGCCTAGCTGTGGCTAACACAGGGGCCTTCATAAATAATTTACTTTAACCATTCTCCTTAATCACCATGTGGAGAATGGCATTGAAGTAAACCTAAAATGAGATATGTACATTGAAAGTAGGAATACAATTTCTGCAAACTGCAGGTCTTCCAATTGACCCTATAGTGTACTCAGACTTTAAAAATAAGGTATCTAACTATAATCAATTGTTGGACATAGTGTTTGTATGTTCCCAAAAGCCAGTGTTTATTTTTGGTGAAAATAATTTTCTCATGGGGTCCATGACTTGTCAAGTGGTATTAGTCTGTGTATACAACAGCCTGCCTTTGGCATATAGGTATACTGCATCATTGACAGAAAAATTGTATCATACCACATTATTTCTGGAATGAAGAGGAGTGCTCTGCACATTATGATATCCTAGATCTCTCCAAAAACTGATGTGTGGTCATTTAGAAATACCAGCCTCAATGATCTATATTATGAGCAACAAGATCAATTAAGATTGTCTTGTTGGCCCTATCCAGATGGAACAATTGGCCCTAGAATTTGTTCTAAGCCATGAGAAAGGAATGATCTCTTATATTCATATATATGGAATATACATTCTACAACCATTTGATTGAAGGCATTAGTTTCTTTAAGCCCTTTTTAGTTAGCACTATACATTCATATTCTACACAGTAGAACTACTAGAAGAAAAAATGTATTCTGAGGATGACTTTATATTGCTACCAATTTTGTTCCCTAAATATTTTGTTCTAAATACAAAGGTGTGGTGGGAATAATATAATATTATGATGTAATGATTGGTAACTGGAAATGGAATGGAAGCTGCAAGTGATCATTAATCTGGAATAAATATTATGTGTATGATAATCTATAAGAGGGTAGTTGTAGTTGCACATTATTCATCATGCCTTGCTTCTCAACTGAACTTGTGAGTAACATGTGTTTCTTGTAAATACCTGCTTGTGCTGAAATCAACCATTCCACTTCCTCAACTACTGTTGTTCACTTCAATTCAGGTAAATTAAGTAAGAATATTTCACATTCCTCATCCTTTCTCCACATCCTCATGAACAGGAACGCAACAGCAACAACTAGACCCTGAGAATGTTGGCTACTGGTGTAAAAGTCCATGTTGAAAATAATATAATGGGAAGATAAAATGATAGGAACCATATTCTTGAGTCAATAGCAAGGAACAATGTTCCAGCCTGTGTTTCAAGAGGATACTGCAAAAACCCTCAGAAGGGAAACAACTAGATTTGAAGGTCAATCAATGTCAATTGAGCTGTAATGTATTTCAACACCTCAGTAAACCTTTAGATTTGACAATAACAACAATAATAACAGATCTATGTCTTTTTAAAAACATTACAAGCAATTACTGTATCTAGTTTGGCTCCTTTCTAGTTTCTTTGCACAACCACTTGGCATATGTGCTCAAGAGCAACAGGCAATGTTCAGTCTGTCAGTCTTGAAATCTTTGAACATCTGAGGGCAAATGATATCACTATACATTGTCTGCAGAAGCAGATGTAGATATGCTTATATTGCAAATGGTTGTTGAATTTGCTAGGGCATGTGGCACCATTCCCATTGATGAAAATACACTTGTTATTCTTTCCATGAAAAGGGCACAAAAGAGTTTGGAGCATCAAACATCTGAAGACAAATCTAAGATACCACAAGTGCAGAGCACTGCTCCTGTCCGTGCAATAGTAGAATGTGATAACATTAAATTCTTTTGGTCTAGGAGATTCAACTGCTATTTGCAATATAGGCCTATCTGCATCCCCTTCTGCATGCAGAGGTTTGCCAGCATGACTATGTTCCAAAGACAAGCTGAGGTGTTCTTTGATAACAATCCACCCCAAATGGATATATAGAGAAAGGTGGAAAATGCAATATTTTACTTTTGTAAATTATCAATAGGACCAAAACTAGCTCTCTGTCCTCATCATGCATGTCCATCCATCTGCTGCTAATAACTACCACAGCCAAAGTTCTATGCTACCAAATCAAAACTTGGAAGGGAGTTCATTTCCATTGAGAGGATTGGGGATGGAAGTTTACTGACCTGCCTGATACCCCTGACAAACTATTGCATTCATTTGCTGCAGCTGTAAGAGCAACTGCAGCAGTTTAAAATGCTCCTGAAGGATTATCATGGAATGCACTGTTGTGGCCATGATGGTGAACGTGCAAACTGGTCAGGCACCAAACTGTCAGGATAACATGTTAAATGTATACATTATATACATGACCAATTGATTTTTCTTGTGGTAGGTTCCCTATCTCAGGTATCACAATGGTACTTATGATAGTTTGTTTAGTGGAAAGATGTTGGCTAATAGCCTTGGTCAAGTACAATCTGACTAAATGAGACTTCACAGGATGCTTTTGCAGGACTGCTTTCTTGTCATTTCTTTCATATATCAGTACACTAACTTGTTAAATATTGATTATATTGATTTTATTCTGATTTCATTGCATTCCCCATACCTGGGAACATTAAGAAAATGTATTTACACTTGAATATATGTTGATTTTACACTGAGTTATGGCATTTCAAAGTTTTAGCGGCAGCCATTTTGTTTTTTGTGATTTTGAGTATGTTCCCATACCTAGATTTTTCTAGACTTTTAGTATGTCAATAAGGGGCACTCATACTACCCAAAACCGTTGAGAAACCTTTTATTGCAATTTTTCCTAGGTCAAACCTTATTTTTACTGGACTATTCTGTAACTACATCTCTAACTACACGTTTATAGAAAAATAAAACAAAATATTATTAAGACTCGTACAGTGTACAAAATTTCACTCCACTTTTTGGAGGGCTATAATGATGATTGCATTGTGGGGACCTTCTGCTCGCCTCGAGATAAATAAGCCTTATTTTAGCCTTGTCTTCTTGGATTAACCCAGATACTCCCATCCAGGCACGGGCCAATGTTTCATGCAAGTTCATATATTGGTGAGATTTACAGAAAATGTACAATCTACAGTTCTACACATCTCTCAAATTCTGCTAAATTAGAGAGAAAAATGATAAATACTGAGTATATCTGAGTATATTCTGTATTGTATTCAGTCAATAAACCTGTCTGGTTATGTTGAACTGTATTCTGAAAGTGATTTCCGTCTTAAATCTCGGTTATTTGAGGGGATCGGGGAAGATGAATTGTTCATTTTCTGAAGATTTGACCCATATACATAACAGGCCAGCAGCCTAGTGAACTTTTAAGCCTTTCCCTGGTCATAAATACCAACTATTTGCTTGATCTCAAGGCAGCAGGAATAGAAATCAATACAGAAACTGGGTAAACAGACCATATCCATAACAATGAACGAGAAGGTGGAACCATTGCCATTGGCATATTTTAAAAAGAATATGATATCTGGTTTGTTTTCTTATCAATGCGTTTTAGTTTCCTATGTTTTTACCAGTAGTGCTGGAAGGCAGGATCCATTAGCATTGAACCATGGTCCACACACACAACAGCCATCATCCATCCAGATTCTCTCCAAGGTTGCCGTCAAGGGATTCTTCCATTATTCCTTGATTTCACTTATTCCCAGTTTGATTCATTGATAATTAGTGGTGGATTTGTAGATAACTCTGAAACGTGGAAGACATCCTCAATATAATAAGACAACAAGTAGCTTTTTAATTGTTTTTATTCTGCTGTTAGGTAGGTAATATCAATCCAGTTGGTCTTTTAAATATTCCTTGCAATAAGGGCTTTAGTTTCCTTAGATTGTTTCAAATATTCCTTGCAATAAGTGCTGCTTTAGTTTCCTTAGATTGTTTTAAATATTCCTGCACACTGCAAGGGCCTGCTGCATGAGGGATTTCATTTCCAAATATCTGGCTATAGCTGAGATACCACATTGGGCACATATCCAAAAGTATAAAAGGTGACACTACATTCCAATAATGTTAGACAAAATACATATTTTCATGTTCAAGTGTATCTTTGTGATTGCCACACTATTTGCTCTCTATATTCCATCAAAGGAGCAAGTGAAATATAAGTCACTATGCGTGTTACTTCATGTATATTGTATATTCAGGTTGTGTCTAGATGGTGTGTTTCTACTTACAACTATCTATATTCTGCACATTCATCTTGAGGACAGTGCATCCTTTTCATTCTCCACCATAACATACTTGGTTCCTGAGTTTATGGTGCCACTTTTTTTCTTAGTTTTCCGGTTCATACACATATTGAGGAATGTTGTTTATCAGAAAGTCTGGTGTAAGTTAGTGAGTGAGTTGACAGACGTATCAATTGATAACTCTTCAAATCCATCATTTATATGTCATTGTTTCTTTGCATTGGTGGCGTGTGTATTTTCTGTCCTGGTATTTCTAATTCCATCTTGTAGTATCATGCATTATATGCCTAAGTACAATGATCTCGCAGTAAACTTGCACAATGCAAGCCAAATGGATATGAGTAGTATATGGAATCGCATTTGCCGCTACCCTTGGACGAAAAGGTGCGTTTTCGTGTGAGAAGGCACGCGATTTAGTGTGTGCGCATTCCGCTAGGTGGCGCGGCGGTCGCGGCGGTCAGCGATGCGTTCAATGCTAGCGCTCGCCACTAGGTGGGGGCTAGTCGGATTGCGTTCAGCGATGCGTTCAATGCCAGCGCTACTCACTAGGTGTCGCCACCGCTTGGTCGTTTCAGCAGAGATTTGCGCGGTTTCCGCTAGTTTACTGATTAAAATGCGTTTGCATGAATATGCACTGATGCGTTTAATACAAAAACTATACGCATGGAATATTCTGCTAAAGAGAGGAAGTTTTTACCACGTGTTTACCATGTATACCAACCCTCACACGCTAGCTTATTAAACAGTTGTCATTAGAGCAAGACAGAGGATCAAACGATTTGTATTATACATATATGCTTGTTAAAAGTAAGGAAACAATACATATTAAATATGGACAACCCTGGGAATAAAGACCATGTTGAAGAAAAAATGGATCTAAAGAAAAAAAACCAACAATTAAAGGACACAATTGTCTTTATAATTCAACATTTTTCATCCCAGTCTAAACATAATTTGAATAGTCGAATTGAACAGGAGTTTTCCGCCTTAAAGCGAAAACTTGCAGAATTAAAGGAGACCAACGAAATATTAAGAATGCAGCTTAACCAATTTCAATCAAATCAAATGAAATTTTTAGCTGATCGTAGGGAAGAGGCTTGGGCAAAACATCGTGCAGAATATGATAGAGGACGACAAGATAACTTTACCACTTATGAAGATACTGAGGATGAAGATTTGGATGAGATAGATGCAATTGAATGTAAAATGTCTCACCAAATTACAGAGGATAGACGTGAAAACGAGAAAAAAGTCATAGATTTTTTAGCATGTCCAAAATGTGACAAGCATTTTCATTTTACAGACCCGTCCTCTTTTCTTCTCCATTGTGACTTATGCTAGAATTCTGCATGCTAGACACTAGCATGACTTTTTATTATACTCTCACTACAAAAACTATTCGCATCGTCAATCTCACCTTTTCTTACTAATTTCCACAAGGGCACAATGAGGATACACGACACTTTTATGCAAATGAATGAAAGAAAATATTGTATAAAAATCATCTAGCTTTTCTCTTTTCACCATTCACTTGTTTTCATAGAATTAGTGAACTCTTGGATTTACCTAACTTTTTTCCTTTCTCAAAAGCTTCTCTGGATTTATTTTACACAATGGCTAACGCAAGTTTAAACAGAACACGACATATATGGGAGCTAGGACAGAAGCTTCATTACATTCGGGATAACTATTCTTCCTTGGTTTTATACCACCATGCGGACAAAGACCAGTTTTTCATTGCACACATATTTGAGGCAGGTTTTATTCATGAAATTCAATCTTGTGTTTCCTTTTCTCACCCTCAATGGTGTAGATTGGGAGACTCTGTGCTGAAATTATGCAATGGAGTTATCGATGAAACAAAAGGTGTTATTTCTAAATTTAAATGCAGAATACATTTAGGGAATCATTTGTATATCAGCTCACATCATAATTGGTCCAAGGAAGAAAAGATAGAAATTAGACAATTTCAAAAATGTCACGAAGGAGCTCACATTTCTTTTTTACCTAATACAAACAGCGATATCAGTGATTTTTACAAGGATATCTCGCAAACGAAAGATAGAGTCTATCTTTCGTTGAAAGATTTGGATCGTCTTAGAACAATTTTTTCATATTACACATCCTTACTTGTAAGACCTTTTATTAAACCTTGTCATGAGAAGTTAGGAGGATGCTCCGGTTGTGGAAACTGTTGTTTTAGAAAGCACAAAACTGGTGCAGAAATTGATTCTTTCACTGTTTTGGAAGGTAGATTCCCTCATGAAGAATCACATTTGTCTTTATCAGACTCAGTATATGAAGGACCAACTACCTCAAACTATCACCATGTACTAGACATTCATAATTCGTTTAATGACTAAAAATATAGACAGACGCTCTTCCCCCTCTGCTTCTGCTGCTGCTGCTGCTTAGTCAAGTGAATAGAAATTTTATCCTTTACCCTCCACACTTTAGTTACTGCTTAGCCAAGTGAATAGAAATTTTGAGAAAGGATATGTAAATTAGTCTTGGGTATAAATGTCACTTTTCCAACTTCTGCTGCACTACGTCCTCTCTGCAATAACAGATCTACATCTCAACTTCTGTTCGTCGCCAGTTTACTACTTTGAAAATGAATTCACATACATCTTCATCCAAGGTGAGTTTTTTTATATTTTTCCCCTTCTCTAGTTTGCTTTATTGTGTTTATTGCTATTGTCTTTTATCATTATTAGTATTATTTGAAACTACTCAGACTCTGACTCACAAGCTCCATTTTTTAAAAAATTATTTTAAATTGATACTGTAGTTAAATTTTATTTACGCTTTATTTTAAAGAAGGATAAGGGGGAATACATACTTTTATTTATTTAAAACATTATTTTAAACTTAAGATAATATTACACCTAATTGATTGCTTTTATTTTTCAGCAACTTTCTTCCTCTCCTTCGCGTTCACCTCCCCTTACCCGAGGGCGTGCTAGTCGAATCACATCCGAGGACACCGTGATGGACCTTTCTGGAATAGATTGGGAGGAATCTTTGGAGGAAAACCAAGATTCTGACAGGACCGAATCAGCCCCGCCAAGCCCAGGTTCCGAGTCGCCTGACATCGGATCAGAGGTGGACTTAGAGTCTGGGAAAAGAGCTGATCCTAGACTTTCAGATCATTGTTACAGCAAAAAGGCGACTCCTCCTACAAAAACCACTTCCAACCCTTCTTCTCCTCCTCCTCTTCCACCTAAGAAAAGAAGGGGGAATGAGACTTTCCCCTTTGAAACCATGCCTGCTCCTGGAGGCCACTCATTTCCACACACACCTCATATGTCGGACTTACATTCTTTAGCCCTTCCTATTGGAAACCTACTTCAATACCCTCCCCTCTCAGCAAGAGACAGGGTAAGAAGGCGACTGGTGGAAGAATTTTCTGAAAAAAAAGACACAAATACCACTTCTCTTTCACAAAACTCAACTGTGACTTCTAGACAACCAGCAATTCCTTTACCTGCTTCATCTTCCCCTCCTGCATTTAAAGTGTTGGAGGAATACACTTTTGGATCCGGATTAGTGCTCCAACATTTTTCATTAAATAATGAAAAATCGTTCAAGCTAGTGAGGAAGGGAAAAGATGGAGTGCAAGCAAGAGGGATTAAACTTTCATATAGGAGGCTTTTTAAACTATCGAAATACCTGCCGGAATATGTGAATGAAGTTGTGGGAAATAAGTCTCAGGCTACTTCTTTAGGCGGTGGAGTTTTTCTTTCGGTAGAAAATGGTTGGCCTGGAGCTGACATTCGCTATTGGTACGAGGCAGAGGGAGAATTAAGACCCTCTCGCTATGGCGAACGAATTAGCGAGGGAGAAATTGCTTCACTTTTAAATATTTTAAAAGCCGTTATTGCGAAAGATGGCCACATTTTTCACCATGGGATTCTTGTTTGTTCCCACTCTTTAAAAGAAAAGTGTGGTGAATGCTTTCCATGCAATGGGGTAAAGCATAAACACCAATCATGCTAAATGAACAATTGTGAGCAGTGAGACGATTTAGAACTTTGAACACCGAATTTTTACCTAAGCAACTTATTTTTACTTTTTGTCATATTATTGATGCCTTTTTCCAACTGACTTTATCTGATTTTCCATTTTTATATCTATATATGTATATATATATAAATACCGGTGGTTTTTTTTACCGTTCGTTCCACGCTTGAATGTACATACCATGCTTTACATGCCTTCCTTTGACAAACGGGACGGATCAAAGGAATATATATTTAATCCACTATTTGTAGTCTTGTTTTAAATAATACGGGTGTGAATTAAAGAAAAAATAAAAGTTTGAGTTTAAAACAAAAATTGTTATGCCTTTGTTGAATATTGATGTCTTGCAAACACAGCGAATTAGGAATTAAGATAACAAATTATGTTTTGAAATGAATATTTCTCCTTTATTCATAATTTGATATGCATAAGTGAACAAATGATAATGGGAAACGTGAATATAAGTTATACATTAGTCGTTAAATATCAAATCGCTTGTGTGAAACACGATTACAATCTATACAACCAAAGTTTAACTACGACATACAAGTAGATCACAGTTCTAACTTCTTGTGAAAAAGCATGGAAGCTAACTTTACACTCCTCTTGTTCCTACTCCCGTTTGGTCTTCCAAGTTTGTTTTTACTTCCCTTTGGTCTACCAACCTTTCGTTTTACATCACAATCAGAGTTTTGTTTTCTTTTTCTTAGCTTTTTATCCTTTTGTAAATTAATACTTTCACTTTCTTTCATCTCATCCGTATGTTGCACACTTGTAAGGGGGGAAACAATTGTGGAAGTCTCCATATTATGATCCAAATTTTCACTCGGTGGCAGTGATAAAAAGTCAAGTAAAGCAGTGTCCTCACTTTCGTGATGTTGGATGGTCTTTATAATTTTTTCCAACTCATCTTGAATATCTGAGTCGGGGAATAGGGGAGAAGGAGGGGGTGCTTGAGGTGAAATTTCGCTTCCAGATAATACAGAAAAGTCCACTTTTGCTTGCGTTTTATAATCCCAACTTTCTCTAGTCCCTGATTCAACAGATTCGGATTTATTTTCTTCGTCAGTTACCAAATTTCTACCCCCTTCCATAGTTGAGGAGGGGATAGATTTGAGCTCTTCTGCAACCACTTTTTGAATACTAATTCGTGCTTCTTGAATGGCAGATTCCAAAGTCTGAAGAATGGAGCAGATCGATTCCAACATTTTCTTAGTTTTCCTGTGCATAAAGATATCGCTAAGTGAGTTGTGTTTTTCTTCCCACACTTAAGAACGCTACTCTTAAAATGATGGCTATTTTTTTTCCCACCCTCCTCTCAACTATTTATTTCCCTTTTCCCTTGTTTTTGATTGGCCAAAACTAAATTACTGTATTTTACAGCTCAAACTTCGCATAACAAGACAATAATGGCCTGTACTTAAAGTATGTTTAAAGGTATGGGGAAAGGTAATGTAAGCGCATGTTATACTGCTTTTACCAAGAAATGAAAAATAATTTTAACACGGGGAAATAAAATTGTAGAACTTGTTCGTGTCACGTTTCCCCACCCCCCTACCCCACCCCACTAAACCACACCCCTCCCCTCCCTGAAGCAGACACATGCATACCCACATACACACTATTTGCACTTGCCGATTGCAAAACCGCAAACTGACCGCACTTTTGTCTGGTCGCTGAGGAGCGCGGCGTGGAAGACCCGTTACATGAGTCACTAAGTGCAAACGACTATTTACTTATTTTCCCAAGTTTCAAAATCAAAAGCGAAATAAAGAAAGAAATATATTACAAACTATTTCCTCATTCCCTAATTTAAAATATTTAAGTTAAGTTTATTAATTAAGTTCTTATTAAAGAATGGGGAAAAAAGTCTACCCGTATCCCAGCCTAGTCCTTTCCACGTGTTTAATCTTTTTTCCTATACTCTAGTTTTGGTAAAGAAATTTTTAGTAATGAATAATTATTATTTAAAAAACACCAATTCCCTCTTCCCTACCCACATTTCTATCTATAAATTAAAAAAAACTGACGTAAAAGAACTTTTTTCTCAGTCGCTTTACTTCACAGATGGACCCTCTCACACTGGAGAGAGGGTCAAGATCGGTAAGACTACTTTATCAAAGAAAGTTCATACACTGGAGAAGTGGTCAACATGGCGACGGTTGCATGGTTTTGCCTTGCTTTAACAATCGCTCTCCATCCTGGTTTAATTTTTGCCCTTTTGGAATATGATTGTGGGGAAGATGTGGGAGAATGCATCTGTACATCAGAATCGGTAATTTGTCAAAAAATCGACTATCCGTTTACATTGTATGCTGAGACGACCACCGTGCGCAAAATAACGTTCCAGAACTGTTGGATATCAAGATGGGTGCCGAGCTTCTTTTCTAAGTTTCCAAAACTAATGCTTGTAGATTTGAGAAATTTGCTGTCAGAGTTTGATTGTGGATCACTTCCAAAGGAACCTAAGTATTTAATCCTATCCGACTGTATCAATGAAAAAAAGGCGACGACAACTTACATCCCCATCCCCATCCCTTTACCACTTCCAAGACGACCAGGTGAGATCTAATACGGTGACTTTTTGCATGGTATTATTTATTATAAAAAAGAATTACACTGCATTGACTAAGGAAAACAAACTTTTATTTAATTTTGCAAGCGAGATACACTAGTTGTAATGCTCTGTATAAAATAAAGGATGTGCAGATATATGCATAATTAGTTTTTTTTTTATTTTTCCCTAGCCCAAAACCAGGGAGATGAAGGAGGTGATGACGGAGACGACGGACCTGAAGGTGGTCAGGGAATGGGTCATGACGCGATTGATGAAGATGAATTAATGGATTCAGATTCTGAGGAAGAGGAGGGAGGTGGATCAGAGGAGAGTTTAGAAATAGGGGAAAATCATGAAGGAGACGACGACGACGATGACACCAATGATGATAACACCACTGGTAACTAGCTGGTTATGTTACTATGTATATAAATATTTTTCTATCCTAATGTTTACCCTGGAGTAAGATATTTCTTTTGCTTAAATAAAAATATGTAGACCTAGCAGGGATAGTGTTTCATAATCTCTATCCCCATGCTCCCTACCCCGTTGTTCAAATTCGCTTATCAGCAAATATTGTGTTTGATGAATATTGTGTTTTCTTTTGTCTACTTCAGATTCAACTTTTTCTCAATCTAATGATGGGGACTTGTTTGATTTTGAAGAAACTTCGGACTCTGTGGATAGCGATTATTTACCCGAGTTAAATTATCCAGAAATGAACATTTCTTCAAGTGGAGACGAAGTCCGATACAGCACTGGACTAGATTCCCCCACTATAGTGTCTGTATTTGTTTTTTGGGGGCTTTTGACAGGAGGGTTGTTAATTAGCGTTATTTTGCTGTGTAAATTTGGGAAGGTAAGATTTGATTTGAAAGGGGGGTGGGATTTATCCTATACTAATATATCTACGTACATATATTCACACACATATATATATAGATAGATTTAGAGAGGAAATGTATCACCATCTGATGTTCTATCAAATAGGGTTTGTCCTTGCATTATCCTAAATTAAAATCATATTTTAACGTTTCAGTGCCCCTGTTCTTTCTGCAACGGATGTGGAAACAAAAGACTTCTCCCCAGCGTGTCAAACGATTCTTCCGTGTGTCACTACGAGTTACAAGGTCAGGGAAAAGGTAAGAAAGAAACAAAATGCACTCAATACTTTAATACAGTTTTCATAGTTTATTATTATTTACTCACTAACAAAGATAGATACAATATTACTTTTTGCTACATTTCAATATTACAACAACATTTTCCCGACTTTTTCTTGGGAAGTGGTGAACAAAATAAAATTGTGGTGATATTATTTTTAGACAAGACAAAGGATAAATCGGCAGCAGCAGTTTTGCAGACCACTTCAACAACAACCAAGTGAGTATATTAAGTTAAGCTAGGTGATTTTGACATTTCGCACTCCATCAATTTCCATTTGAGCCCGAGACTTGCAATACACAATTGCTGTCACCGCAGTGGTTAGAGCATTATGAAAACGGGCACAAATTTGAGTCTGCCCCTTTTTAATGAGTGGGGCAATTTTTGATTCCTGTTGTGAAATGTCAAACTTGAATACAGTTTGACCATCCTTGTACGATTTATAATTTGTATAACATTCCCCACTATCTTTATTTTTAATAGACAAGTATGCTTGAACATAATTGTCCTCTTCAAAATCACACTTTATCGGTGGGCCTGGTACACTTTGTCCGTTGACAAAAAATCCAAGTTCTTGCAAAAAAAAGTGTGAAAATTTAAACGGATTTCTATTTGATGTTCCTGTTACCCGCTCTGTTTCCTGAAAGCAGATGCAAACGGATTCTGGAATTGAATCTAGTAATATATTATTTTCAACCCACTCAGTCGAGCCTTGAGGAATTGTGAATCTTCTAACATCTTCTCGAATAAAGGGGTATATAGCAGGGTTTTTTTGTAGAACTTCATTGTGAGCTAACATGACGTCAGGATTTATCTGCAAGTGACAAGCTTTGTAAATTGCATCCTTAATCTTTACTCGATAGCTTTTAGCCGCATCACCACTCAGCAACCTAAATTCTTCCGATGCTTGATGTAATACAATATTGACTGAAACACCATTTAAAAGGGGTTTTGGTTGGTTACATATCCCTAGTCTAAGCACGCCTTCAAATTCAGCATCTTTCCCATTCTTTGTAAACTTGGCTCGTGATTTAAAACCAACATTTGCTACTCCTTGAATGTCAAAAGTATCATAATTACCACTATCCCAGTAAAAACCTTCAGAAATTAGACTTGTCTCCCTTTCTTGGTTAGTACAATCTAAAAATGAATCCAAAATAGCTTTCTGTGCATAACAAATTCCTATTCCTGACGTTGTGGGTTGGTGGTTTACCAAAACCTCTACCTGACGAAACAAGGTGGAAAGGGGGAGGTTTGGTAAGCAGACTTTTCCATCCTCTTGCGTGATTGGGGCATCGGTTGCTACATCTTCGATGACAAGTTTTAAATATAGTTTCCCGTCCTTTAATGATAAGTAGTCACCAGAGTTTCCACTAATAAAAAATTGAATAGGAGCTCCATTTGTTATTGCAGTTTGAGGTCTATAATGTCTTATTTCCCTACTTCTAATTGCAGAGTTGACATTAACGGGGGAAAATAAATCCAATTCATCTGTATGAGCCTCTGAATAGTTTTCTCGCATATACTCCATTATTTCTTATTTTTTTTCCCCTTCTTAGTCTCTGGTTTAGTTTTAGGTTTGTTCTTCTTTCGTTTCTTCGCTGCTGCTTCAGTCTTCACTCTTTCGTCACCTTTCCGCGAATGAGGCGAAGTTAGTGAATCAAGAAAGTTTAAGGCTTCCGTTCTCTTCCTTTTTCGAGTTGTTTCTTTAGATGCGGGGTGGAGAATATTATCCAACTTTTCTGCCCCCTCCTCCTCCGCAATTTGTTTTTTAACCAGTGATTTATTTTTCTCTGTCTCCTGTGCTAGCTGTGATACTAAGCGAATATTTGGACAAGGTTTATTTCCTGTTTTTTCTCTGTGATTATTTAAAGAAAAAACTCCCTGCCTTCCTATCCCTTCTTTTCCACTTAATAGTGATTCATAGTGTTTTCTCCACTTTTCTTTTGAAGCAGAATAAGGGATTAGAGCCATGGTTGACTAAAATATTTAACTCCTTGGTCGAAGGTGAAGTGTGCACTTTGTTTTACGGGCGTTGAATAAAGGTCTGGCAGCTGTATCAGTCTGTTTTATACGCAATCTTAGAGATTGGAGCACATTTCCAGAGACTGGTATATAGTATGGGATATAATTTAAATCCAGGCAAGAATGAAAATATCTCAATACTGGAAGGTTTTGTCCATGCACATAACTTGGTTGGACCGAGTCGCACAACACAATAATATCCCTACTTTTCCTTACCACGTTTTGAAATATTTTTTCCCTCCCTTTCTTAATCACATCCTCCCTTTCAGGAGGAGCTGCCCAGCCCTTTTTTTCTAAATCTTCTTTTTCCACCTCCACTGGGTAGAAATTTGTTGTTGTTGTGTGAACGTCAGAATGATCATTGGTGAACACATTCTCAAGCATAAAAATATTAGCATTTTTATCTTTGAACGAAAGATTAAGCAAGGCACACTCCCACGCTCCTTCCAAGAACATTGTCTTTTCCAAACATATTGTAAAGTCAAAGGCGGAATTTGTTGTAGACTGGGCAATAGATCAGAAATTCTCAATCCTAGAGGCATTTTTGAGTACAAAGGTTCATCAGCACTTTTCTGGCTAATTTGGGTGTGCTGAACACGAATA
Source organism: Sthenelais limicola (assembly GCA_942159475.1). NCBI lineage: Eukaryota > Metazoa > Annelida > Polychaeta > Phyllodocida > Sigalionidae > Sthenelais > Sthenelais limicola. The sequence continues at coordinate 2,694,763 of OW804100.1, read as the reverse complement.
TCACTGTTGGCAAGCTGAAATCTGACTCCTTTTCTGTCAAAAATCAAAAACAAAAATGGCTGCCATTCAGTTTTTAGAAAAATCATAAAACACGCATATATAGTCATGTAATACCTCAAAATGATGGAAATTGAGAGGACAATCCATTTCACCCACTTACCTGGATGTCACAGCAATGTGGTTACCATGACAACCAAATATCCACACATAGTATGTATTTTTCACTCATTTCTTGACAAAAATCATAAAAAACACATATATGGTCATGTGATACCTCAAAATGATGGTAATGCAGAGGGGAATCCATTTCTGATATTCTCATTGTTGTTAGGACATGGCATAGCATATTACAGCATATCATAACAACAAAATCTGAATAAAAAGTCAATACATTCCTGGCTATAACATCATCGTTCAACCAGTTGAAGAACTGCCATGTGTATGGTGCCTATACACCTAAGTAGTACATCAACCTGATTGCATGCAATATCATTGGCATATCGATATTGCTATGAAGGCTATGCTATGAATAGCATATTAGGGAATAGCATATTAGAGCATATTATAACAACAAAATCTAAATAAAAAGTCAATATATTCCTGGCTATAACATCATCGTTCAACCAGTTGGAGAACTGCCATGTGTATGGTGCATATACACCTAAGTATTACATCAACCTGATTGGATCCAATATCCTTCTACTAAGCTCTGCCTATAACAGAAGGCTATAGATTCATGAAGGCAATTCAGAGCACCAACAAATGAAATGACAAAAATCAGTTACATGCCCATCATCCAAGCGCCTGCCCATGAAGTGGACATACTTAACACTCAGGTGCCTGTATGTATCAGAGCAACTTGGCAAGTATTATACTGTAATAATGGTTGATTAGGCCTTAGTTAGTCACTTGATGGAACATTGAGGTATCAGCTTCATCAGGAGATGTAGTCACTCTAAAGAATGCTGACATAAATTAGCTTATCTCTGACTTTGCAAATGAGAAAGCAAAGGAGAACATTAACTTTCTGTACTGGTGGCAGAACAAGGACATGGTTAGGACTCTTCTACAGGTAACAAAGGCCTACTGTGATGCTGACTTGCACCTCCACATTGAGGCCTTCAAGGAGATGCTACCATATTTCATATGGTATGATCATACCAAATATGCAAAGTGAGATTCCGTCTCCCTAGCAGAGATGGGCAATCTTCCACTTCATGTACTGACCAAGTTTGAACATGGAAACTTCATTGTCAAACTTTCTGACAGACAGTTCAAGTAGGTAGATGCTGACCATGCACTGTAGTGGATCAACAAAGTAGAGAAATGTGCTGATGGAATTGTAGGCATCACCAAAACTAGATCGATTCTGAACAGAGGGGCACGGTCCTACAATCTCTGTACCCACATCAGCATCACTGTATATGCCAACTAAAATGTTGAGAAGAATGATATTGTTCTCAATGAAAGTCAGCCAAAACATATGGAAAGACATAAGGATGAGGATCGTTTAGTAGACCAACTTGCTAATCTTGGATTCTTCTCTGCAATGGAATTCTTACATAATCTGGCAAACAAAGATCTTGTGACAAGTGCATTTCAGAATGCAAAACTACAGTACTTATATCCCAGGGGTCAGAGACAATTAGAAACATCAGTGTCAATGAGGCTGATCAAAACGCTAAGGGAGTTGGATTGGAAAAAGTATGAGAACTTTCTCCCAGGCAGAAGACAATGATAATCTACAAACTGGTAATAAAGCCATCTTGATTGATTGACTAATTGAAAACATCCCCTGTCCATCTGCTGTTGCTGGGATTTCAGATTCAACCCTCATTATAGATGGTCAGGCATTAATCAATGCACTTGGAAACTGGATGGAGCCACTACCTTTGAGGATTACACAGATGTCTTTACTGATACTGTTCTGAAAGTGGGAAATACATTTGGAAGGATGTTATTAGTGGCAGCTTCCCCAATGGTGAGGTGAAAAGTACTATCACCCTTAACCATGGTCCTCTTGTAGCAGAGTATGACTAAGCAGACACTACTCATTCTCCATGCCATCCATTCTTCAAATGTATATTCCAGTGCATGAGGTTATACACAATATCCCTGAAGGTCCCTGCTAGCATTCCTGCCTTCCATACCATAAGAAGGTCAGACACATCATTCATAGCAGACCACAGACAACAAACCATGTACAATGTGGTTCTTGAACAACATGACTTACTCCATGAACTTGGAGTAAACTGGAACTCAGCCAAGATATGTTATCTTAGTTGAGAAGTTCTTCTGCTATGTACAAGATGCCAGGAGCAACATCAATTGATTATGCAAGGCTACTTCTGTTCAGAAAACTGTATAAGACAGAAGCATTGCTATCCACTGCTGATGCACTTATGCTGCATATTCATTCTGCCCATTACTAAGCCCTGGTCTGGAACTCATATGGTTAATCTTAATATTTCTAACCCTACAACACTTGGGTGGAAACAAAAGGATCAGCAACTTGTGCCTATCCTTATGACCAAAGACGCTGTAGCTGATGCTTGCATATCACTGATATCAAGTCAATGCAAGACTGGGAGTACAAATCAACATTGAGGTTGCAGGAAAACTATTCTACCATGCACTTCAAAACTGTCAGTGTTATAAAAATGCAGGTGTCTACTGCAACATAAGGGAATAGACACAATACTATATGAAAGCCGACTTACAACCATCTATAGCCTTCATAGCAATATTGATATGCCAATGATATTGCATGCAATCAGGTTGATGTACTACTTAGGTGTATAGGCACCATACACATGGCAGTTCTTAATTGGTTGAACAATGATGTTATAGCCAGGAATGTATGGACTTTTTATTCAGATTTTGTTGTTATGATATGCTGTAATATGCTATGCCATGTCCTAACAACAATGAGAATATCAGAAATGGATTCCCCTCTGCATTACCATTATTTTGAGGTACCACATGCCCATATATGTAGTTTTTTATGATTTTTCCCAGAAATGAATGAAAAATACATATTATCTGTGGATATTTGGTTGTCATGGTAACCACATTACTGTGACATCCAGGTAAGTGGGTGAAATGGATTGTCCTCTCAATTTCCATCATTTTGAGGTATCACATGACTATATATGTGTGTTTTATGATTTTTCTAGAAACTGAATGGCAGCCATTTTTGTTTTTGATTTTTGACAGGGAAGGAGTCAGATTTCAGCTTGCCAACAGTGATTTTCGTGTTCAGCACACCCAAATTAGCCAGAAAAGTGCTGATGAACCTTTGTACTCAAAAATGCCTCTAGGAGTATTAAGAGTGATATTTAGGTGGATTTTGCCTAGTCTATTGGGGATAGTTGCAAATTATCCGTTGAAGATGCGAAGATATACATTTTTTCTTCCTACTCAAACAAAATATTTTCTAGAAGTGATAGGGGTTCGTTTTTTTCATGTGTTTATATAGAGTCTAGCAGATTATCTTTTCCTTTTTCTCCCCCTTTTCTTTCCCAAATTTTTGACGTATGATTTTAAAGTCCAACTGTTTTGATTTTTTGAATATCCCATCCATTTCACCAGCACCTCCTTTTGTCCTCGTGCATTTGTCCTCTCTCGTATAATCTGCTCAACTTCGAAATAGGGATCATCATCAACAAGCACCCTCTGTAACTGTTGTTCATAAAAAATTCCACTAATGGGTTCATTTTCCCAAGATTTAATATTATAAACGGGAATGTGTTGATACACTTTTCTATCCATTATTATAAATATTTCTCGTGAAAAACTTTCATCATATTCCCTATCAAAGGGAGAGCTGTTATAGCTTATTCTCACTTTGTCATTTATAGAATACTTAAATGCCGTCTTAGACCATGCATAGGGTAGTTCATTTTTAATATACTGTTTATTCCATAATATATAACGCTTTGTTACCCTTGCCTTTTCTGGACTCATACCAAGTGAACGATGAAAAGAATTATTTTGAGAGAGGATAATTTCTTGCAGAGATCGGATCCATTCAAATGTGCTTTCCTTTTTCATATGTCTTGCGAAACGTTTTAATAGCTCTTTCTGCATAATTAGCTTTTTTCTCTGTCCTGGTTGTAAAATGAGAAATGTTGAATTTTTCATAAACTCGCTTCGCATCCTTATTAACAAATTCAGTTCCCATATCTGTCCTTAAAGCTCTCGGTTTTACTTCTGTAAATATGGATTCCATAGCTTCAGACACTTCTTTTCCTTGCAATGTTTTCACTGCTCTTGTCCAAATTTTATGACTAAAAATATCTGTAGCAAGAACAATGAATGAAAAACCCTTATTCTGCTTTTTGAAATATGCTAAATTAATGCAATCTGCATCCCACTGTTGGTCAAAGTCTGACACAACCACTCTTGGTCTTTTAAAGGATTTTATTTTCGGGGTAAATAATGTGTAAGCATCCTGTGCAAGTAGCCAGTCCTTTACTTCTTCCCTAGTTAAACGATGATCTGCCTTTTTTTTCACTTCACGGTACAAACTTTCTAGCCCTCCTAATAATGGTACCTTATCCGCAGATCCAAAATATATATTTGAAAGGTATGAGTTCTTAGCTTTAGAAGAAATTTCCCCTTTTTTATTAACAACACTAGCCTTTCCCTTTCTCATTATTTTTTTCTCTCTCTTTTTCACGATATCGGTTTCCATAGCTGTTTCCATGAATTTTTCTTCCCCTTAGTAGGGGGGCGTTTTTTTACCGTCTTGCTTCCCCTTGAAGTAGTTGCTTGCTTTACATGTTTATTTTCCCCGCTTGAAAAAGGGTCTGGTTCAAGTTTTCTTCTTTTTTTTACAGGTATTCCGGGAGGGGGAGGGGGAGGGAGTGGTTCCTGATCCGATTTTAAAGACGAAGGCGGGGGTTTAATATCCTGATTTCCTATTTCAGTCTTGTCGGGAGGGGGATCAAGAGCGAGTGAAGTTGAAGAGTGCGAATCTGGTGAGATATAGCTTTCCTTGGATTTTTCTTGATTCATCATTTTGTCATACTTTTCCCAGGGGATAAGAACCATTTTCTTTGAATACTTCATAATAGCTCCAAAATTTTATCCTTAACCAGCATAAGACAGTAGTAGAATGAAGGAAAATGCTTTTGAATAATAGATAAAAGTTTTTTCTTACACTGTCGCACTTTACCTATTTTTTCAATAAGGGTTTTATGACGTGCTATTTTTCGTCGGATATAGGATGCTAAGGGAAGTAAAAGTAGGTTTGAAGCTATTTCACAAAGAGCCTTGATTTGAGAAGGGGTGGCAGTGAATACAAGTCCTTTCGCCTGAGTCCTACTTCCAGTGGAAAGTAGAAGTTTTAAATAATCCTTTTCCTTTGCCAATGTTGTAGACATTATAAACGTATTTTGAAATATTATTATTTACCGACTTCCCAATCCCCTCGCTAGATCAAGTGCGCATTGATCCTTCCTCACTTCTATAGTCGATGCAAATGATGAAGGGGTAGGGAAGTCACAGGGTTTTATTATATTTTTAACGGGGTATACACCACTACAGCTTCCTCTGTTATGTTTGTTTTTATTCGCATATCTGGGTTGTGCACATTTTGGTGTGGACTTAGATCTAGTAAAATATGGCCGTATTTTTTTTGTAGCACAGCTTCATCATAAGCTTCGATTAAACGCTTTCCTAATCCTGTTTGATAGGCTAATACATTAATTTGCTTAATATCTCGTTGGTTTTTTGTAAGTATAAAATAATGGGTGTTAATGCTGATCGATCTCGACTTTTTCCCTTGCTCAAATAGGTTTTGCATGACGTATATGACCGTGCAATTCAAATGATGGGACATTCTAGTAAATAGTCGCTCAGAATCTGCGTTGTTCACCATTTCATTCATTAAGTCGTCTAAAACAATGATCACATGTTCCTTTTCTGAAGCAAATTCCTTTACGTCCTCTTCTGTGGGCAATCCCTCTACAAACGTAATATAGTCAAGACTTGAATCTTCAAATCTTTCCTGCCAAATACCATAGCAATACATAACCTTTCGCGTCTGTTTTGAAAACAGCTTATTTCTTTTTTCTAATAATTTAAATAGGATCGTAGACTTTCCAGACCCACTCACACCTGCGATTCCAATAGAACCAGGGGCAGTGAACATATATTCTCCATCTACCTCCATAATGCGACCGAAACAGAGAAGAATACAGAACAAAATGAAGTTTATTTATGACTGAAGTTGGTTTTTATTATTATTAACAAGAATACAATACGTAAATACAAGTAATGACACGAGACTAGTAATACATACATATAAAAGCGTAAAAAATACTATCACTTACAGTTTTTCTAAAGTATCCCTCCCCTAATAATCTCTCTTTTATTTTAAGAAAGTAAGACACTATGAAAAATACTAAAAGGTGGGCCAGTGTCAAGTTACTAGTCTCATGATGAACGTACTGGGTGCCCCTCTGGTGAGAGAGGGAGCACTGATTGTCAGGCTCCGTCAATCGAGCAATTTGGCTCCACACCTAAGTGTATATTGACTAAGCCCCGGAGACTAGTGTGGCTGGCCCGGCTAAGTTTTGTTAAAACTTCTACTGTATCCAACACCATGAGCTGATGCAATGTCCCTGCTCCAGTAACCTGGTTTCTAGAACCCCAGCGTCCCATCAGCGTCTTGCTCACTAAATAAGTTGACCCCCTTACACAACAGCCTTGCTTCCGGTATTCATAGCTTCGCTCACTTGCCGGCAAAGGATTAAGAAACAAAACAATCCGATTATCTTTTAACCCCTACCAAGAAAATCTAAAACATAGACAAGTGTCATATCAAAATTGGTAGGGATAGAGAAATAGATGTTTTATAAATTTCCTACATTAATGAACGCAGTTCTCTATAGCAAAAATGCGTCCATATACTAAGTGCTAGGATGCAGCTAAGCAGTAAATTCCCCACCCTTTTACCAACATCTGAACACCTAGTATTTAGTTGGTGTAGTCATAGCAACTGAGGGTTTGTTTTTTTTCCCGCACTCTACCAACAGCAGTCAGTCTGTGTAAAGCTTCGGTGGTATTCACATGTTCATTCTCAGAAAAACAGCATGTGTAATGTTATATCTTGTCTCTTATCCTTTCCCATATTTTCCCACATGTATTCATTCCGGGAAGAAGGTGAGGTTTTATACAACCACTAATACTGGAGTCGAGACCAGTTGTCCAAAACGAACAATTACTGTTTCCAGGGTGAAGTATTTTTTTCCTTTTTAGTGTTGCAAGGAAAATTTTAATTTCCTCCCCTAATTTAGCCATTTTAAGCTCAAGTATCGACTCCATCACAGACTCTCTCTCTCTCACCCAATTATGATTTATCGCACATATGGTTTTTTTTGACTTTATCCCAAGACCTCTACCAAACAAAGACACCACCTTGTGCACCATATCTAGTTGTTTGTGAAACAAAACCTTTTCGTATTGAAACAAGTGCTCTGCAGATTTAAATGTAATGTTATTTTTTTCTAACTCGCACGGAAAGTCTAGTGAAAGCATGCAAGTCCTTTCTTGTATAACATAAACATCAGAAGCGTAGGGAGAAAGGGTTATTTGAAGTGGAAGTGTGTTAACACCGTCTGGCAACACTTCTCTTTTGCAGTAAAAGTATGTAAACCCATTTTTCACCTGATCATATGTGTGTAGCTCATTATTAAGTTGTCTAATACCGCAGTTTTTAACTAGACTATTCTCCTTTGTTTTTAGACAGGATAAAAAATTGTTGTACGGGTCGAGAACGCGTGATTTATTAACACCCTTTGCACTCATTTTATCCTTTTCTTCCCCTTTTAAAAAATAAGATTTTGAGCATAGGGAAATCATCTCTTCCCCCCTAGCCTCTAATTTAAATAGACCGACTGTGCGGTTATCAAATTTCGCATCTTTTTCACAGCATCTACGTGGAAGCCAATTTTTGTAGTCTGCTTCATGAACTAGCCCACACCTTCCTTCCAACAACTCAATATATTCTTTTTTCATGCTCGGTTTAACACTTTCTTCCAACCTGCCCTTAGCAAAAGCTATGTACAAAGAGTCTGTATCCATCTGTAAAACCTGGAACATGTTTCTATCGACAAATTTAAGTAGGAAATCATAGTAGAAGGATAGCATGTGTAGCTTTGCAGTTTGTAATAAACAAAAGGCAAGTTGAATAGGAAGGTCTAGCAATATTTTAGACTTCGCCATTTGAATTTCGTAGCAGTTGGAAGAAATTTCAGTCATATTTTTAAAAAGAGGATCATTAACTTTTGTCTTAGCTGAATATTCGTCTGGGGTATAAATGATATTCTGATGCTTCAACTTGTCAAGAATTAGCGACCCATATGCGGAATTCCCGAGGAGCTTAGAAGTGTCTGCTAAAACACTGGAGTCAGGGTTTGAATCTCCTAATCTTCTTGCTTGCTGCACCTGCTCCATAAAATCATGAAAACATTTTTCGGGCGTAAATTCAATCACCTGATACACTCGTGTTACTTCCAAGCCGTGAGATAAATACCATTGTAAAAGGTCGGTTGAAAGTAAGATTTTCTCAGCTGCCATTCCTCCAACTAGCAACCTCCGACTACCAGTATCTTGAATTGATTGAAGGGAAAATAAGTATTTGCTCATATGTTCCCCTATCGCTTCGATAGGAATGTCGGATGTACAAAATATGGGGGAGAATTCAGAGAAATATTGATAGGGAGACATTTCTTTTTCAAACCCTTTTCCCCACGTAGTAGGCACCCTAATATCTACTTGAATTAATCCATATAAAACCCCGTCTCTTACCCCTCTTAGCAGTCTTTCTTTATCTACTCTTCCTCGGTTTTTAGAATAAAATTGAGGCTGTCTACTATTGATAAGCTCTCTTAGTTGCAAATCAGAAGAAACAAGGTTGTTAAATTCACATTCAAATATTTCTTCCACTTTGTATCCCATTTTAATTAAAAATGCTTTTTTTTCCTGGGTTTTTATTCTTCTTGCAAGAAGCTTGGGATCATCAGTCTTTGGCATGCATTTTTCATGCTGATGCCACCAACAACCGTTAAATTCATAAATTGTGCGAGATTCATAATCCACTCCATCTAAAAGAAACCCTCCCACGCGAGATTCCTTGCCATGATTTAACTTATGTAATATTGAAACTTTTTTTTTCTGAGCAATCCAGTCCATCCAATAATACATAGAAAGATGCTTCCAATTAGGGACTGGGACAAAGCACGTTTCTTCCCTTCTTCGAACATAGTGGAAACAAGGAAGCTTTCCTGCGAGAGCATGCAGGTACAAACTATTCGCGTCATAACCTTCAATGCTTTTGCAAAGGAGATTAGTATTATTTCGAATCTTTGTCTCGTTCTTTTTTTGATGTCTGCAAAAAACAATAGATGGGCCTCCCACGATGTTTTGATTAATGGTGTGATATAAATCCGCATCGTTCTCAGAAAAATTTGAAAAGTATATCTTTTTCCGACTGCTTGTGTTAAACAGCATAATGCGGGCAATTCCTGGAGCACTAATTGTTGACTTAAAAACGTCAATTTGTTTGTCAAAATAAAACTTTTGCATCTTTTCTACACCTTTCACAAATGGACCCACGTCTAAATTATTATAATTTGAGAGAAAGTCTGATAATGTCTTCATTTTTTTCTCTCTCCAGGTTTTTTCAAGTTGGGCATATTTTTGAATCCCAGTGTCTGGTTGGGAGCTTTCCATATTGGAACGGGACCATTTTTCATATTCTTCATTCAAAACATTGACATTTTTCAAACTTGAAAAAAAGGCTTCATAGGGAGGAAGGGAAGTTTCTTGTAGTTTTGACACATTGTCTAGATATTCGTAGGGAAAGTATGACTTTTGTTCTTTAATGTTGAACCCCTTTAAAAAGGAAGAATAGCTAACTCCCGGAGCAAGATAGTTTGAAATATCCAATATCTTAAACCTTTGAGTAGAAATGCAGGAGTAGGCGTTCCCTTTCTTAATTACATAGCTGGTTTTTTTTTCCCCTTTAACATGTGTTTGCTCATTCTCCCCATTATCTTCTCCAAATTCCTCATTTCCCTCCACCTCCCCTCCCTCCCCCTCCTCCTCCCCCTCTCCCTCCTCCTCCTCCTCCTCCTCTTCCCCCTCCTCTATTTCAAATTCAAACCCACTTGTCTTCCTCCTTTTCTTCTTTTTTTTTTCCTTACCTATTGAACGTTTGCGCTTTGCACAAGTAGGTAAGTTAAGGGCAGAGAGGATGTACTTTTTCACAAGATTAAGGTCGTATCTTGACGAATTAAACCCAAGTACTGGAATTGATGCACAATATTTTTCAAATTGGGACTTAAGTGAAAATAAAAGGTTAACCATTATCTGCTCACCAGTGGTGGAGTGTTTTAAGACTGGGTCTTGTTTTTGAATAATGTCGGATAATTTCTTTTCCCATGAAACCAGCTCTTCGTCCAGTTGTGCTATATATTGCTCCCATTTTTGAATCGCCAATTCTTCTGCTTTTGATGATATTTTTTCCCAATAAAATATCATATCTTTGATCAGAGTATTGGGGTCAGGGTTGATAAAGCAGTGTGGTTCTAAGTAAGACTCAACATTACTACACACGCTGACTGAAATCGGAATATGTTTTTCATTCCATTTTAATTTCTCTGTATCAAATTTGGAATCCGTTTTTTTCTTAAGCATCGCCTCAAAATCAAACACTAGGAACCATGGGTAGTATCTATCCTCTTTCGGTATCACCACCCCAACTTCTTCTAGCTTATCAAATATTGAAGATGGGGTAGAGTAGATACTACAGGGATACTTTAACTTTGTCTTATTAAAGCAGTTGGAGGAATGGAGAACTAGTCTATGGTGGAGGGGAAAGTGTCGGTTGCATAATTCGCATATGTATTTTTTGGCAAAAGAATCAATTTTTGTAATATAGCTAAAGTGATTCTTGAACAAATTCACATGCATAAAGTCATCAAATAAAGTTGACGGGTTGTAAAGGAGAGTAGTGTCGTTGTCTTCGTTAAGAGAAAGAACATAAACACTTATTGAAAAACACTTTTCAAAATGGGGCAAGTCTCTCATGCTAATTCCTTGAAATAGGGCGCAGTTTTCAGGAATTAAATTGTTACCATATTCACGATATACCTTATACAGTTCTTTAACCCTTTGCTCAAGAATCGGGACATCATTTTCAGACAAATGAAGGTATAGACATCTAAAAATGCATAGATTGTCTGTGTATGGTTTCCCTTTCTTATTTTTTGACAAAAGTCTCATCGAACGGTTGTTAACAAGGTGTGAAGGAAACGTGTTTGACCCCCCAATTGGAAAATTGATTCTAAAAATGAAAAAGTTGACATTTGAGATGTAAAGAACACTCCATTTTGTATCTGGTTTAGATAAAGTAAAGAGTTGAGAATAGTCCAACTTTTCCAATTCTGCGATAACAGTGTTTAAATGTCTCAGGTTGGAAATTGTGCGAGGAAATTGAAATAAAGTATTGTTCAAAAATGGAGTAAAGTATCGAAGTTCACCTGTTTCCCTATGCTTAAGAATTAGTCCAAATGAAATATTTAATCTAAATCCTGTTTTTTCTCTCTTGAATATCGATCGTAAAAAAGATGCGATAGACAGGGGGTCTTTTAAATTGTTCAAAGGGAAGTTGTACACTCCTCTAACTCTCCCTTTTTCGTGACCACCTAATATCATGTCTTTATTTTCCTCGTAAACGTCTCTTAATTCCGGGTATGTGATTTCACCTTCATCATTCATCCATGGGGCGGAATCGGGGGAAAAGGGGTAAGGGTGTAGGTCGGAGTCATTGTCTCCAATATTTTTATCCTCAGGGTCAAGCAAGCTGTGGTGTTTTCTCCTATGAATAAACAAGTCTTTATAGTTGTCAAACGAAGTTGCACAATCACTGCAGGACAATACCCTTTTCCCTTCTGTCACCTTTTCCCTCCGTTTAGACGCTTTTTCACTTGTTTCTTCTGTTTCTTTAGCTTTTTCTGTTTCTTCTGTTTCTTAAGCTTTTTCTGTTTCTTCATCTTCTTCAGTTGATGGCATGTTTGTGGGCTTGCATATGCATTTTAATTCATGTTTTCTTGCGTAAGAATGCTTTTTAAATTTTTTTTTGCAGTAAATGCATGTAGGTTCACCTTTTAAACTCTTGCATTTCAGTTCATGTCGTCTGCATATTAGTGGACGGGATAAGATTTTGTTACAATGTTTGCACGTCTTGTTTTTTAAAAAAAATTCGCATGTTTTGTGATGCAAAGCTCTTTCTTCCTTTGTGTCAAACTGTTGATAGCAACCTCGACACATAAATTTCTGAAGCCCATTTTCCTCCGCCATTACCACTATTTATTCGATCAAGTTTCAGCAGCTATAAAAATATAAAAAAAACGTTTTAATACATGCGTTCTAATCATATTTTTTATTTACTATTTTCAGATTATGATAACAGATCCTAAAACAGAGATTCCATAAAACAGTGGTTGTCTATATTGACAACTTGTAACCATTCCAGTGCAGCCATTCCAGTAGCAAGCAACAAGAACGTTCTAAAGCAGCTTTTACCATGCAGCATTTATTATAAGACATCTCAAGTAAAGTTTCGAAGTAAATTACAAATGATTTAAGGGTGCGGTTGTTATTATTATTATTTTTTATCCTTACCTTAGACAGTGCGATCTTATCTTTCTTCCTTTACCAAGTTGATCCGATAAATAAAAATGCGTCTGATTGATTGTGATTTATCCGTAATGTAAAAATCAAGTCCTGGCACAACGTAAGTCAATAATCCTTAATGTATACTTTTCCCACACTAGCAAGTTCACTCTATATACTGCTGGGTATGTGTAAAACAACTAGTGTAGTTACTCATGCGAATAGTTTATTCATGAGGTTGCAAGTGCAAAGTGAGAGAGAGTGCAAACATGTGAGTAGATAAGTTCCTCTACAAAACGAGTCGGGAAAAATATTTGCAAGTGTTTGTTGATAGTTTTTAACTCTGCAGGAAAAGTCCAGTTCTTTTTGTAGTAAACGTCCATTGCATGTATGTTATGGTATGTAATAGCGTAAGCATAGTGAAAATTCATTAAAGATCGATGAAATAAAGATGGATCTTCCATTAACATGTCGTCAAGCATTCCCATTCTTACTTTCGCCATTGTAATACTTTCTTTAATCATAGTGTCTTCTGCTTCAAAAATTTCCTTCATATTTCTTCTTCCAAAATCCATTTCTCCTTCCATGATAAAGCTGTGACCACTGAAGCGACCAAGCAGTCACCACTAAAGCTAAAGCGCCCAAGCGGTGGCCACCTAGTGAGTAGCGCTGGCATTGAACGCATCGCTGAACGCAATCCAACTAAGCCGCCATCTAGAGGAATGCGCGCAAAGTTACTGAAACGACCAAGCGGTGGCTCTACCTAGTGGCGAGCGCTAGGATTGAACGCATCGCTGACCGCCGCGACCGCCGCGCCACCTAGCGGAATGCGCACACACTAAATCGCATGCCTTCTCACACGAAAACGCACCTTTTCGTCCAAGGGTAGCGGCAAATGCGATTCCATATACTACTGATATGGCTTCATCTGAAATAATAACTGTCATCTCAGTTTTGTCAGTAATTACTGTTGATATCAATCTGTGTATCTATGCTCTAATGTCTACTGCACTGCTGTATATGATATTATCACATGTTAAAACCCTGAATAAGGGGTTAAGTGAGGCTGAGTTAATCACAGCAGAGCTTGTTGAGAACATGACCAGGAACTGCAAAACTGTCCAGGACATCATCACCAGAAGCAACAGTTTGCTGGAGACTTACTTCCTACTGAATGGGTTAAATTGTGTGCTTAGATCGACTGCACTGGTCTACATGATTCTGATTCCTCCGCCTTCTGCAACTCAGTTGTATTTTGACTATGCCCATGTCATTGGCCACGCGTTGCTAGTATGGGTTCCCATGATCTATGCTTTGGAGATCAATTATAAGGTAAGTTTACAACCTTACTGTCTCTGTTCATGGTACGTGCAGAGTATCAGATGGCTGTTGTTTCATCACAGAGAATAATGTCTAGATCTGGTGGACATCAGAAGTCTCTGTATCTGCAAGTTTAGTCACATGGAGGACACCAAGCAAAACATTATTATACTAACTAAAGTATACTGAAGAATACTATGTCATTCTCCGTGATGAATTTAGAGTCGGCAGTCAGGCAAGAAATTAATCAATGCAACACATAGATGGCTACGTTTTAAGGCCAGAACCAAGCTAACCAAAAAAGGACCTGTTCATTTATTTGCTGACTTATATACTAAACAGATTATATGGAGATTGGGCTGATTGGCTTATCCTGACTGGGCCACTTAATTGCCTTAACATATTTAGGATCCAATCAGCAACACTTTAACAAGAATTGATAATTGAAACTGAGGCAGGCACATGGTTATCACTGCCTGACCAATCCACCTCAACCCCTCCACTGGTCATTCAGTGGTCATCTCACTCCCACCTTCCTCCACCTCAACCCCTCCACTGGTCATTCAGTTATCTCACTCCCACCTTCCTCCACCTCAACCCCTCCACTGGTCATTCAGTTATCTCACTCCCACCTTCCTCCACCTCAACCCCTCCACTGGTCATTCAGTGGTCATCTCACTCCCACCTTCCTCCACCTCAACCCCTCCACTGGACATTCAGTGGTCATCTCACTCCCACCTTCCTCCACCTCAACCCCTCCACTGGTCATTCAGTTATCTCACTCCCACCTTCCACCACCTCAACCCCTCCACTGGTCATTCAGTGGTCATCTCACTCCCACCTTCCTCCACCTCAACCCCTCCACTGGACATTCAGTGGTCATCTCACTCCCACCTTCCTCCACCTCAACCCCTCCACTGGTCATTCAGTGGTCATCTCACTTCCACCTTCCTCCACCTCAACCCCTCCACTGGTGATTCAGTTATCTCACTCCCACCTTCCTCCACCTCAACCCCTCCACTGGTCATTCAGTTATCTCACTCCCACCTTCCTCCACCTCAACCCCTCCACTGGACATTCAGTTATCTCACTCCCACCTTCCTCCACCTCAACCCCTCCACTGGTCATTCAGTGGTCATCTCACTCCCACCTTCCTCCACCTCAACCCCTCCACTGGACATTCAGTTATCTCACTCCCACCTTCCTCCACCTCAACCCCTCCACTGGTCATTCAGTGGTCATCTCACTCCCACCTTCCTCCACCTCAACCCCTCCACTGGTCATTCAGTGGTCATCTCACTCCCACCAACCCACCTCAACCCCTGCACTGGACATTCAGTTATCTCACTCCCACCTTCCTCCACCTCAACCCCTCCACTGGTCATTCAGTTATCTCACTCCCACCTTCCTCCACCTCAACCCCTCCACTGGACATTCAGTTATCTCACTCCCACCTTCCTCCACCTCAACCCCTCCACTGGACATTCAGTTATCTCACTCCCACCTTCCTCCACCTCAAGCCCTCCACTGGTCATTCAGTGGTCATCTCACTCCCACCTTCCTCCACCTCAAGCCCTCCACTGGACATTCAGTGGTTATCTCACTCCCACCTTCCTCCACCTCCACCCCTCCACTGGTCATTCAGTGGTCATCTCACTCCCACCTTCCTCCACCTCAACCCCTCCACTGGACATTCAGTTATCTCACTCCCACCTTCCTCCACCTCAACCCCTCCACTGGACATTCAGTAATCTCACTCCCACCTTCCTCCACCTCAACACCTCCACTGGTCATTCAGTGGTCATCTCACTCCCACCTTCCTCCACCTCAACCCCTCCACTGGTCATTCAGTGGTCATCTCACTCCCACCTTCCTCCACCTCAACACCTCCACTGGTCATTCAGTTATCTCACTCCCACCTTCCTCCACCTCAACCCCTCCACTGGACATTCAGTATCTCACTCCCACCTTCCTCCACCTCAACCCCTCCACTGGTCATTCAGTGGTCATCTCACTCCCACCTTCCTCCACCTCAACCCCTCCACTGGACATTCAGTTATCTCACTCCCACCTTCCTCCACCTCAACCCCTCCACTGGTCATTCAGTTATCTCACTCCCACCTTCCTCCACCTCAACCCCTCCACTGGTCATTCAGTTATCTCACTCCCACCTTCCTCCACCTCAACCCCTCCACTGGTCATTCAGTTATCTCACTCCCACCTTCCTCCACCTCAACCCCTCCACTGGTCATTCAGTTATCTCACTCCTACCTTCCTCCACCTCAACCCCTCCACTGGACATTCAGTTATCTCACTCCCACCTTCCTCCACCTCAACCCCTCCACTGGTCATTCAGTATCTCACTCCCACCTTCCTCCACCTCAACCCCTCCACTGGACATTCAGTGGTTATCTCACCCCCACCTTCCTCCACCTCAACCCCTCCACTGGTCATTCAGTTATCTCACTCCCACCAATCCACCTCAACCCCTCCACTGGACATTCAGTATCTCACTCCCACCAATCCACCTCAACCCCTCCACTGGTCATTCAGTTATCTCACTCCCACCTTCCTCCACCTCAACCCCTCCACTGGTCATTCAGTGGTCATCTCACTCCCACCTTCCTCCACCTCAACCCCTCCACTGGACATTCAGTGGTCATCTCACTCCCACCTTCCTCCACCTCAACCCCTCCACTGGACATTCAGTTATCTCACTCCCACCTTCCTCCACCTCAACCCCTCCACTGGACATTCAGTTATCTCACTCCCACCTTCCTCCACCTCAACCCCTCCACTGGTCATTCAGTTATCTCACTCCCACCTTCCTCCACCTCAACCCCTCCACTGGTCATTCAGTGGTCATCTCACTCCCACCTTCCTCCACCTCAACCCCTCCACTGGTCATTCAGTTATCTCACTCCCACCTTCCTCCACCTCAACCCCTCCACTGGTCATTCAGTGGTCATCTCACTCCCACCTTCCTCCACCTCAACCCCTCCACTGGTCATTCAGTTATCTCACTCCCACCTTCCTCCACCTCAACCCCTCCACTGGTCATTCAGTTATCTCACTCCCACCTTCCTCCCACCAATCCACCTCAACCCCTCCACTGGACATTCAGTTATCTCACTCCCACCTTACTCCACCTCAACCCCTCCACTGGTCATTCAGTATCTCACTCCCACCTTCCTCCACCTCAACCCCTCCACTGGACATTCAGTTATCTCACCCCCACCTTCCTCCACCTCAACCCCTCCACTGGTCATTCAGTATCTCACTGCCACCTTCCCCACCTCAACCCCTCCACTGGTCATTCAGTGGTCATCTCACTCCCACCTTCCTCCACCTCAACCCCTCCACTGGTCATTCAGTTATCTCACTCCCACCTTCCTCCACCTCAACCCCTCCACTGGACATTCAGTTATCTCACTCCCACCAATCCACCTCAACCCCTCCACTGGACATTCAGTGGTCATCTCACTCCCACCTTCCTCCACCTCAACCCCTCCACTGGACATTCAGTTATCTCACTCCCACCTTCCTCCACCTCAACCCCTCCACTGGACATTCAGTTATCTCACTCCCACCTTCCTCCACCTCAACCCCTCCACTGGACATTCAGTCATCTCACTCCCACCTTCCTCCACCTCAACCCCTCCACTGGTCATTCAGTATCTCACTCCCACCTTCCTCCACCTCAACCCCTCCACTGGACATTCAGTGGTCATCTCACACCCACCTTCCTCCACCTCAACCCCTCCACTGGACATTCAGTCATCTTACTCCCACCTTCCTCCACCTCAACCCCTCCACTGGTCATTCAGTATCTCACTCCCACTTTCCTCCACCTCAACCCCTCCACTGGTCATTCAGTGGTCATCTCACTCCCACCTTCCTCCACCTCAACCCCTCCACTGGTCATTCAGTATCTCACTCCCACCTTCCTCCACCTCAACACCTCCACTGGACATTCAGTTATCTCACTCCCACCTTCCTCCACCTCAACCCCTCCACTGGTCATTCAGTATCTCACTCCCACCAATCCACCTCAACCCCTCCACTGGTGATTCAGTTATCTCACTCCCACCTTCCTCCACCTCAACCCCTCCACTGGTCATTCAGTTATCTCACTCCCACCTTCCTCCACCTCAACCCCTCCACTGGTCATTCAGTTATCTCACTCCCACCTTCCTCCACCTCAACCCCTCCACTGGTCATTCAGTGGTCATCTCACTCCCACCTTCCTCCACCTCAACCCCTCCACTGGTCATTCAGTTATCTCACTGCCACCTTCCTCCACCTCAACCCCTCCACTGGACATTCAGTTATCTCACTGCCACCTTCCTCCACCTCAACCCCTCCACTGGTCATTCAGTGGTCATCTCACTCCCACCTTCCTCCACCTCAACCCCTCCACTGGTCATTCAGTTATCTCACTGCCACCTTCCTCCACCTCAACCCCTCCACTGGTCATTCAGTTATCTCACTCCCACCTTCCTCCACCTCAACCCCTCCACTGGTCATTCAGTGGTCATCTCACTGCCACCTTCCTCCACCTCAACCCCTCCACTGGTCATTCAGTTATCTCACTCCCACCTTCCTCCACCTCAACCCCTCCACTGGTCATTCAGTTATCTCACTCCCACCAATCCACCTCAACCCCTCCACTGGTCATTCAGTATCTCACTCCCACCTTCCTCCACCTCAACCCCTCCACTGGTCATTCAGTTATCTCACTCCCACCTTCCTCCACCTCAACCCCTCCACTGGTCATTCAGTATCTCACTCCCACCTTCCTCCACCTCAACCCCTCCACTGGTCATTCAGTGGTCATCTCACTCCCACCTTCCTCCACCTCAACCCCTCCACTGGTCATTCAGTATCTCACTCCCACCTTCCTCCACCTCAACCCCTCCACTGGACATTCAGTTATCTCACTGCCACCTTCCTCCACCTCAACCCCTCCACTGGTCATTCAGTGGTCATCTCACTCCCACCTTATATATATATATAAAACTTTTATTCGAAATTACATATACATAGTAATATAATCAGGAATTGGACACAATCCTCACAGTAGTGATCTTCCTGGAGGCCCATTAAATAAAAGAGAAATAATTCGACATAGAATGCTTAATGATTACAATTATTATCAGTGTAATATTGTCTTTAAATTGATGATCAAGTGGATGTCAAGATAAAATTAGTAAGCAAGTCAAGGCTTTATGAGCCAGTGTTCATTGTTCATTGAAGGTGACTTGTTTTGGAGCAGATGAAGTCGTCTTTGTCTTGAGAGATGGTTCCTCAGAAGTCTAATACTAATATGATTAAATGGAGTAAAGTCATTCAAGAAAAAAATGAATAAATACATTTCTTCATTTAATAAAGTTGTCGTTCGTTAGTTGTTTCTTACGTATGACCGTTTTTCTTCCTTACAAAATTCTAATAAACAATTGATAGTTTACTTGTTACTACTTATTCGTTAATAACCCTTGTACTAGGGAGATTTTACAAAATTCAGAGTTTGACTATCATCGCTTATCACCTTAAGTATTAATAATTTTTATATCAGAGACCATGATCTATCCTGTACTGGTTAGATAATTGATCGGACTTTCCCTCCTATACTGGATGGGTGAGTGATCAGGCTTCATAAATTAACAAAGTGTAGTCAAAGAGTAAAACTTAATTCAAGACAGTTAGGTTAAAACCTGTCCTTCAATCACTAAAATACATATTAGATAAAAGGAACAACATGTTTACATTAGAAGCTTAACAGTAAAATACCCTCCCCATCGGATGGTCCGATTTTCCGATATCTCGGTCATATACTTTAGGACTTGCATGCCTATTTTAACCCCCTTCCCCCCACCTCTATGACTTTTTCATCCAGCAATGACTAAGTGACACTGAACCATTAATAATTTCATTACACCAATAGCTCTTCATATTTAGAAGGTCTATTTTAGAAAACATTAGAACTTGGTTGGGGTCTGATTGTGGTCAGGCTCAAGAGAACTCTTGTCACTACAGAACCGATCCAATCTCCATGTTTTAATTCTTAAATTTTGTGATAGAACAATTTAACAATACATATGTATTTTATTCCTCCTTGAGGAATTGATCGTATTCTTGGGGGTAGACATTCTTTAAGTATGTTCTGAATTCTGTTCTAGTCTTAATCTCCCTTGGTTTCTGTGGTAAATCATTCCAGAGAGATGTAAGTTTGTAAACATATGAGTTTCTAAATTTTTCGCTCTTTGGTTGTGGAACCTTAAGCTTTTTACCTTTACTTAGTCCTCTAAGAGTTACCTTTCTATCGTCAATATTTTCAGGCGACAATGCCCTTCGGAAAGCCAATTCGAGTATGTGGGCATTTCTCCTCGTGGTGAGAGATGAAAATTTAACTTCTTGATGAATGGCTTTAGAGCTTGTATATTTTGGAAGTTTTAGTGATATTTTCAGAGCTGAGTTTTGAAGGGCTTGGAGCCTATCAAGATAATTCAGCGGTGCTGCCTGATAAAAAATATCCCCATAGTCTATGTGAGGTAAAATCATAACTTTATAGATCATTAGCATAGTCTTCTTGTCACAAACCCCATAAAGCTTGGAGAGTGACTTGACCTTACTCCTGATAACTGCTATTTTCTTGTCTAAGAAGGTTTTAAAGTTCAAATTTTCATCAATCTCTACTCCCAAGAATTTATAATGTTTAACCTGTTCCAAACGTTGGGTATATATACTATATTTGTCGACCTTATTTTTCAATGGTCTTGGACTTATCGTCATTGACTTACATTTCTTTATGTTTAATGATATTTTGTTTCTGGCGCACCAAATTGCCACCCTGTCTAGGTCTTCCTGTAGACCCTTTATACAATCAGAATTCCTATTCCTAGAGCTATATATCACAG
This sequence comes from Sthenelais limicola, assembly GCA_942159475.1. Classification (NCBI taxonomy): domain Eukaryota; kingdom Metazoa; phylum Annelida; class Polychaeta; order Phyllodocida; family Sigalionidae; genus Sthenelais; species Sthenelais limicola. Next base: position 2,673,839 of record OW804100.1, on the reverse strand, counting down.
TGTCGTCTGCGAAATGTTGAATTTCGCTATTTAATACCACTTTATTTAAGTCATTTATATATAATATAAACATAAGAGGTCCCAAGGATGTCCCTTGTGGTACCCCACAAATGACGTTTTGTAGTGTAGGACCTTCCTCCACCTCAACCCCTCCACTGGTCATTCAGTATCTCACTCCCACCTTCCTCCACCTCAACCCCTCCACTGGTCATTCAGTATCTCACTCCCACCTTCCTCCCACTATAATCAGTTTCCCCCCCTGGCCTGATGGACATTCCCATCTTCCTCCCACATGATAACAATTGTGATCCGTTTTAGGAAAATGAGTCACAGGTCGCAAAATGTGGATTTTGAGATATCACCATATTTGAAAAAAGGAGTTCAAGCCGATTCTAATTATAGTAAACACTAGGATACCTAGTAAGTATTTCTATATTTTAAGTTTGATTTTTTGATTTTTGAAAAAAAAACAACGTTTGCAATGTTTCTGGATGGGTAATTACCAGTAAAGTAACTAAATATACTCCATAGAAAGACCTTCAAAGAGCAAGGTTATTGTGAAAATGCAATGGCAATTTGCCCAGAGATTCGGTATGTAAAATGATGAAGTCAGAGAAGTCGGATGATAGTAGTCTTCGGCCAGGCAGCAAGGTGTGTCCAAGCTTACTCTGTCCTCTTTATTTATAGTCACACGTTAATTATTCATTAGCATCAAATGGTATAGCAAAGTGCGCTCCCCGGCGATCCACCCTTATGATTGGCTGAGGGGGATCCTCCTCCACATGATCATGACCCCCAGCGCTCTCCCACGCCAAGGTCATGCGCTGTGCGCCTGCGCAGAGGATCCCTTGCCCTCAACCCCCCCTCCCTTCCCATTATCCCTGACCCAAGCATGTAGCGTCCCCTCCCTCCCCCACCCCGTAATGAGAGTCACGCCGGAGAACAATTGGCGATGCTATTTCGGTTGCTAAGACAATCAAACAGGTAGACACATAACAACAGATGTCCAGTGCCCCGCTCTCCCCCGCTCCACCCAGGTCCCGCGTGGCGGTCGAGGCCCAGGCAGAGGGGAGGGGGGGGAGAGGGGGAGGGGGGGACGGCCACTCTATGGGTAAATTCCACTCGCAAGAATTGCAATTCTTTACATTCGTCCAATGTTTTTCTTTTGATTGAAAACACAGTTTTTCAAACAAAGTACTAGCCGTCCGCCCCACCAATACAAGTAACATTACTAAAAACATACATGTTAAAACAGTAAGATAAGAAGATAGATATAATACGAGTTAAAGGTAAAAATGTCTCTTTGGGACCTTAATCGGTCAGAAAAAATGTCTCTGGAGATGTCTCCTTAGGGGAAGGTTCATTATCGTATGATGCCTTCATTCAATTACTAAAAAGTCTTTTAGTCAACATGGGTAAGAGAAGTCTTTGTGTATATAAGTGTGCTTCTGAACACTTCTACAAACGTCTGTCTCCCTCTGGGGGTTCTACTACACAAATTCCTCTAGTGCGGTCGTCACCGACGTCTCCTCTGCCCGCCTGACCAGCCGAGGCCCCCGCTGGACCTCGTCGCTGGCCGACTGGGCGCCCATCTCTCTCTCTCTCTTGGCCTTTGAGAGCGAGAACGGTTGGGTAGTCAACACTACCGTATTTTCATTATTAAAAACCCTAAAATAACTGCAGAGCACATGTTTTCTCCTGCAGTTTGGCTTATAAAACTCCTCAATGAAAAATACACTTCAAAGCAGAATGGTTTGGAGATAGACAAGAAGCTCTGGTCCTGTGGTGCTTCTTCTCAGACTCCTCTTACTCGCCCCATTCTGTCTGCATAAAACAACTTCTCATAGCGAGAGTTGGATAAAATACCTTTGGGCTGGATCCTTGTCCGTGGATTCCACCATTTTCTCCTGAGAGAGAAATGGATTTCACCCAGGTATATTACTCTTTGCTCTGCGGTCTCTCTCGCACCCGAGAGAGGGCAAAACAGCATTAATAGTAAAATATTAAAAGAGTACAAAGAAAAGACAAGTTCATAAAGTGATTAAAGTACTACCCAGAAAACCAAACAAAATAGCTGAAACTTATTACTTCATCCTGGTCAGTCCGAGATTGGCAGCGTAATATGGTGAGGTAGAGGGGTGGGCGGGGAGGTGTTCAAAGGGGCGGGAATCAGCCCTGGCGCCAGGGTCAGATTCTCCATCCTCTCGATCTTCGTCTTGAGGGGGTAGGATTTCCAGGGTGAGGGTTGGGGGTTCTTCGGGAGCGTTCTCTCGGGGCCTACGGTTCCTTTGGCAACACTGGAGGTTGACCATGCCTCTGGGGGCAAGCCCCTTTCGGCGGCGGAGGTAGAGGATTCCCAGGGTCATGACTCCTAGGAGGGTGGGGATGAGAGTGGCTATACCCCAGATAGAACTTTCAGACCAGGGGCTAGGGATAGGTGTGGGGGAAATGGGCTTAGGAAAATCGGTGAGAGAGAGTAAGGGTATCTCAGCTCTCTGTAAAAGGGTCAATTGTTGGGTTAATTGGGGGTAAAGGGAGAAATTTCCATAAGTCAGATTAAACCCGGGGAGGGGCATAATCGTGGGGGTGGGGAGAATTATATGGGACTTATGGCGTTTGATGCTACTCACACGCCAATCCTTTCCAACCAGGAGACAACCGTCTTCTAATATTACCCTAGTATGCTGGCGATACGTTTTAATTACTGGCTTCTGCCCAGGACACCTCAGGATGGTTTCTAGGGGTTGATATACTGTTAAAATTATAGAAGAAATGGACTCTCCCTCTCTAAATACTTGATTGGTCAAATTACCTCTCTTCAAAATCTGGGCCTTACAAAGATCGGGTCTTTTACCCATGATGATATTGGTCTCACAAGTTGGGGTTAGATGTTCAATTGCAGCTGAGCAAATTTGTGGTTTAAACCCAATACAGTGCTGTGGGAGGAAAGATGCACTTGACACGCTGTCTAGGGCCACTTCTTCCTCTCCCATTAACTTTCTGAGGTGGTCAGCACCATACGGGACGGGGAAATATTTTAGTCTATAATGTAGAAATTGGGTGCCTGAAACAGCCGGAATTACCGTCTGATATACCAACTCCTGCTCGCCATCTAGTAATAGTTGGACGTTCAGGTGCCTGTAATACCAGCGGTTATCTTGTGGGGTATAATGCTTCCCTTCTTGTAATTTAGACAGAACTTCTGATAAATATGCCAGTGGTATAATCTGGTCAGTTAAGAATCCCCTTTCCAGCTGAATTCGCTGGCGATGATTTGGCGTAATTTTCTACCGCTCTACCTACTTGTTGCAATAGAACATCCACTTCCCTTCGCATGTGGATTCGGTGAATTTCTATACTAAAACCATTCAAATGTGTTAAGATATCAGCCACCTGACGGGAGATGTTATTGGCTGCAGCTTGGAGCGCAGCAATGTCCATACGGTTTTCTCTCATATAGAGTCTAGTTTGGTTCAGCACAGACACCATCTCCTCCTGACAATGGGCTAATATTTCCTCACTATTGTGGGTCGCTTGAACTGCAGCTTGCAATTCCTCGACCTGTCCAACCATAGCTCTGCCAAACAGGGCACGGCTCAACGAACCCACAAAATTAAATAGGCCCCTCTTCTTCCTGTTTTTGAGGTGGGCCTGTGCTGGTATCTCTGTCCGGAGGAACTCCATGTGCTCCTCCCAGTGGAGAACATCTTGGTCTCCCACAACCTCCGCCTGTCTGAGCTCTGCAATCCTTCGTTTAAGAACCGAGATCCAAGTTTTGACAGGAGGGGGTGTGGGAGGGTGCAGTACAATCACAGTCGTCCAAGTCGCGGTCAGGGCTCTGACCTCCCCTTCCTCATACACTAACACCCCTTCCTCCTCAAACAGACCGCCTCTAACCATCGTGGTTAAGACGATCATCAGGAGGGTTTTTAGGGTGAAGTGGGAGAGAAATCCGTCACTGGTGGTGCAACTGGATCGAACTCCCATGGCTTGGGCTGTGGTGGGGGTGACGGTGGGGGTGATGGTGGTGGAGGTGGCGATGGTGGTGGTGATGGTGGTGGTATGCAGGGCAGCTTCCTAGGCCTCTGCACAGGTGAAGAAGGTGAGACTGGGTTGGGGGAGGAGTCAGGCCTCTCTCTCTTTGTAGATCCCAAAGAGTGGAAAACCTTAATCCTCTTCTCGGTGCCTTCAGATGTAGTGCTCAGGGCTTTGGGTAGAGGGTTTGTAGTTGGAGTCTCAACTCTCCCTCTCTTGGCCCTTGATCTTGTGACTGGACTTGGAGGTGGTGTGCGCTGAGGGGCAATCTCCACAGCAACGGCGGGTGGTAGGAGTGGGCGCACTGTGACTGGCTTAGGTGTAGCCAGTACTAGTACTTTCTCCTTTGGCGGTCGCTGCTGGGGTGGGCGTGGCACTTGTTGTGGTCGTTGCACTTGGTCCTCGTCCTCCACTAGCATGTGCTCTTCCTCTGGTTGATTTGCGGGCGCGTCTTCCTCCTGTGGCTCTACCTGAATTATACGAGGCATGTGAGGTATGGGTATGAATACAGGGTCCGGCTCTGCCTGGGGCTCGGGCCTTTGTGGGGGTGGTGGTCTGACTTGATTAGCTTGTTCGGCCTGTCTCCGAGCCCTATTACGTTTACCTTGACCCGCCCTTGGTTGCCTAATTCTCAGTACATCCCATTCTATTTCCCCTGATACCAACTTAAGTCTATTTCTATTAATATGTTTTTGTTCACCTTGGGGTCCTCTCAGAGTTATAACGGTACCCCTGATACCAGTTATCATGTAACCATGATCCCATTTCGGGTCCAGTGGAGTGCTGGTACCCGATAACACCACTACGTGATCCCCTATGTTTAGATCTTTTGCGTTCGCTCTGGCTCTCAATCTTTCGTAATTAGCCACCCTACTAGCCTCAGTGCGCTCAGCGGCCTCTCTGAACGCACTTGTCAAGGCCTGTAGGCGCTCACTTAGCACGGCATCCTCTGTTCCCTCTGGAGTAGGGAATATTTTAGAAAAAGGGTATTTTGGTTTGGTGCCGAAAGTTAGAAAATATGGTGTGAAACCAGTTACACAAGAGGTGGAGACTCTATGTGCCCAGAGGGTAGGGCCTAATTGGCTTTCCCACTCTGCTGGTCTGGCGTTTATGAATTTTCTGAGTATTCCTTTAAATGTTTTGTGGAATCTCTCTATTTTACCGTTTGTGGTAGGGTGGAAACTTGTGGAGTGCCTTACTTCAGTGCCTATTGATTTGAGATACCCTTCTACCTGTTGGTTCATGAATTCTAGCCCCCTGTCGGTGATGACTACCTCTGGAGGGCCATACCTGGGGACGTATTCATTCGCCAAATAGTCAGCTATATTCTTAGCTGCTTTGGTGGGTATGGGTTTAACCTCTACCCAGCCAGTAGCGTGATCTATTACAGTTATTATATACCTGTTCCCTTGTTCAGAAACGGGGAAGGGACCACATAGATCCATCCCTAGTATCTGGCCAGGGTATTTTGCCAGAGGCATAGCTGTAGGAGGTACACGCGCCTGCCCGACTCGGTTCACTGCACACCTAGCGCATTTGGTCAAAACACGGAAAGTATCCCTTCGCATTGTGGGCCATTTATAGGCCTCTTGAATTCTATCCAATGTTTTTCGCATACCCTGGTGGCCTACCTCAGTGTGGGCGCGCCTCACTACTCTATACCTGGCTGAGGGTGGTAATACCAACCGGGGGTAGGCTGGCTTACCTGGGGGAGGAATCAGAGTAAAGAGCATTCCATCAATTATGGTATAGTCTCCCTCCTCTTCCACCCCTTGTTGGAACTCATCCATTTCCCTCTGTTCTAACCTTATTTGCTCTTTCTCGAGTTTATCAAATTCCCAAGGAATTTCATCTATTTCTTCTAAAGCGCAGACTTCAAATTGACTGAGAGTCGGCTCTTTTCCCTTGGTTTTTATTCGAGAGAGCATATCCGCCCTAATGTTGTTGGCCCCTTTTCTATACTCAATGGGAGCCCCATATTCTGCTATAAGTACCGCCCACCTCTGAATTTTTGTGTTTTTGACTTCACCTACAAATAGCGATTTTAATGGCTTGTGATCCGTATAAATTTTGAACTCGCTACCTTGAAGATAGGGCCTTAAGTTTGTTTAGCGCATAAACAATAGCATATGCCTCTTTCTCAATCGTAGCCCAATTTAGCTGTGGTCCGGAGAGTTGTTTAGAGATATATTGAACAGGTCTCTCCACACCCTGACTATCAGTCGGGACCAATATGGCCCCTATTGCGTAATCACAGGCATCTGTATAAAGGCGGTAGGCCTTATTTAGCTGGGGATGTGCCATTACTCTGTCTGAAGTAAGTAGCTCCTTCAGCATTTCAAAAGAATTTTGTTGTTCTTCCAACCATTCAAACCTAGCGTACTTTTTGGTAAGTTTTACTAGCGGATAAGCTACCTTAGCATAATCTGGAATACATTGACGGTAATACCCAGTCATCCCTAGAAAGGAGCGAATTCCGCTCACGTCTTCTGGGGGTAGCATATCCCTGATTGCACTACATTTATCTGGGTGGGAGTTAATCCCATCCTTGGAAACCTGGTAGCCGAGGAGATCTACCTTTTCCTGTTTGAAAATACATTTACTCTTTTTGATTGTAATTCCGAACTCTTCTAATTTATCAAACACCAGAGCCAAATGGTGGTCGTGCTCCTCTTCAGATTTGGAATAGATTACAATATCGTCTATAAAAGTCATGCAAAATTTTCCAATAAATTCCGAAAACATTTTATTCATGGCCCGTTGAAAGACAGCTGGTGCATTAGTGAGACCAAAAGGCATTCTCCTGAAGTGAAAAAGGCCTCTGTGACACACAAATGTAGTCTTTTCAATACTCTCTGGGTCCATTTCTACCTGCCAGTACCCGCTTTTTAGGTCAATGGTGGAAAAGACAGTTGATCCTGCCAAGCTATCGAATATGTCCTGAATATTTGGGAGAGGGTGAGCGTCCTTTTTAGTAACAGAATTGAGTCTTCTAAAATCTACACAAGGTCTATTACTCCCATCTTTCTTAGAAACCAACAATATTGGGCTCCCCCATGCTGAAGTGCTGGGCTCAATTACTCCCAGTTCCAGCATTTCATCTAATTCCTTATCCACTAGCTTTCTTTTAATCAGGGGCAAGCGATATGGCCGTTGATTAATGGGGCGCGCATTTCCAGTATCTATGTGCATTGTCACATCTTTAAATTTTCCAAGATTACCCTTTTTGCCTTCTCCAAAAACAGCCGGGTATTTTACTTCCCAAGCTTCTGCTTCAGTGTGGATGGAGGCAAATTCTAAATCAGAGTCACCCACCCACCCACTCTTATAGCTTTTCCCTTCTAAAATGACTTTTCTCTTTTTGAATACAATGTGGGCGTCTAGAATGTCTAGCGCATCGTCCCCTAAAAGCATTTCATGGTGGAGTTTTTTTAACAACATAAACTGGAAATGAGCTACCTCCCAAGTTAATAATCGCCTGTCCCTCTGTTACAAGTTCATGACCAGAGAGGGATTTTAAGGTCTCTCCCTTTGTTAGTATGAGTGGACGGTGATAGGCTTTACAGAAAGCCTTCCACATATCCTCTCTCATCAAACTTCTAGACGCGCCGGTATCAATGAGAGCCCGCATTCCCATCCCCGCCACTGGGATAGAAATACAAAATCTCCTGTCCGGCCTGCCTATTCCCCCTGGTTCCCGATCTTGGGGGTGGCGGCAGCCATCTGCATGGCCGCTACCACCGCATATCTTTGAGAGCATATCTTTGAGAGCATTCTCTCGCAAAATGTCCCTCTTCCCCACATTCATAGCAAACACCCTTGCCCCTAAACCTCTTCCCTCCTCCCTGTTTATTCTTTTCAGGACCTGCGTCCCCTTTACCTTTTCCCTTCCCTTTCCCTGTGTTATTAACAGCTTGAGAACTGGCAACCGGAGGGGGTGGGTAGGATGGATTGTAATAAGGTGGATACATAGGCAACATGGGTGGTTGAAAAGGGTACTGGGTGGCTGTACTTGGTTGGGGCATGATCACAGTTGGGTTAGGGGTTTTTATGTTCTCCCATTTTTCTATTACTTTGGTCAACATATTTATTCTAGCCTCTAATTCAGAAAAAGGTACCCAATTTGCTGGGGGTTTTGGAATTTCGGGTTTTAGTTGATTTAGGAAGGCCCCTATCTCCATTGGCTCGTCCTTTCTCTCACCTCTGGCAGGCTGGCCTGCCAATGCGAAGGTGTGAGCGGCAGCTGAGGCTTGAGTGATAGCCTCAGCCAGAGTCTGAGGACGAGCGGCAAATACGTCATGACGTATCTGCTCGTCCCTCAGTCCTCCCACAAAATTCCTTACTAGCGTCTCTTGGACAATATCATGATTTAAATCATCAATGCTATATGCCCTTTGAGACGCCAGCTGGAACTTGCGTCCATACTGCTTAGCATCTTCGTACGGGAGTTGATAAAGATCTGTGAGGCGTGCCCTGAGCTGTTGTTCCTCCTCTTCATTCATGAAGAGTCGGAAAATCTCTGCCCTTGCCAGATCCCAGGTTCTGTTCTCTGCTATCTGCAGGAACGCTGCCACACACCTCGCTAGAGGCCCACTAGCAAGCGTCCCCAAAAGCTCTAAAGTGAGGTCGTCATTGGCCGCACAATAGGCTTTTGCCCTGCTGATCCCATCCAGCCACTCTCTCAAGGTGTCCTTGTTGGAACCATCATTGGCTCCCAACATAGATCCATGGCGTTCCAAACGCCTTCGGATCTCTTTGATTGCCGGAAACCTTGCCCTTCTTTGATTGACATCTAGAGCAGCAACCGCCTCTGCATCTAGCGCCCAATCAACCTCCATTGCGGTTTTTAGAGAGAATAACTAGACAGTACAAGGTACAGATCTAAACATACAGAACCCAAGGACCTAGCGAATTAAAAGCTCCAGGCATTTCTCACGCACTCTCCAAGTATTATGAGTGGCTAAGTGTGATCATTGCACCCAATTTTGTACAGTGTCCCCAGATCCGCTTCCCACACATTACACAATAATGTACAAGCAAAATCAGAGTTCAGATTTCCACTCACCCAGTCCTGTTCTTCATTTGCTTGCCTGGTTTTTCTCTGACTTCAAGATGAGGGTTTTGCTATTTTAGCAAGTCGTCTCTTCGAATGGTCGCCAGTGTGAAAATGCAATGGCAATTTGCCCAGAGATTCGGTATGTAAAATGATGAAGTCAGAGAAGTCGGATGATAGTAGTCTTCGGCCAGGCAGCAAGGTGTGTCCAAGCTTACTCTGTCCTCTTTATTTATAGTCACACGTTAATTATTCATTAGCATCAAATGGGTATAGCAAAGTGCGCTCCCCGGCGATCCACCCTTATGATTGGCTGAGGGGGATCCTCCTCCACATGATCATGACCCCCAGCGCTCTCCCACGCCAAGGTCATGCGCTGTGCGCCTGCGCAGAGGATCCCTTGCCCTCAACCCCCCCTCCCTTCCCATTATCCCTGACCCAAGCATGTAGCGTCCCCTCCCTCCCCCAGTCCCTTCCCCCCACCCCGTAATGAGAGTCACGCCGGAGAACAATTGGCGATGCTATTTCGGTTGCTAAGACAATCAAACAGGTAGACACATAACAACAGATGTCCAGTGCCCCGCTCTCCCCCGCTCCACCCAGGTCCCGCGTGGCGGTCGAGGCCCAGGCAGAGGGGAGGGGGGGGGGGGGAGAGGGGGAGGGGGGGACGGCCACTCTATGGGTAAATTCCGCTCGCAAGAATTGCAATTCTTTACAATATATCTAATACAATGCTACGAAATTTGTTATATGGATTTATATGACTTTACATGACATTAGATATCAGAACATTTCAATTAAGAGATCTTGTGAACACTTTGAAAAATATTGATTTTGCGACTTGTGACTAATTTTACTGGAACACATCACAATTAGTGATACTGTGAATGTAACCAGGGAGTGTGCTTATTGTGACGAAAACAATTCATGAGTGGTGGTGGGAAGCAGGATGGTTAGGCCCATGAGTGGTGGCAGGAAGCAGGATGGTTAGGCCCATGAGTGGTGGCAGGAAGCAGGATGGTTAGGCCCATGAGTGGTGGTGGGAAGCAGGATGGTTAGGCCCATGAGTGGTGGTGGGAAGCAGGATGGTTAGGCCCATGAGTGGTGGCTGGAAGCAGGATGGTTAGGCCCATGAGTGGTGGGGGGAAGCAGGATGGTTAGGCCCATGAGTGGTGGTGGGAAGCAGGATGGTTAGGCCCATGAGTGGTGGTGGGAAGCAGGATGGTTAGGCCCATGAGTGGTGGTGGGAAGCAGGATGGTTAGGCCCATGGGTGGTGGTGGGAAGCAGGATGGTTAGGCCCATGAGTGGTGGCGGGAAGCAGGATGGTTAGGCCCATGAGTGGTGGTGGGAAGCAGGATGGTTAGGCCCATGAGTGGTGGTGGGAAGCAGGATGGTTAGGCCCATGAGTGGTGGCTGGAAGCAGGATGGTTAAGCCCATGAGTGGTGGCTGGAAGCAGGATGGTTAGGCCCATGGGTGGTGGTGGGAAGCAGGATGGTTAGGCCCATGAGTGGTGGCGGGAAGCAGGATGGTTAGGCCCATGAGTGGTGGTGGGAAGCAGGATGGTTAGGCCCATGATTGGTGGGGGGAAGCAGGATGGTTAGGCCCATGAGTGGTGGGGGGAAGCAGGATGGTTAGGCCCATGAGTGGTGGGGGGAAGCAGGATGGTTAGGCCCATGAGTGGTGGTGGGAAGCAGGATGGTTAGGCCCATGAGTGGTGGTGGGAAGCAGGATGGTTAGGCCCATGAGTGGTGGTGGGAAGCAGGATGGTTAGGCCCATGAGTGGTGGGGGAGGAGGATGGTTAGGCCCATGAGTGGTGGTGGGAAGCAGGATGGTTAGGTCCATGAGTGGTGGTGGGAAGCAGGATGGTTAGGCCCATGAGTGGTGGTGGGAAGCAGGATGGTTAGGCCCATGAGTGGTGGCAGGGAGCAGGATGGTTAGGCCCATGAGTGGTGGTGGGAAGCAGGATGGTTAGGCCCATGAGTGGTGGTGGGAAGCAGGATGGTTAGGCCCATGAGTGGTGGCGGGAAGCAGGATGGTTAGGCCCATGAGTGGTGGTGGGAAGCAGGATGGTTAGGCCCATGAGTGGTGGTGGGAAGCAGGATGGTTAGGCCCATGAGTGGTGGCAGGGAGCAGGATGGTTAGGCCCATGAGTGGTGGTGGGAAGCAGGATGGTTAGGCCCATGAGTGGTGGTGGGAAGCAGGATGGTTAGGCCCATGAGTGGTGGTGGGAAGCAGGATGGTTAGGCCCATGAGTGGTGGTGGGAAGCAGGATGGTTAGGCCCATGAGTGGTGGCAGGGAGCAGGATGGTTAGGCCCATGAGTGGTGGTGGGAAGCAGGATGGTTAGGCCCATGAGTGGTGGGAAGCAGGATGGTTAGGCCCATGAGTGGGGGTGGGAAGCAGGATGGTTAGGCCCATGAGTGGTGGCAGGAAGCAGGATGGTTAGGCCCATGAGTGGTGGTGGGAAGCAGGATGGTTAGGCCCATGAGTGGTGGTGGGAAGCAGGATGGTTTAGGCCCATGAGTGGTGGTGGAGGAGGATGGTTAGGCCCATGAGTGGTGGTGGGAAGCAGGATGGTTAGGCCCATGAGTGGTGGCGGGAAGCAGGATGGTTAGGCCCATGAGTGGTGGCAGGGAGCAGGATGGTTAGGCCCATGAGTGGTGGTGGGAAGCAGGATGGTTAGGCCCATGAGTGGTGGTGGGAAGCAGGATGGTTAGGCCCATGAGTGGTGGCTGGAAGCAGGATGGTTAAGCCCATGAGTGGTGGCTGGAAGCAGGATGGTTGGGCCCATGAGTGGTGGTGGGAAGCAGGATGGTTAGGCCCATGAGTGGTGGTGGGAAGCAGGATGGTTAGGCCCATGGGTGGTGGTGGGAAGCAGGATGGTTAGGCCCATGGGTGGTGGTGGGAAGCAGGATGGTTAGGCCCATGGGTGGTGGTGGGAAGCAGGATGGTTAGGCCCATGAGTGGTGGTGGGAAGCAGGATGGTTAGGCCCATGAGTGGTGGGGGGAAGCAGGATGGTTAGGCCCATGAGTGGTGGTGGGAAGCAGGATGGTTAGGCCCATGATTGGTGGGGGGAAGCAGGATGGTTAGGCCCATGAGTTGTGGGGGGAAGCAGGATGGTTAGGCCCATGAGTGGTGGTGGGAAGCAGGATGGTTAGGCCCATGAGTGGTGGTGGGAAGCAGGATGGTTAGGCCCATGAGTGGTGGTGGGAAGCAGGATGGTTAGGCCCATGAGTGGTGGTGGGAAGCAGGATGGTTAGGCCCATGAGTGGTGGTGGGAAGCAGGATGGTTAGGCCCATGGGTGGTGGTGGGAAGCAGGATGGTTAGGCCCATGGGTGGTGGTGGGAAGCAGGATGGTTAGGCCCATGGGTGGTGGTGGGAAGCAGGATGGTTAGGCCCATGAGTGGTGGTGGGAAGCAGGATGGTTAGGCCCATGAGTGGTGGGGGGAAGCAGGATGGTTAGGCCCATGAGTGGTGGTGGGAAGCAGGATGGTTAGGCCCATGATTGGTGGGGGGAAGCAGGATGGTTAGGCCCATGAGTTGTGGGGGGAAGCAGGATGGTTAGGCCCATGAGTGGTGGTGGGAAGCAGGATGGTTAGGCCCATGAGTGGTGGTGGGAAGCAGGATGGTTAGGCCCATGAGTGGTGGTGGGAAGCAGGATGGTTAGGCCCATGAGTGGTGGCGGGAAGCAGGATGGTTAGGCCCATGAGTGGTGGTGGGAAGCAGGATGGTTAGGCCCATGATTGGTGGGGGGAAGCAGGATGGTTAGGCCCATGAGTTGTGGGGGGAAGCAGGATGGTTAGGCCCATGAGTGGTGGTGGGAAGCAGGATGGTTAGGCCCATGAGTGGTGGTGGGAAGCAGGATGGTTAGGCCCATGAGTGGTGGCGGGAAGCAGGATGGTTAGGCCCATGAGTGGTGGGGGAGGAGGATGGTTAGGCCCATGAGTGGTGGTGGGAAGCAGGATGGTTAGGTCCATGAGTGGTGGTGGGAAGCAGGATGGTTAGGCCCATGAGTGGTGGTGGGAAGCAGGATGGTTAGGCCCATGAGTGGTGGCAGGGAGCAGGATGGTTAGGCCCATGAGTGGTGGTGGGAAGCAGGATGGTTAGGCCCATGAGTGGTGGTGGGAAGCAGGATGGTTAGGTCCATGAGTGGTGGCAGGGAGCAGGATGGTTAGGCCCATGAGTGGTGGTGGGAAGCAGGATGGTTAGGCCCATGAGTGGTGGTGGGAAGCAGGATGGTTAGGCCCATGAGTGGTGGTGGGAAGCAGGATGGTTAGGTCCATGAGTGGTGGTGGGAAGCAGGATGGTTAGGCCCATGAGTGGTGGTGGGAAGCAGGATGGTTAGGCCCATGAGTGGTGGCAGGGAGCAGGATGGTTAGGCCCATGAGTGGTGGTGGGAAGCAGGATGGTTAGGCCCATGAGTGGTGGTGGGAAGCAGGATGGTTAGGCCCATGAGTGGTGGTGGGAAGCAGGATGGTTAGGCCCATGAGTGGTGGGAAGCAGGATGGTTAGGCCCATGAGTGGTGGTGGGAAGCAGGATGGTTAGGCTTATGAGACAGAGGGTGCGTCGTGGATGGGTTTTGATGTAAATAAAAGCTAACTTACTAAAAAGCTGGGGTTGAGCAAAGACAAGGCCCCACTTTTATAATACCTTGAACATTGTTCTCTATCACCATTGACCACACAGGTCTATGTTCTTACCTGTACAGGTGAATAAGTCTATGTTCTTACCTGTACAGGTGAATAAGTCTTTGTTCTTACCTGTACAGGTGAATAGAGTGTGTAAGTGTCCTGGCGGCGGGGCGCGAATTAACGAAAATTAGCCGAGTAGTTGTACCGATGTGTGGACCGGAAGTAAACAATCTCCATAGAGTTAGCATTGGGGCGATAAATAATCACTCTTTACATCGCCCCTGTAAAAGTTTAAGGATTATGGAGGCTATAGTTGAAATCGTATGCCTCTAGAGATGGATATATGCGAGTTAGAAGTCCTAAATCTATATGATCGTTGAAAGAACAGAGATTTAACCCATTGAGGGCGGGCTGATGCCTCAAGGCATCAACATCAATATGGCTCAGGGGACGGGCTGATGCCTCAAGGCATCAATTTTTATATAAATTGAAGGGGGCATAACTTGCCCCCATTTTGCACCCAATTGAGACCCATTATTTTAATTATTGAAGACCAAATTCTAGAAACTATGAAAAAATATGATCAATAACTGTTTACACCTATTAAACAATGTACATATGACACATATTATTTGAAGAAAATATTCTTAAAGTGTTTTTAAACCCTAAACCTCATGTTAAACACCCGTCCTGAAGCCCAAAAAGGGGGAAAAGGGCCCCTGTCCACCAGGCAAAAATATGTGTAAACTGCCCCCGCCCTGAATGGGTTAATATCGCGGTAACGTTGGGGCTATGGGACTTTTGCGCGACATGTCCACATGACGTCATGAAACTGCAACAGTAGCGTGACTCAAAAAATCGCCGCGGTGGACTACTTACGCGCCCTATAAGTCTTTGTTCTTACCTGTACAGGTGAATAAGTCTATGTTCTTACCTGTACAGGTGAATAAGTCTATGTTCTTACCTGTACAGGTGAATAAGTCTATGTTCTTACCTGTACAGGTGAATAAGTATATGTTCTTACCTGTACAGGTGAATAAGTCTATATTCTTACCTGTACAGGTGAATAAGTCTATGTTCTTACCTGTACAGGTGAATAAGTCTATGTTCTTACCTGTACAGGTGAATAAGTCTATGTTCTTACCTGTACAGGTGAATAAGTCTATGTTCTTACCTGTACAGGTGAATAAGTCTATGTTCTTACCTGTACAGGTGAATGAGATATTTGTGCACATGGATAATCTACCACTGGAGGAGAACCTGACACAGAAGCAGTACTGCCAGGTATGTACTGGTTAATTTACTGGGTTTATATATATTTATTATCCCTCTTGATGGGATGGTATGGTAAGCCATTTATATATATTTATTATACCTCTTGGCGGGATGGTATGGTAAGCCATTTATATATATTTATTATACCTCTTGGCGGGATGGTATGGTAAGCCATTTATATATATTTATTATACCTCTTGGCGGGATGGTATGGTAAGCCATTTATATATATTTATTATACCTCTTGGCGGGATGGTATGGTAAGCCATTTATATATATTTATTATACCTCTTGGCGGGATGGTATGGTAAGCCATTTATATATATTTATTATACCTCTTGGCGGGATGGTATGGTAAGCCATAGGCTACAGCACTGGAAAACCGTATTAGCCCCTGGGAGGTATTTACATATCATATTTACCGCTGGCTGAATTTTTGTTGAAAAAATAGGCCCATGTTCGCATCCTTATTTTCTGTATCTAAATAATTATTTTTGCGGAAAAAAGACTCAATATACATTGCTCGTAATGATAAAATATAAATGACAATAATAAGCATCTCTAAAAATATCAATATCGAAGATGAAAGGTGTTGAATCACTCATTTATTTCTAAATAAAGTAGACACTGCGGTGAAAATAGTTCGGTAATACATATGACGTCACAGAACGCTTCACTGAGCTACTCACAAAATTCCAACATGGAGGTGTCGGCAGAGTCCAAGATTTTTAATACAATTTATAATCAAATTCTAGCTGACCTTATCGATACAACTTTGTTGGAAATCGCCAACGACACCTATGACGAAGAATATATTTTTGTTCCGGAGGATGTGATGAAAGATATCTTAGACAATAGCTGGGCAGAAGATGCTGCAGTAGATGCAAATGATCCAGTGAATGAAGTCAAGCAGACGCTATTTGGGCCTTCCTCCGACTCCGAGCCTACCAAGCCTACATATTTGCGGATACAAGAAATCAAAGAGTTCATAAATAACCAAGGCCAGATTCAGGAAGAAATAATCAAAAATGCTTGCGAACTGGAGAAATACATATCCAAAAGAAGAAACATTAACACCTTCCCCAGATTCATGGCAACGTCAGTGTACATAATAACTATAATATGAATAAGTAGAAAGGTTCAAATAAAAGCCATTTTGTTCTGTTAAACTTACTTGATTTCTCGTGTCATCCTTTCGATAGGTAATCCAAACTGAAAATGCTGGCAAGCACGCTCGCATGAAAACATCATGTGCAGTTAGTAAAAAATTGATATTTAATCTGGATTTGTTGGAAAATCACGAAAGTAATGTTGATTATTATGAAAATATGGATTGTATTTAATACTTTAAATCTCAATATTCGCAGAATTCAGAAAAGCCTGAGAAAAATATAGGACTATTTCTTGTTGTGTAATACATTCCACCGCATCACGCTCCTTGCTCAAGCGTGCATTGATATATTCCCCACTCAACCCGAAGTAAACAAGCTGGCCTGCATAGGCGGGGGTTATAGGCGGGGTTATCTCCCTTGGGCTACGCAGTTTCGTCTTTCGTTCTTTCATTAGAGCTTTTATTCACATCGAAGTGGAAGTAAAAAAAGTAATGGCTGAATGAGATTGACACAGAATGAAGTTTGTTGGAACATTCTTGTTAGGACTTTAGCCCCATCTATAAAATACATGTGTACTGGGTCCGCCACCCGGAATACATCAACGCTGCCGACCATCGCCGACTACCATCCAGGCTACGACAGCGGGGGCACTTCTACTGGAGCCGGAGATGACCACCAGTTCCGGCCGCTTCCGTCAGAGGGCGACATACGTCATCGTGCCGACAGCACTGCAGACACCCTCCGACGGACGGTAGGCAGAGGATACTACTACCTCTGCAAGGGGATCCAGGCTTTGCTTAAAACTACGGACTCGAGCCGCGCCGCGGACTGAGATACTTCTGTTGTTTAAATTATGCACCCTTTGTTCAGAGACAATACCTTTGTAACTGTATACCTTTGGGTAATAAACACGGTTCAAACGAATTTCCTCGTATTCGTGATTCTTTCCCAAATATTTCTGTCAACATATTTGAGATTATTTATGAGAGCTAGTATATATGATACTGGAATCATTTAGATTCATCATCTGAAATATTTAATATATGATGCATTTGTTATATTGCAGGTGACCAGATTATCCATTAAGGTAATTAAACCACAGATTGTTATATTGCAGGTGACCAGATTATCCATGAAGGTAATTAAACCACAGATTGGTTTAACAATAGGAAACATCTTCATCATAAGCAAGACTACTCTATTCTCGGTATGGACAGGGGTTCTTATTGAGTTGTGGCTTTCTATAGTACCCTAGTAGACTGGAGGCAGAATTTCAAAGGGGGCTTAGAAATCACTTTAGGAGGTACAGAATGTTAGAGGGTGGCATCCACCCTGGATTGGTAGCCTGACTATTACTCATTAAATTCATGGTGGATGCCATTTGCGCTGACCTATATTTGCTGAGAAAATCCAAGATGGTCTCATTTTTCAAAAGGTGAATTTACAACTCCTGCATGCAGAATCAGGTGGCTGGTATCAATCAATAGATAATGATGTGCCCTAAACATGGTTTCCTTTAACCTAAGATGTTAATGCATTGTCCTCAGAGTTATTGGAAAAAAACCTAAAAGAGAGTCAGAAAAATTGATGGCCATCTTGGATTTTCTTGGCAAATATAGGTCAGCGCAAGTGGCATCCACCATGAATTTAATCAGTAATGGTCAGGCTACCAATCCAGGGTGGATGCCACCCTCTAACATTCCGTACCTCCTAAAGTAAAATTTGAAAATTCTGCCTTCATTCTATAGTGAATCATGCTTTACTAACTACCTTCTTTCTATAGTACCCTAGTGAATCATGCTTTATTAACTACCTTCTTTCTATAGTACCCTAGTGAATCATGTTTTATTAACTACCTTCTTTCTATAGTACCCTAGTGAATCATGTTTTATTAACTACCTTCTTTCTATAGTACCCTAGTGAATCATGTTTTATTAACTACCTTCTTTCTATAGTACCCTAGTGAATCATGTTTTATTAACTACCTTCTTTCTATAGTACCCTAGTGAATCATGCTTTACTAACTACCTTCTTTCTATAGTACCCTAGTGAATCATGCTTTATTAACTACCTTCTTTCTATAGTACCCTAGTGAATCATGCTTTATTAACTACCTTCTTTCAGTAGAGGATTACATTCTTAAACTACTGCCTTAGTCAACCACACAAATGAAATCAAACTCTACACCTTCAACTGGTTATATTTTTCAGATTCTACTATCGATCATCACTTATCTAATTGTGACACTACAGTTTAAACAAGGCTTTGGTTAGCGAGTTGCATGATGTGACATAACCTTGAAGCTAAACAGTTACTTTATATGTCTATTACCCAGTGAATGCATTTATGAATATTTTCGTGGTACACTATTGAGATCTACTTGGAGTGGCTTGCCATAGGGTTACCATTGGGTAGCTTTGATGTTTACTCAAAGTAGGTCTCAGACAGAGTGTATGCAGATCAAGGCGTGTCCAGCATGGGTTGGCATCATAAGAAATGGGTCATGGAAGTAAATAAAAATCACCTAAAATATAACAACGATTGGTACAAATAACACCACACTTCTATCATTTTTGTCCAGTCATATGTAAAAATGTGAACAAAAATGTAAATTTCCAAGAAGTCCCTGTAGTAAAACTTATTGTTGTTTGAGGGAAAAACACCCAAAAACAATCAAATATTGTATATTTGATGTTACTAAGATATACCATTTGAATCGCTGTAATTTAATACTTACTGTCTCGATGTTAAACTGACTTACATTCTTCTGGAATATTGAATCTGTAACACTTAATTCTTGTAGTTGGGTTTTGCATGAGATTATCATTGTATAAAAATGGACCCAATAAAATTTATTAAAAAACAATAAAGTGGCCCGGTCAGGAATCTGGGTACTAGATGGCATCGGGTGTAGCCTAGGGGTTGTCCAAGATCCTTTATCTTGATGACCTTAAGACCTCTGTGTGTCATATAGTTGTGTATTGTAGGCCTTTATCTTGATGACCATAAGACCTCTGTGTGTGTCTGTGTGTCACATAGTTGTGTATTGAAGGCCTTCATCTTGACGGACAGCATCTAATCGCCTATGTGTACATAGCGTGGCTATTCATTGAACATTCGACCGATGCCCGATAAATCGGGTCTCTCGCTATATACTTACGCACAACGAGGGGATATGTGTTTTCCGATGTATTTTCCCCGTAAAACTACGCTATTATCACTCTCTACCTATATCAGTGATACTACTCTACAACATGGATGGAAGGAATAGTTTCATAAGGCCATATTTAAAAAACGAACAAAAAATGTGGTTACCGAATTCCGTTCCAAACATTGCTTACCGAACATTGCCAAATAAGTACCTATCAACACTCTACCTACCGGGTGGAGTTGGTCAGGCTCAACAGAGCATGACCAACGTTTGTCAACACAACAATCAAGAGCTTTGTGTGGGAGGGGGAGGCTAGACGGTCCAATAGACTATAGAGAGAGGTTAACTTTTTCTCATCAGCTAATTTATCACAGTAAAATGTAGAATCTGAGGCGATTTACTTCTGGATGACCTTAAGACCTCTGTGTGTCTGTGTGTCTGTGTGTCATATAGTTGTGTATTGTAGGCCTTTACCTTGATGACCATAAGACCTCTGTGTGTCTGTATGAGGGGTCTACTTGTGTCCAAAGGTAATCCCTCAGCTTCAGGAGAATAAAACTCTATAGGTTTTGCTGGCCTGGTCTTATTGCATGTTATTTCTCATCTGTATGTATCTAACTAGACTTATATCATATGTTGTCTGAAGTACCCCAGTGGTAACTGTGACCACTCTCATGTCCTCATGTGGTTATATCTCCCACCTCAACCACCAGGTGGCAGCAGTTAGATTGTGCTATCATTCATACCCATGTATAGCTCCATCCACACACCTGTGACTATATATACTTTTCATTTATTACTGGAATAATTATGACTAATTATGAATTACTCACGTATTATAGAGGTCCCTTCTTGTTGGAATAATTGGTTTTAGACATTAAGGTAATATTTTTTTTAATAAATTTGATTGGCAAAGTTTCACATTACCGTGATAGTTCTGATTCATTATGTACAGAAGAAAATTGACAAACTAGAACGTTTAAACTTTAGTATACCATAAAGGATATATACAAGGGTATATTAGTGTAATTTCATAATTTTTCAGGAAATATAACTATTATTGCAAACGGGTATAAAAACGGGACACGTTTATAAATAATTCCATTCTTCTATTTTGCCAAATCGTGGGTACTCCCACGAGTTTAGATCATGATCGAAAATCGTAGATGCACCCATGATAAGTTGTAGACCTCATTATAGGAGTCTATGATAAATGGCAGCACTCTCTACACATTACCAATGAAGCGTAGAGGCAGCGGTGATTGAAGTTGAAATCGCAGATGACCTTTCATTTCACCTACAATGAATCGTACATCTCAAATTGCCGCTGAATCGCCATTGAAATCGTGCCTGTGTAGGGTATTTGGCACGATTTGGGACCCACGATCTGATGTACAATCTAAAATGGACAATTCTAAATCGTACAACAGATTGTGAACCTCAAATCAGCCTCCAAATCGTGCATATGTATTCAGGGCTTTAGCAATGTTCAGCCCTCTTGTCGTTTACTGTGCCAAAGCTGTAGTGATGACAAGTCGATGAAGTTGTTGTTGATTTGACAAAAATCTTATGGACTACCTAATCGCAAACTCATCACTAACGATTGTGTCATGGCTAACCTTATTTATTAAATTATATCAGTGAGAACATCACCAGGCAGGAAGGCATCAAATAGCATGCTTTACCCCCTGAACACTGGTCTTGATGAATAGCTGTTTCTTGCTGAATTAATATTATTCAGCAAAAGAAACATACCAATATTTCAACCTATAGTGTGGCCTTCAGCGGTGACCAATATAATTTCTTTTTCTTTTTTTTTGAATATTTGTTTTGGGCCATACATCTAACAAGTTATCAAAATATGCATAACTGACTAAGGTGGTTGATTTTGTGTATTGCCATTCAAATTCAAATTCAAGTTCAAAATCTTAAGTCAAAAATACTATTATTAGTTACTAAGGTGTTATCACAACCACAACAAACCTACATAATAAAGATAAAAAATGAATCAATGTTACATAATGCACACAAGTGTATATTTGTGAAAAGTCTTCAAAATATCATAAATACTTATTGGACTATTAGACTGTTTACTATCATTGGAATCGGCTTGATCTTATCTTTTCAAATATAATGATATCTCAAAATCTATTTTTTGCGACTTATGACTCATTTTGCTGAAACACATCACATATGTCGTGAACTCTCTACAGGTGATTTGTGAGTACGTTGTGACAGTAACTATCCAGCCTGTGATAATCTATTTACTATACAGCACCCAGCTTTGGTATCCTTCTGGACTAAGGGAAAGTAAAACCAGACAACAATATCTCTTTCCATAGCTTTATTTGCCCCTCAGCACTTCTGACACAAGGTGCAAGGTCAGACAATGTCTTTCCATAGCTTTATTTGCCCCTCAGCACTTCTGACACAAGGTGCAAGGTCAGACAATGTCTTTCCATAGCTTTATTGCCCCTCAGCACTTCTGACACAAGGTGCAAGGTCAGACAATGTCTTTCCATAGCTTTATTACCCCCTCAGCACTTCTGACACAAGGTGCAAGGTCAGACAATGTCTTTCCATAGCTTTATTTCCCCCTCAGCACTTCTGACAGAAGGTGCAAGGTCAGACAATGTCTTTCCATAGCTTTATTACCCCCTCAGCACTTCTGACACAAGGTGCAAGGTCAGACAATGTCTTTCCATAGCTTTATTTCCCCCTCAGCACTTCTGACAGAAGGTGCAAGGTCAGACAATGTCTTTCCATAGCTTTATTTCCCCCTCAGCACTTCTGACAGAAGGTGCAAGGTCAGACAATGTCGGACAAGTATTCCATGATAGTCACAAATATAATCTGTACATAAACAAGGTGTGTAAATACACATGATCGACTCAAACAAAGTACATGAAGAAGTGGTACAGGAGATAGATAATACATTACCAATTGACAACATTATACACATTCTGGTGTAGACGAACGGTTGATAAGTAACCTGTAGATAGGGTAAACTTGACATTTATTACACAGTAAAAACAGAACAGATCCGAAAGGCTTGAAAGGCTGAGCAAGCATTGCTGCAACATAAACCTAGAAGGCCGACCCAGTTATATAATAATAACAACCACAAGTCAGGCTAGACTTTTGTTGAACCTCATATCCACTATACATTTTAATAAAATACAAACTATTATTTCACCCTTGATATGCTCAGTCCATAGAGATAACATAGGCTCTGTATAGGCTCTGTATATTATTCAACGATGACGGTCGCAGGACTACCATCCCTTGACCGTCATCAGTGAATATTCACTCCAGCCTTGAATCCCGGGTAGTTCTATGTATATATATGACCCATTCTCACGAGAATGGTGCAGTCCATCCAAAAAGGGTAAAACTTATATTGTGTTTGATCGATCTGAGAATTAGTAGGTTTGATGGTAATATATAGGCGGTAATATGTCTGAGTTTGCCATTGAATTAGACCATTAGTTTTTGTATAGGAGGTTATCAAAGATTGGTTTAGAAAAGTTAGTGTAAAAACGTCGCACACCCCTCCATTTCTTAGTAATGAACATTTTCCTAATTTAATTTGTATATCATCAATTATTTCTATCACCATTCTCTAACTAAATGTTTTCTTGATGTAATAGCTATGAAAGTTTTTTTCTTTCCTGTATAAAACGTTTCAAATCAGGGACATCAACTAAAGTCAGAAACTGGATTTTCATATCAATCAGATGAAACATCCTATCATTGACTGTGTTTTATTTATTATTCTCAAATCGTTCTATTTTTTCTGTTATAATATGATCATGTAGTGATCTTTCGGATCCGATCCGCTCAACTACGCCAATAAAAGACTCCAACAAGGAAAGACCTTTTGCACACCTTTTATTGAGCAACACGGGACAAGCTCCCCAACGACCTGACCAGTGGAGATGGTCCGGCCACCTCATAAACCACACACCAACACAAACATGGTGTCACATCCGCAGGTTGATATACAATACAAAGAGATGACAAACCTATTCTCGGAAGTTATGAACACAAGTGTGGTACAAAAGGCTTGTACATAACAAGATAAAGAGCGACATATACACAGGGTAAAATAAGAACATTAAGGAAACTTCTTCCTAAAAGGCAAATGTTAATGGTATAAGCTGGTACTGCCCACTGGGTTAGTACAAGTGTACCAACCTCAGCGGACAGCACCACACAACAATAAGACTGGACACTAAATGTCCCATACCTTTCTTATACAATACCCAAACCCACTACAATCAAATATTATCTTTTACCCCTGAGTATGATTAGTTACCTTGATTGTTGGTAAATTATCCTCATTTTAAGGCTTCAAATTTGGGCGACGTTTTTTCTGGGTGAAAAAACGTCGCCCATTCTATGTCAAATTTAGTCAATTATATAAAGCTTGATTGTTATTTTTGGTGTTTTTAATACATGACTGATACCATTTTAGACCATTTTAGCATTCTTTTTTTTAAATTTGTCATTTATGACAATATTCACTCAAGGATGGTGACGTTTTCATGCATTAGAGTCATATACGATGTGCCACAGGAAAATGAGTCACAAATCACAAAAGTGACATTATTCAAAGTGATTAATCATCAGGTTTCTTAATTGGAATATTCTCATTTTTGGAGTGCTTAGTCCTAGTTATCATAGCAATGTCTGTACCAAAGTTCAGGACAGTGTATTGAATATATCCTTCAATTTCTAAGATTATCCTATGGAGTATATTTTGCTACTTTACTGGTAATTTCCCATTCAGAAATATTGAAAACTTTTTTTCAAACATGAATACATGAATACATCAAACATAAAATATGGAAACATTTCTTAGATGTCCTCAATGTTTTCATCATTGGAATACACTTGATCATATCTTTTCAATAATCATGATATCTCAAATTATTTTTTATATGACTCGTGACTCATTTTCCTGAAACACATCACATGAATCATGAGAAAAAACGTCGCCCAATGAACACAGCCCAGTATTTAAATCAGGAAAGATATTTTGAGATTATTTTGTCAAGTAATTCTTGAAGCTTAATCATATTTAAACATTAGGTGAAAAATAATTGAATTTGGCTAATATTTGGAAAAATATGTGAAAAAACGTCGCCAGGTGGCGACGTTTTTTCCACTGATTATATGCTGATTATCAGGATTTCTGTTGATTGTAAGTAATAAGTATCTTCCAATGGTGGTATATGTGTGTCTCCAAGCCTATAGTTATGGAATCAGACTATTTTGAGAAAATTTATTTAATAATTTTAAAAAGCACAGCCATTTTGTCTGGCGACGTTTTTTCACCCCAATTTAGCCATTTTCTTATAGATTGAGTTGAGAGCATAGATTCTGCCAATATATTTAACCTTAATATATCATTTTGTTTGGTTTTCATCCCCTATTCTATGCCATGAATTTTATTCATGTATATTAATTCAATTGGATTTTTTTCTATAATAACTAGTATTTAGATAGTGATTATTTGGGTATTTCTCCTGATTTGATAGTACATAATTAATAAAAGACGGATGCATCTGGTCAATTCATTTGTCTTTCAGATCAGAATCGACCAAGTTATTGACCAATCAATGAAAAAAATGGGGGGTTGCACTACTTTCGTGAGAATGGGCCATATATATAGAAGAAAAAGTACTAAAACAAAGTTATCATTCAAAGGAAACTTTTAAAAGTAGGATTCTAAGGTCCCTCTGCGACGTACATCAGTTGTCCAGCAATGGAAGCCACCACAGAATTTGAAGGCATCCCTGAAAGGCACGAGAACGCTTTCAATGCCCAGCTTGTCCATCATCTTTATCATCCCCACCTCCTCCTTCTCCACCAAAGCACGCTTGGGATCCAGCATCAGGAAGTTGGTTGCGAGATTGACACTTCCACCATAAAAACCATGCGCTGCAAGAAATATGAGCACAAAGTTGATGAGGATGCTGTACTCTGAGGTCGGATTTAACTTAGCTACAGTCATACACAAATCAAACACTTTGAAAAAGACAATCTGATGAATATTAGTTTGTGAATAATGACTCTTTTTTCTGGAATACATGAGTAAATCTGGCAATAGCTGTGCATTTGGCCAGAGCTATAAATAACCCAGGTGGGAATAGACCAGGGGTTAAAGATCGTCCAGGCCAGGGTTGGAGGTTTTAGTTGAGAAAAGACCAGGCGCTCAAAGACGCAGGTAGAAAAAAAATCAAATTTCATTGGTTCAAAGTTTTAGAAGATATATTCAGAAAAAAACATTAGAAATCATACTTACATGGTTTGATATTTTGTTCTGGAGAATCAACTATTTTCCACCCAGCTTTTGTAAAAACATCTTTTTGATCAAATGGCTTCCTGTTAGGATTTTGTATAGCGAGCCCGGGCTGTAGAAGGATGAATGTGGTGTCAATGTGATGTGGTCGTTCACCTCCAAATGTCACCTGGTGTACTCGAATACCTTGGGGGGCCAGGTGTCGCCGCATCCACTCTATGCCAGACTCATTGGTCACCTAAATGTTGAAAAAGGAAACATGGAAATTTGGTTTAAACATTTAATGTATTATTGATATGACTCTGGAAATAAGAAAATGGTGGATGTTTTATTCAGCTGAGTGATGCTTATTTTTAGAAGTTTCCAATGTTTTGATTATCTTAGATCCTTCCTTAGTACCATATTTCACCGATAGAACGCCAGGGCGTTTATTTTATTTTCAGGCCACTCTTACCCCCGGCGCTTATTCGAGGCAGGCGTTTATACGGGGCAGGCATTCATTGTTTTATGTTAATGAATACCCATGCTGTAACAGTGATATGTTATCATATCTCGGTTGTTGCCGCTTTCCACAATATAAACAATTATCCAAAGCATCATATATATGCTCTTTGAAGGGTCTAAGAGGTTCATTCAGGGCTGGCATTTATTTATTTCATGATGTTAAATGACCCGGCTCTTTTTCGGGGCAGGCGTTTATTTGAGACCCGACATTCTATCGGTGAAATACGGTAAATACATATCTATCTTGATCCACAGTGGGACGGGGATGGGGTCGATATGTACAAAAATGTGGTTGGTTTCTTATAATAAGAATGGCTCAATGGCTAATAAGAATGTTTCAACATGAGTCAGAGTAACGTTAGCATTGTTGATACTAAGTCCATGTTTCATAGAAAACTTTTGAATTCTTAAATTGAATTCAAAGTAAGTGAAAAACATGTGAAAAATTGTTTGTCAGTAGATCTAGGGCTATAGATCTAGCCCTTTCAACCATTTGTTTCCGTTTGTTCAATCTGCGCTATATATAGACCAGGAATGTGATCTCTGGCACTATGACGTCATGTGGAGGCCCTTCCAGTTGAAGACTTCTGCTTTATAGCTTGGCTTTGATTATTTTTTGCTTATGAAAACAGCTGGAGATGATGAGTAATAAAATTTACATTAATGGGACACTTAGAGATTTTTACTGCAGTGGCTTGCTCAGTTGATTCAACTTC
Organism: Sthenelais limicola; assembly: GCA_942159475.1. NCBI lineage: Eukaryota > Metazoa > Annelida > Polychaeta > Phyllodocida > Sigalionidae > Sthenelais > Sthenelais limicola. Next base: position 2,647,050 of record OW804100.1, on the reverse strand, counting down.
ACCTATTATCACTCACCACTGGCTGTATTTGCTTGATCAGATGTACTTCAAATTTGTCTATGAACATGTAACAGCAGTAACAATGAATGACATAATTATAACAGCAGCAGAATATTGATAAATCAAGTCCTATAAGTCATAATATGAGTAACTCTTGTATAAACATATACAAGCTGCTGCATATTGATAAATTCATATCCTATAATAAGTCATGAGTAAATGGCTTAAGATTCAGTTTGTGGTACTATAGCTGAGAACGTGCAGCCTTGATATGAAATACTTTACAGCGTCTACATATGATATTAATGCATTTCACTCATTAATGATATAAACTTGTGCCATTGTGACTGCTTTAGATCAACCACCTTCTAGTCTCTGTGAATAAAACCCCTAGTATACACCCAGTCACCTGGCATTGAGAGGAAGATTTTATAACCACTAGCCATTGCAAATTTAGAATATAGTCCTGGGTCGGGTTTGAAAAAGTGGGTTTATAAAACGTATGGTTTTTGACATCAAATGAAAGCTGAGATACCAAACAGTCCAATGAAGATGATAACACATTCTAGAAAGTAGCCATTTGACTTTTTACTAGGGGTCAAAAGTTCCCCAAAATATAATATTACCATCATCATTATTATTGATGAAATAAATCCAGTAATTACCATGCTGTGTTATTATTATTGATGATATAAATCCAGTAATTACCATGCTGCGTTGTTATTATTGATGATATAAATCCAGTAATTACCATGCTGCATCATTATTATTGATAATATAAATCCAGTAATTACCATGCTGCATTATTATTATTGATAATATAAATCCAGTAATTACCATGCTGCATTATTATTATTGATGATATAAATCCAGTAATTACCATGCTGCATTAATATTATTGATGATATAAATCCATTAATTACCATGCTGCATTATTATTATTGATGATATAAATCCAGTAATTACCATGCTGCATTATTATTATTGATGATATAAACCAGTAATTACCATGCTGCATCATTATTATTGATAATATAAATCCAGTAATTACCATGCTGCATTGTTATTATTGATGATATAAACCAGTAATTACCATGCTGCATTATTATTATTGATGATATAAATCCAGTAATTACCATGCTGCATTATTATTATTGATGATATATATCCAGTAATTACCATGCTGCATTATTATTATTGATCATATAAATCCAGTAATTACCATGCAGCATTGTTATTATTGATGATATAAATCCAGTAATTACCATGCTGCATTATTATTATTATTGATGATATAACTCATGTAATTACCATGCCGCATTATTATTATTGATGATATAAATCCAGTAATTACCATGCTGCATTATTATTATTGATCATATAAATCCAGTAATTACCATGCTGCATTGTTATTATTGATGATATAAAACCAGTAATTACCATGCTGCGTTGTTATCATTGATGATATGAATCCAGTAATTACCATGCTGCATTGTTATTATTGATGATATAAATCCAGTAATTACCATGCTGCATTATTATTATTGATGATATAAATCCAGTAATTACCATGCTGCATTATTATTATTATTGATGATATAAATCCAGTAATTACCATGCTGCATTATTTTTATTGATGATATAAAACCAGTAATTACCATGCTGCGTTGTTATTATTGATGATATAAATCCAGTAATTACCATGCTGCATTATTATTATTGATGATATAAATCCAGTAATTACCATGCTGCATTATTATTATTGATCATATAAAACCAGTAATTACCATGCTGCATTATTATTATTATTGATGATATAAATCCAGTAATTACCGAGCTGCATTATTATTATTGATGATATAAATCCAGTAATTACCATGCTGCATTATTATTATTGATGATATAAACCAGTAATTATCATGCTGCATTATTATTATTGATCATATAAATCCAGAAATTACCATGCTGCGTTGTTATTATTGATGATATAAGTCCAGTAATTACCTTGCTGCATTATTATTATTGATAGTATAAATCCAGTAATTACCATGCTGCATTATTATTATTGGTGATATAAACCAGTAATTACCATGCTGCGTTGTTATTATTGATAATATAAATCCAGTGATTACCATGCTGCGTAGTTATTATTGATGATATAAATCCAGTAATTACCATGCTGCATTATTATTATTGATGATATAAGTCCAGTAATTACCATGCTGCATTATTATTATAGATGATATAAATCCAGTAATTACCCTGCTGCATTATTATTACTGGTAGGATAAATCCAGTAATTACCATGCTGCATTATTATTATTGATGATATAAATCCAGTAATTACCATGCTGCATTATTATTATTGATAGTATAAATCCAGTATTTACCATGCTGCATTATTATTACTGATGATATAAATCCAGTAATTACCATGCTGCATGATTATTATTGATGATATAAGTCCAGTAATTACCATGCTGCATTGTTATTATTGATGATATAAATCCAGTAATTACCATGCTGCATTATTACTATTGATGATATAAATCCAGTAATTACCATGCTGCATTATTATTATTGATGATATAAATCCAGTAATTACCATGCTGCGTAGTTATTATTGATGATATAAATCCAGTAATTACCATGCTGCATTATTATTATTGATGATATAAATCCAGTAATTACCATGCTGCATTATTATTATAAATGATATAAATCCAGTAATTACCCTGCTGCATTATTATTACTGGTAGGATAAATCCAGTAATTACCATGCTGCATCATTATTATTGATGATATAAATCCAGTAATTACCATGCTGCATTATTATTATTGATAGTATAAATCCAGTATTTACCATGCTGCATTATTATTATTGATGATATAAATCCAGTAATTACCATGCTGCATAATTATTATTGATGATATAAGTCCAGTAATTGCCATGCTGCATTGTTATTATTGATGATATAAATCCAGTAATTACCATGCTGCATTATTACTATTGATGATATAAATCCAGTAATTACCATGCTGCGTAGTTATTATTGATGATATAAATCCAGTAATTACCATGCTGCATTATTATTATTGATGATATAAATCCAGTAATTACCATGCTGCATTATTATTATAAATGATATAAATCCAGTAATTACCCTGCTGCATTATTATTACTGGTAGGATAAATCCAGTAATTACCATGCTGCATCATTATTATTGATGATATAAATCCAGTAATTACCATGCTGCATTATTATTATTGATAGTATAAATCCAGTATTTACCATGCTGCATTATTATTATTGATGATATAAATCCAGTAATTACCATGCTGCATAATTATTATTGATGATATAAGTCCAGTAATTGCCATGCTGCATTGTTATTATTGATGATATAAATCCAGTAATTACCATGCTGCATTATTATTATTGATGATATAAATCCAGTAATTACCATGCTGCATCATTATTATTGATGATATAAATCCAGTAATTACCCTGCTGCATTATTATTATTGATCATATAAAACCAGTAATTACCATGCTGCGTTGTTATTATTGATGATATAAATCCAGTAATTACCATGCTGCATTGTTATTATTGATAGTATTAATCCAGTAATAACCATGCTGCATTGTTATTATTGATGATATAAATCCAGTAATTACCATGCTGCATTGTTATTATTGATGATATAAATCCAGTAATTACCATGTTGCATTATTATTATTGATAGTATAAATCCAGTAATAACCATGCTGCATTGTTATTATTGATGATATAAATCCAGTAATTACCACGCTGCATTGTTATTATTGATGATATAAAACCAGTAATTACCATGCTGCGTTGTTATTATTGATGATATAAATCCAGTAATAACCATGCTGCATTGTTATCATTGATGATATAAATCCAGTAATTACCATGCTGCATTGTTATTATTGATGATATAAAACCAGTAATTACCATGCTGCATTATTATTATTGATGATATAAATCCAGTAATTACCATGCTGCATTATTATTATTATTGATGATATAAATCCAGTAATTACCATGCTGCATTGTTATTATTGATGATATAAAACCAGTAATTACCATGCTGCGTTGTTATTATTGATGATATAAATCCAGTAATAACCATGCTGCATTGTTATTATTGATGATATAAATCCAGTAATTACCATGCTGCATTGTTATTATTGATGATATAAAACCAGTAATTACCATGCTGCATTATTATTATTGATGATATAAACCAGTAATTATCATGCTGCATTATTATTATTGATCATATAAATCCAGTAATTACCATGCTGCGTTGTTATTATTGATGATATAAGTCCAGTAATTACCTTGCTGCATTATTATTATTGATAGTATAAATCCAGTAATTACCATGCTGCATTATTATTATTGATGATATAAACCAGTAATTACCATGCTGCGTTGTTATTATTGATAATATAAAACCAGTGATTACCATGCTGCATTGTTATTATTGATGATATAAATCCAGTAATTACCATGCTGCATTATTATTATTGATGATATAAGTCCAGTAATTACCATGCTGCATTATTATTATAGATGATATAAATCCAGTAATTACCCTGCTGCATTATTATTACTGGTAGGATAAATCCAGTAATTACCATGCTGCATTATTATTATTGATGATATAAATCCAGTAATTATCATGCTGCATTATTATTATTGATCATATAAATCCAGAAATTACCATGCTGCATTGTTATTATTGATGATATAAATCCAGTAATTACCATGCTGCATTGTTATTATTGATGATATAAATCCAGTAATTACCATGTTGCATTATTATTATTGATAGTATAAATCCAGTAATAACCATGCTGCATTGTTATTATTGATGATATAAATCCAGTAATTACCATGCTGCATTGTTATTATTGATGATATAAAACCAGTAATTACCATGCTGCGTTGTTATTATTGATGATATAAATCCAGTAATAACCATGCTGCATTGTTATTATTGATGATATAAATCCAGTAATTACCATGCTGCATTGTTATTATTGATGATATAAAACCAGTAATTACCATGCTGCATTATTATTATTATTGATGATATAAATCCAGTAATTACCATGCTGCATTATTATTATTATTGATGATATAAATCCAGTAATAACCATGCTGCATTGTTATTATTGATGATATAAATCCAGTAATTACCATGCTGCATTATTATTATTGATCATATAAAACCAGTAATTACCATGCTGCATCATTATTATTGATCATAAAAATCCAGTATTTACCATGCTGCATTATTATTATTGATGATATAAATCCAGTAATTACCATGCTGCATTATTATTATTGATGATATAAATCCAGTAATTACCATGCTGCATTATTATTATTGATCATATAAATCCATTAATTACCATGCTGCATTATTATTGATCATATAAAACCAGTAATTACCATGCTGCATCATTATTATTGATCATAAAAATCCAGTAATTACCATGCGGCATCATTATTATTGATCATTTAAATCCAGTAATTACCATGCTGCATTATTATTATTGATGATATAAAACCAGTTATTACCATGCTGCATTGTTATTATTGATGATATAAAACCAGTAATTACCATGCTGCGTTGTTATTATTGTTAATATAAATCCAGTAATTACCATGCTGCATTATTATTATTGATGATATAAAACCAGTTATTACCATGCTGCATTGTTATTATTGATGATATAAATCCAGTAATTACCATGCTGCGTTGTTATTATTGATGATATAAAACCAGTAATTACCATGCTGCGTTGTTATTATTGATGATATAAATCCAGTAATTACCATGCTGCGTTATTATTATTATTGATGATATAAATCCAGTAATTACCATGCTGCATCATTATTATTGATGATATAAAACCAGTAATTACCATGCTGCATTATTATTATTGATGATATAAGTCCAGTATGTACCGTGCTGCATCATTAATATTATTGATGATATAAATCCAGTAATTACCATGCTGCATTATTATTATTGATGATATAAATCCAGTAATTACCATGCTGCATTATTATTATTGATGATATAAATCCAGTAATTACCATGCTGCATTATTATTATTGATGATATGAATCCAGTAATTACCATGCTGCATCATTATTATTGATGATATAAAACCAGTAATTACCATGCTGCGTTGTTATTATTGATAGTATAAATCCAGTAATTACCATGCTGCATCATTATTATTGATGATATAAATCCAGTAATTACCATGCTGCATTATTATTATTGATGATATAAATCCAGTAATTACCATGCTGCATTATTATTATTATTGATAGTATAAATCCAGTAATTACCATGCTGCGTTGTCCAAATACATCCCGGCCTGCCCTAGTGAAGTCAGCAGCATCAAAGCATGGCTCAAACTCTGTCGTCAGATACTCATTCTTGGTCAAATCCTGGCAGCAAGAAATCAAAGTAAAAATATGTATTAGAAAACTTTACAATGGTCCTAGGGGGTGTATAAATGTCTCATAATAATGTTTTTGAGATGAGTCAGATCGTCTGAAAATGTATAATGTGTAGCTCTACACATAAATGGATTGATTTATGATATTTTTTATCATATTGAACTGTAATTTGATTATCTATTTTTAGTAATTTGATTATCGTTTCTCAGCTAAAGTGTCTATGGCCAAGACAACACTTTGCACCGCCTGGATGAGCAACATCTGTTGGTGCAGTTTAGACGCGGTTGAGTAAGATTCTGGGGGGTCTTTTTGTCACTTTATTACATACGTGTGTGATTTCATGTGTGCTATTCGGGGGTGCTATTCGAAAAGTCAAATAGCACACATGTGCTATTTGAGCGGGGCATTAACACGTGACCAATATGACGCAATTTCATTGGGTTGCCGACATTGCGCACTTGGTGACGTTGCGCTCTGCTGTGTAGCGCTGCCTTGCACGTTTCGAAAGTTTTCAAGCTAAGTTCCGATAATTTGTCAAGAAAAACAGCACTAAGAAGGTAAACATAACAAATAAATTGATGAATATGTATGTAATAAATATCTAATAGCCCTCTGTTCGGTTTCAAATCGATCTCGACGGAGGGTCAAATCTCACTCCACCCCTTTGGGGTGTCGTGCGATTTGACCCTCCGTCTCGATCGATTTGAAACCTCCATCGGGCCATTAGATATATATAGACCACGCTTGGTCCTTCTGGCAACTTCCAGTTTAAGTGTTTTTTTCACCAGATCTTATTCTTGAAATGTTCTGAATCTTAGAGGGTTTAGCACTTATTGTCATATAAATCCATGTACAAGATTTCGGAACATTGTATCAAGTATATCTATGCGTTTTGAAGGCCTTTGTATGGAGTATATATAGTTACTTTACTGGGAATTACCCATCCAGAAACATTGCAAACATTTTTTTTCAAGGATGAAAATGCCAAACCTAAAATATAGAAATACTTATAAGGTGTCTTAGTGTTTACTATCATTGAAATCAGCTTGATCTCAATATCCATATGTCGACTTATGACTCATTTTCCTAAAACGGATCACACATACGCTGTTAATGTTTAATTATAAAACCGTAAAGACTTGCCTTGTTATAAAGTTCATCCGTCATGGTGGGCTTGGGTGCTGTGGTCCATTTTGCACCTTTATTGAAATATTCTTTGATAAGTTTCCTGTACGGTCTGTACTCAAAGAAACGTGTTCTCTGTGCCATGGGAGCCTCAATGATCTCTTCCCCGATCACCATGAGAATATCTCTAGGCATGGCAGCATAATAGCCTACAAAACAGGAGCGTTCAGTCAGAATAGTATTGTTTTACCATAACATTACTCCTGTTCAGTTCAACTACAGCACAGGGGTGTAATAAAGTGTGGCATACAATGCTGAAGGTATAGGTTACTACAGCACATGGGTGTAATAAAGTGTGGCATACAATGCTGAGGGTATAGGTAACTGCAGCACAGGGATGTAATAAAGTGTGGCATACAATACTGAAGGTATAGGCAACTACGGCACATGGGTGTAATAAAGTGTGGCATACAATACTGAAGGTATAGGCAACTACAGCACATGGGTGTAATAAAGTGTGGCATACAATGCTGAAGGTATAGGCAACTATGGCACAGGGGTGTAATAAAGTGTGGCATACAATGCTGAAGGTATAGGCAACTACAGCACAGGGGTGTAATAAAGTGTGGCATACAATACTGAAGGTATAGGCAACTATGGCACAGGGGTGTAATAAAGTGTGGCATACAATGCTGAAGGTATAGGCAACTACAGCACAGGGGTGCAATAAAAGTCCAAGTTGACTAACCTGAGGACTGCCAGTCTGGAGTGTTGAATGGCACTGCATGGTCGACAACCTCCGGCCTGCGTACCACCACTCCCTCCTGCTGCAGTATATTCACCAGCTCCTCCACCTGCACCTGGGCCTTGGCCACAGCCTCCGCAGGGTAATACTGGCCTGCGTTCGCCTTCACAAACTCCTGCTGGTCTGCGTTGAGTATGCTCTGTGGGAGAAACAATGATGTTGTATTAGCAACTATGCAGTTGTGTATGTTGTTCTTGTATTTAGATCCAGTCCAGGGGTATAGCCACATTTAGCCCTAGGACTAAACACATTAATAACCTCCATGGAGGGGCTGTTAGTGCACTGTTTAGTGTATAATCCTGAGTCACTGCACTCAACAGTCCAGGCATATAGCGAGATATAGCCTAAACACATTAATAACCTCCATGGAGGGGCTGTTGGTGCACTGTTTAGTGTATAATCCTGAGTCACTGCACTGAACAGTCCAGGGGCATAGCAACCTAAGGAAAGGACTAAACACATTAATAACCTCCACTGAGGGGCTGCTAGCTGCTAAGGCACTGTGTAGTGTATAATCCCTCGCCTTAGCCTCGGACTAACCAGTGCACCAGCATGCATTCAGCCATTAATCCTTCATGAGATATGTTAAAGATTACAATTATTATAATAATTGTATAAATATTGTATAATAATTTATTGTAATAATATTGTATAAATTTGTATAAATACAAATTAGATTTCCCCATCCAAAATGTGTAGTAATTCTCAGGATGTAGTGAGATCCCTCCATCCCTTCTCCTATTCTTCTTCACTCCCACCTTCATAATACTACTCTCCACTCTACCACTGGCTGGGGTGACATTGCATCAGCCCAGTAAAGTCCAGCTGGTGGAAGTGGGTCAAAGCATGTGCAGTTATCTGAATGGAAAAGCATGGAAGTAGCTTCAAAATCACCTCCTTGAAATTTGTTTTTTTTGGGGGAAATCAATACTCAGGTAATATCACCTGAGATCTATGTAAACCATCTTGAAAGTTAGAGTCCAGTACATGCAGACAGTAAAAAGCCTTTTATACCTTTGTGTAAAACCTTGAATGTTGTAAATTTACACTAAATATAGCGTGGTTTGTAGAAAAACTGCATATGTGAGGTAAGTATTCTAATGTGATCATTGCCTATTGGCTATTATTATTCCCGATATAGTAAATTTAGCTGAAAGTCAAGTTTTGATAGGTGCAGTAAATACAGGTAAACTGAATTATTGAACGTTTGTGTTATAACCCAAATTTAAGAAAAAAATGAGCTTCAAAATGAAGAAGATAATCAAACAGATTCATTATGGATGTCCCCACAGTATAAACCTAGTATTTATAATTTCTCAGTCTAATTTAACATAATCTACTGAATGTCTACACGAGCTGAGGGTACAGTATCTGACAGCATGTACCCCCATACCTGCATCTATGTACCAACCCACATCATGAACACCATGTCACTTTTATGTACAGGTTAACTAAGGAGTTGGTTGAAGGAGCGTGAATATTGCACGAGTTGCGTAGCAATGAGTGCAGTATTCTAAGCGACTGAAACCAATGAGTTAGTTAACTGATTTATTATAAAAGCAAGAAAATTAGATATAACCCACTTTTAACATCGTGAAGATGTGTTACAGTGAAAAAAGTCGAAAAAAAATTCGAAAAGTTGAAAATTGATTTTGAGATATCATCCTCTTGAAAACATGATATTAAGCAGATTCTAATGGTAGTAATTATTGAGGAAATCGAAATAGCATCTCTATATTTCATTTGTGATACATGTATACTTGTAGCATAGCCCACGGATAGAGGGTAATATACTACCTGAGGAGTTAGTGAATGAACACCTATAGAAGCTGAACTAGCATTGTAAACCATCATGGGAGGGTAGTATACTACTATATATTTACCAGGGTACAGTGGGAGGGTAGTATACTACTATATATTTACCAGGGAGCAATGGGAGGCTGGAGGGACGCAGGCGTTGTCAATGCGTCCCACGATGACCTCCTCCAGTGGATCCCACTCGTTCCAGCTGCACACGGGAGACTCTGCTGCCACCTGGTGTGTTACTGAGGAGGCACACCTTACCGTGACCCCACGCTGACCTTCCTTGGTCCTAAGCAGTTGCTGGAAAATAAGACAAAGTTGTAACATGTAATCCGCAATATATATAGAGAGAGAATGGGACGAGCTGGCAATAATCGAAAATTTATAGGACGAGATTCGTCCACATAAGCACGATGCCGTAGGCAGAGTGCTTATGTGGACGAATCAAGTCCTATAATTTTTTTATTATTGCTGGCGAGTTCCATTCTATATTTATTATATGTGCATAAAATTTGATCATATGTCATCAGATATCACTGAAAAAATACTAAAGAAGTCTCAGAGAGCCCCACTGCCCGGCTGACAGCCCCACTGACAGCCCCGCTGACAGCCCTGTTAGTATATTGATGAATTAAAACGTCCATATCATGGCCATTCCTTGAGCTACATTGATACAATTTATATCATTCAAAAGAGAATTTAATGCTCTATTTAATGATATAGGTTTTATTATGTATTTCTATAATCATAGTACCAGAATCACAGGTGGATTACCGATCGCGGAGATTTGTTTACATGCTCCGCGGAGAGCCAAAGCTCCGCGAAGCATAACAACAGAGCTATTTTTAGACAACTACATTTCATATAGGACACGTCCTATATGAATATTTTTATAGCACCCCACTTATAGCATGTCTCATATAGAATGCGCGTATAATAAACAGTTTTATAACCCTACTAGCAAAGTACCTGTGCTCCGGTTGGTTCCCCACTCTCCCCACACTTCCCTCTCCCTCTTTTCCCTCCCCCTCTTCTATGTCTTTCATGCCTGTTTTTCTGTCCCAACCCTCCAATTCCCCCCCTCTCCGTCCCCTCTCCCTCATGCTCCCCCTCCTTGCTTTCTCTCCCTTCCCCTACATCTTCTCCATCTTTTCCTTCCCCATTTTCTTTCCCTCCCCCTCCCCTCTCCTATTTCCCCACCCTCTCCCTTTTCTTTACTCTCCCCTCCTACACCTTCTCCCTCCCCTCCCTTAATCCAATACCCCCACCCTCTCCCACTCTTCTGCATGTAGTTGGGTCCCCCTGGAAGGGAGATATTAGCTTATGGGAAATGACGTAGTATCTTACAGGGGCTTTCCCAGGCTATAAATAGAGTGTGTAGATCCCAATTTAGAAAGGCTTCAAAACCACATTTCCAACCCAGATAGCTTCACAAACCATTAACGCATCCTCCAGAGACGATGGACAGAACTCTACAAATGAGTAAAGTGGTTTGTAAAACAACAAATTTGGAGAACATGTGAGACAAAGAAACCCCTCTTTTCTACCTAAAGAAACCCCTCTTCTCTACCTCTTTTCATAGAAATCACTCTTCCCGTATATTATATGGATATTTTGCAGTGCAGCGTCTCAGCCTCTTACAAGTATTAGATCACACACAAATGGTCTGTGAGTGATTGGATGCCTACTGCGCTTATTGCTTCCCTTGCCCTTGAGTTGGCATCTAACTAGGAGACATTCAATTAGTACGGGACTCTATGGGAAAATGACACATATTTTTCCTGTTTTAGTGAATAGATCAAACAATTAATGGCTACTCTGAATGTCCCTAATGCTCCACACATATAGGCTAGTGTAGGTTTTACTCTACGGAGAAAAAGGAGAAAAAAAGTGTAGCTGTCTAACATAGACATATTTTGGAAACAGAGCTAATACATGTATAACAATAATTGATGTACATTTAGGCATGAATAACTTCTTCACAATCTCTTCAAATAATTGGCATATTTCACATTAAACATACCGTTTCATCTCATTATTCTCTTCATTGTCAACCTGATTGCCTGTAACAATATGTTTAAATTGTAGTACAGTAGTCGGGTGATTAACTTTCTTCACTCCACACACCTCTATGTATTTTCTAAACATGTCCATATTTTCAGGGCACAACGAAAATCACCTAAGGGTGAGATTGCTGTAATTTTGTTAACTTCCTGAATAAATAAATTTGTCCAAAAAAAACCAGGACATGATTATAGGGGACCTTTTAGAAATATACAATTGCAAGTCTACTTATTTTTACTGTTTTCATAAAGAAGATCTTAACACTGAGATGATGTAATCTATATTATATTCAAATTACATCTATTGTATACGATTATGTTTCATGAGTTTTAAAAATCATCCTCTCTGTTCCGAGATATAGAGAAGACCTTAAATCTCACAGAAAATGTGACCATTTTTCAGTTAAGACATTATTCTTAGGGTATCCCAAGATCATAATAGCCTCAGCCAACTAAAAATACGGGATTTTAGCCGCCATTTTGAATCTGGAATCGCATGGAATTTTGGGACTAATGGTACAGTCTAAAACCTGTGGAAATCATACCGCGTTAAGCATAGAATATGTATCAATGTTCTAATGTCAATATCCATGTTTTACATGTTCCCATGAAACAAGTTGTCTTTCCCATCATGCATTTGGTTTTTATAGATCATTTATACAGGCTCTGATATTAATGAAAACATTCCTGCAATGGTCGATAAAAATGTTACCAAATATGTGTATGTCCGATTTCAACATAATCCATCCCAGCATAAACTGCGGTAGACATGCTCAGTGAGACATGATGCAACTCCTCTATTAATATGTAGAACAGCTGTTTAGATTGTAGAAATAAAAATGCAAGGTGAAAGTATATAATTATTTTTAAAAATAAAAGATCGAACTATGTTTATTAAGCTGTCTTATCCTTTTTAAAAAAGGAAAAGCCAATGTATTTTCTGATATAACGAGCGGTTGGTGTTTTTTATGCTATGAAAGAATGATTCGATAGCCTTTTGTAAGAAAGTGGTGAAGATAGAAAAATTGAAAATCTAAAAAAAAATACAAAATAGGGTTAACGTAGGATGTGCCTTAGATGTGTATGAGTCCAGATGGCAGGTATATTTGAACAAAACCCTTTAAAAACTAAACAAAAACTCCTCTATTCGAGTTGTCTCTCACAGCTGCACAATCAGCTTCATAACTTCGGTCACATATGTTTTCCTTTTTGTTCTATTCTTTTCCCACCCATTTAAAAGTCATGGGTGATGTGTTTCAGGAGAATGAGTCACAATTCGCAAAATTGAGATTTTCCAAAGTGATTTATTCAACTTTAGGAAGCTGAGCGCTATAATAGAAGCACCAATACAAATACCAATTCTCAAGACTGTGTATTTATATCTGTGCATATCCGAGGCCTTTGTATAGAGTATATTTAGCTATTACTAGTAATTGTGCACCCAAATATATTAATAGAAAAAACAAACTTAAAACATAGAAATATGTATCGTATCACATGTGGTAATATTTACCATCCATAGAATCGACTTGTTCTCATTCGTTCAAATAATTATGATTTTTTTTTAAAGAAATTTTATTGAGCTGGTTTCAATGCTGATACAAAGATAATCTCACAGTCTCAAGGGAAAAACATTTTACATAATCATTGGATTTTTCTCAGTTCTTTCCTATATCATACCTTATAGTTTTAAACATTTAATAATTATTATACTTTCCGACACGAATCAAGTGATATTTCCGGCCTCATTAACATGACCGGTTCAATATATGTACAGGGTTTACATTTTTTCAAATTTTCATTATGGGCAACCTCTCTTCTGTGCAAGATATGACTTGTTATTGGTATACAATAATTATACCAACACATAAGAGCCGTGATAAGGAGTGAGTTACTTACCTGGAAGATTTGTCTTGCTGCAGGCTGTATGTGAGCTGTCGCTTGTCTGGCTCCCCTAGATAGCATGATTCTTGGGTTCTTCTTGTGTTTTTCTGATGTTATTCTGAAGTTATTCTGCTGCTAACTCTCTGGTGGCCTACTGTAAAGGAAGAGTGCTACTGCTGGATGGTCGTATATACCCGGCCTACTGACATGTAACACAATAGGGCACCTGCATGGCCGCCATCTTGAATCTTGACCCAAATTATGGGGGTTGTATGTGAGTGAAGAATCTATAGAAAACATGACATGTTCAGCCTGTTCTAATGTTGATATCCATGTGTTATATATGCTGACATGACACAAGCCTTCATCTTTCCCATCATGCTTTTGGTTTTTATAGATCACTTTTATAAGCGATGATATCAGTGAAAACATTTTTTTGCAAGCTTTGATAAAAATGCTAAAATATTTGTGTGTCAGATTTGTATGGCCAAAAGTATTTCAAGTATTTTGAGTTTGATATTTTTATTTTTGAATATAATGTTGGCTGCATTTGTGGGTGGACAATCACTGGTAGCCTAACTAAATATACTCCATAGGATGACCTTAAAAATGCAGGAATATATACATTAAACGGTATTGAAATGTTGGACATGTATTATGCTCCTAGCACCTGTTCCTCAAATAAGATACTGTTCCAACAAAGATATCCTACAGATGAAACACTTTGAAAAATATCCATTTTGCAACTTGTGACTTGTGATTATTTTAATAATTTACTTGTTAGTGATTGAGCTTCAACACATATTGCAAACAATTTTGGGGGGACAAATATGTGATGTGTTTTAGGAAAATGAGTCATTAGTCGCAAAAAAAGATTTTGAGATACCATTATATTTGAAAAGATGACATCAACCCGATTCCAATGATAGTAATATTAAACACTCTAATAATCTAATAAGTACTATAAGTACTTCTATATTTTAAGTTTGATATTTTAATTTTTGAAAATAAAAAAGTTTCCAATATTTCTTGGGGTCAATAAACAGTAAAGTAACTAAATGTAGTCCATAATTTATGAGGATCTTTAAAACGAAAGGATATATTACATACATTGTCGTGAAGATTTTCCTGATATTGCTATAAGTGATAAACTCTCCAGAAATCAAAACATTCCAATAATGAGATCTTGTAATAAACACACTTTGAAAAATATCAATTTTGCGACTCATGACTCAATTTCCTGAAACACATCACATATAGAATTACTTATTAGCTGTCCCTCGTGTTTACCATCATTGGAATTGGCTTCATCTCTTCTTCTGAAATATGAAGGAATCTCCAAATCCATATTTTGCGACTTGTGACTTGTTAAATCCTATGACACATCACATTGTCTGACAAACTGACACATATACAGGCAGGAGTGACCATTGTTCATAGATGGCGCTATCGCGGGGGCAAGGGGGTCATGGGGGTCATAGGGGTCATGTGAAACACTAGCCACGCCCACTGACGCTGTGTTATTTGGTGACGTAACTTAAGTTACATCCGCACATTTGGCGGCGCAACATTTTCAACATACCTGACATAAATAGGGGAATTACATTGCCGCCATTTTGAATCTTGATTCGCATGGAATTATGGGGCTAATGGTATGGTATGAAATCTGCATGGGATATTTATCAATGTTCTAATGTTAATATCCATGTGTTATACATGTTTCAATAACACAAGTCCCAATCTTTCCCGTCATGCATTTGGTTTTCATAGATGATTTATACAACCTATAATATTGATGAAAACATTCTTGCAATTTCCGATAAAATATTTAAATATTTGTATGTCAGATTTCTTCCCCCCCCCCCCCCCCCCCCCCCAGCATACACTGCAGTGGACATGCGCAGTGAGACATGGCCCTATCGTTACTGGTTTCCTGCACGCCGTGTCGCAGGGGGGAACATGGGAGATGGGGAAGGGGAGAAAGTGATGGGGAATTAAAATGGGAGGAAAAGGTGTTTATAAATTATAAATGTATATACCCCGTGAAAAACGGGGCGCAGTTAGTGATTATTAAAAAATTACCATTTTACCGATTATTGACAGAGATCCGAATATATCTTTCCATAGACTATATGCCCATCTAACACGGTTCATTTCAAAGAAACTGTCAATCAACCCACCAACCGCAACATTTAAACAGGCTAAACATTGAAATGACTTGAAGTAATAGGGAGACTCACCAATGACAACACAACACTAACACTCGTTGACATGGGTATTCCAATTGCTGTAACAAAGGGGTCTAAACTGTAGAACTTTACTTTAAGTTAAGTGATCGGAAATTGCTAATTAGCTAATTGCTAATTAGCAAGGTAATTTAGGGTACTTCTCGTTGTGTGGAAGTCCCTTTGTCAACTGGAGAAGATGGTGGTTGTCAAATGACAAACAAATGAAGACTGGAGTTTTTAGGTATAGATGTGTATTGAAGTCCAAGGTTATAAGGTATAGTAAGATGTAGTCAATAGAATTGTCAGTATATCAGCTAGTCACATATACTAACTGAATACCTTCACAGCCTTTGGTCACCAACTCCAGAATGTCTCCCTCTCTCACGCACACAAGGTTCTTATACTAGGGCTCAGATAATTGCCCTCCACTATAATTTAGATTGTAATTTCCAGGGCCTGACATGGGGGATAACGAATGGTTACCCCACGCAGCGCAAGTTCACAGACCAAAACGTATAGCCAAAAAATGCTTTAACCCCATGCTTCTGTAAGGAGAGGACCATCTCTTGATGTTGGTTTCCAAAACTAAAACATAATCAGTAAGATAACTCAAGAAATAAACATGGTACATTATAATCGAAAATACCAGCATACTTAGAAAAATAGTGCCTTTTCCCCAATACCAAGAAGTCAGTCATTTAAAGGTTATATAAAAAGTCATAAAATAATAGGTTATAGAAATACTGGTAGCTCAGGACCAGGGATGCATATGAGAAATTATATTAATATAGAGAGTCAAAATTAATCAAGTGTTCACTAGTGCCGTAGTTATTTAGTTGTGAAATGGCCTTTAAAGTTTGGCTCCCCAGTCCTAGGCTTTCATTGCAAGACACCAGCCTATCCTGTGGCTAGTTTGTTTTTGATTAATTTTTCATTGCTAAATATGGTTTTGTTATAAATATCAGAAGTTCCAAACTATTTTATTCTTAATTTAGAAAGTTACTTAGTTTAAATTAGGCACACTTGTTCTGTGTGCTGGTTTTATATTAATTGCTCCTGTTCAGCCAGCCATAGACAGGTGCGCGTCTTGCCACCCACAGGTAGACAGTTTTATTGGTATGAATTAAACGATAGGGCCTGGGAGCGGTATTTCGATCCCCGTGTGGTGGCCACTGGGGTTGATGTACAGGTGGCAGATTATTGATAAAGTACATCTATGCTGGTACGCGCACTGTGATAATTATTGTCCTGCATTCCCAAACTGACTTGACTGTCAAGGTATTAAGGCATATAAAATTTAACTTGATATCCAGGGTGCAACTGAAGTAGACCATTCGTGAGAACAAACATCTAAAGTTTCTGTAGCACAGGCTTGTATAAAGAAACAAAACTATAGACATCGGGCTTATGTTATAGTCCAAGAAAATAGAAATATCAAAACTAATCCAGGAATGTACTTTAACCAAGATAAGAGTAAAATAAAACAAATCTAGGAATATAATTAGCAATTGACTTAAACCATAATCCATTAACTAATTAAGCAATCAAATCAGTAATAAGGTCAAAATCATCAAGAATCAATTAACTAATTATGCAATTAAATCGGTAATGAGATTAAATCATTAGGTGGGTTATATTGGGTGTGCATTTATATAACTTATTTACATTGCCAATCATTGCCATTTTGACTATGCCCTGCTTTTTCCTGTTTAAAATGTTGTATCATCTTGTGCCGGACAAGGAAAATAAGGAAAATGGAAAGGAAAGTTGAGTGTGTTTCTAAAATTTGTGTTTGTATGATTGAAACGTATCAGAGAATGTGAAATATCTACGAAATAAAACAATTGTTAAAAAACGCATCTACTAACTATTAATACATTATTACCATTGTGGGGATACCTCGAAAGGCCTAAATAGTTAGTAGATGCGTTAGTGTGTGTTGATGCGTTGTGGTTGCTAAATCTTCCTATTCTCAGCTCAACCTCCCTATTCCTTAGCCACGCATGGATGATCAAGGCATATGCGTTTCAGGAAAACGAGTCGCAAAAATGATATTTTTCAAAGTGTTTATTTTATAGGGTTTCTTTATTGGAATGTACTGATCTTTGAAGAGTTTATCACCTATAGGTACATCGATCGATGTATCAAATTTCAGGACAATTATTTCTAAAGTATCTTTTCGTTGTAAAGGTCCTGTTAAGGAGTATAATTATTTACATACTTCACTGGTTATTGCCCCCCAGAATATGGGACACTTTTTTTAAAAAAAAAAGAAACATGAAAACTTGAAATCTGGAAATGCTTATTAAATAATTAGCCTGTTTGAATCGGCTTCATCTCATCTTTTCAAAAATGATGATATCTCAAAATCTCAAAGTTCAGAACCAAAACCCTAATGTTTGAAAAATAATTTCTGCAATATTCTGCACAGGGCGACAACGACAATTCTTTTTAGGTGTTTTTGTTAGATTAATTAGTGGTAACTTACTTTCATCACGGCCGATCTTAGGTTTGAACTATTATTATCATGCTCTCAGTATATTTTTGGTGGGAGAGGAGAGAGGTTGACATCATTTTTTAAAAAGTAAGTGAGTAAGTGAAGTAAAATCTCCACAAACATATGTCATTGGTGGAAACTGTGTGAGTTAAAGTTGCATTTCCTGCTGATTCTAACTTTTTCTACATCCAGCATAATGCATCCATATGATTTATTGTCAACAAATGGCGCATTCAATGATGAGTGAAACAAAGGTTCAACGCAAACAGTTTCTCTCTTGATTAGTTTTGTTTATCCTTGGCTTCTCCTGAAGTACAAGTCAAAGTACATGATTGCCTCTTTTTCCTTTGACCACCAATTTATTAGCTTGAAAAGTAGTTTTTCTACAGGTTAAGGAAGTTTGATAAGATGCATGTGCATGTGTTGATATTGTTGTCTACGTTCTATCCAATGAGTTCATGAATTATGCCAGTGTTGAACTTCTGTGTTATTGTAAAGAACAACATCTTTTATTTATTTGTAAAGAAGAAATATTTAATTTTCCATAAAACGTATTGAAAAAAATCCGGGAAATGTCATTAAACATGTCAGCAGTAGGAAGAATGTAGTGAGGTATAACGCCAAGTGGAATAGACACGTAGAGTGGCGCCACCTGGTGGGTCTAAAGATCAACGTCTTATTTCGTATGATCTTGTAGTTAACCTCGGGGTATATGTCTTAGCATTGTAGAAGCCAAGATGGCAGGATAGGTTTTAATAAAGGTATTTTTTAAGAAAAACAAAAAAACCTCGGTCAAAATGCCGGTCAATACATAATAATAATATGTCCATGAATTGTATGTACTTCGGCCAGAACATGTTACAATTATCTTTAGGAAGGGTCAGAAGCCCCGGGTCAGAAGGAAAGCAAGTGGGGAATTTAGTTTGTAATATTTCCTGTTAACCACAAGACAAAAATCAAAAATCGGCACTCTCCGCGAGACCTAGATTCTAGACTTGCCACATTGTAAAAACCATCTGCAATAAAGGATTTTTGAATTGAATTATTTGTTAGCTTGTTCCATCCAATCTGGCATTTGCATATAACAGAATTTTGAACTTTTTTTTTGTTTTGGGAGCTATGGTGTTACGATTCTGTGTATGCTGTGTTAATGTCCGGAATATGTCCGGATAATCTCCGGAACATGTCCGGATAAGAGTCCAGGAGGCAGGAGAATATCCCCGGATCCCACTAGGGCTCTTAGGAACAAGAGGAATGATTTCATCTTCTTATATTATCATTTCATGTTATATTCATTTGGGAGTTATTATCCCATTGTTTCAATGTTTATCAGTGTTTATGTGATATGATTCTCTACTTCATGTTGAATATTATATTTATCATATCTTTATAATTATTCACATGTTCCTCATTTTATGTTGAAACACCTTCATTTACTTGTTCAAATAATTATGTCTTCCACAAGGAATTGTTGTATCATCAGGTTGGGACCACGGACCTCAACCTCACTTCTAGGATGGATTCTGAATAAAACTGAACTCACAAAAGTACTCTCTCTTCATATTATTATATCCGGATGAGCGATTAACACTTAGAATATTATTTCCCATTGGCCCTAGACACGGACATGGATTCTTTCCTCCATTCTCCCTGCTAGAGATATAACTGATACTTATGCGCGGAAAAGTACTTTATACGATCACGATTATATTAATAGTAAATATCCCTAGTACTTAAGCCTGGAAGAGATCCAGAGTCGAAACCACGCGGGCAGAACATCTCACTGGAAAGATCTTAGGCAAGATTCATAACACTGGTGCCGTGAGAGTGAAGGGGTTTTACTTCGGTAATATCTCCTAGATCTCTGGGTAGTCTCTGCCGATTTTGGAAGTGTCACGGACCATTTGGATTTGTCCTTGGATTTATTTGGGAAACACGGATTTGGTGATTTTCCGGATCGCTGGCTCCGGACATTTTCGTGCCCGGACAATTTGGGGACCGGACAATTTTGGGCCGGACATCTGGACACGAGGTTTTCTTATATGTGTCTTGGGATCACCTGTTCTGGATATTTCACCGGATCTGGACTTTCTCTTGGTAATTCCATGGGATTTATCCTTCAATAATTTTTTTTTATAAACTTCAGTAAATACTGGATACTGGCCGGCCGTGTCCTTCATTGAGGATTACTCCTGTGTTAGTTCTATTTTTTTTCCGTTCGTTGGATGGTGGATCCCTATTCACGTGGGATCTGGGGAAACTTGTTCTCCATTTAATTACTGGGGACTTTGGTATTTTTAGCCGGATTCTCTCCTGTTATTGCGTACTCTGCGATACTCTTTCTTTTCTATACACGGATTCGGTACACGTCAACTTATACATTTCGCCATGGCTACAAATCTGGATGATGGGGTAGTTGTCGGCATTCAGTTGGACACCTTGAATACCGCTTTGCAGGATTACATTAGAGAATGTGCAAGAGAAAAGGGTACAGTAGATCATCAATTGGTCGTGCTAGATGCTAAGTTGGGAGAAGCTGTACAGGACAGGGACATTCAGTTGACTAGAACGTATCAGCTGGAGAACACTGTAAAACTGAGAGATGATGCGTTGGTAAAAATTCAGAAGGAGTTTGACGATGCTATTGTTCAGTTAGACCTGTCCAAAAGGAATGTAGACGACGCTGCTCTTAACGTGGACTTCTGGAAATCTGAAGCCCGTACAGCGAAGCAAGAAGCACGAGATCTGTCCGTTCAATTTATTATGCCAGACGGAACTGATGTCCGGGATTCGGATATTTGGAAATCCCTGGATTCCCACGATCTTTACACTTCTGGTTCTCATGTACATTCTAGGAGAGGCACTAAATCGATCATGTCTAAAAAGAAGACAAGGGCATCGTTGCCTTTATTTGATTCTGATGGAGAAGATGATCGGGTGGACATCTGCCCTGTGCGCATTCGTGAATCTCTGAGTACCTCCACACTTCCTTGGTCTGACAAGCCGAAGTGTTCCATGCCCCCATCTTTTGAGGGGAAGGATTGGTACCAGTACTTAGTACAATTTGAGAATATTAGTACTGCGAACAACTGGACCATGGAGACTAGGAAAAGAGTGTTATTTTCCAAATGTAAGGGGGAGGCAGCTAGTGTCGTCAATGATTTTGACATTGCTGATGGAGCTTATCAGGATCTGATTACCATTCTGTGCAGGATCTATGGGGGTGGTACACCTGAAGATCGTGAGAATACATTCTATAACCGAAAGCAGTTGCCAGGAGAAGACCTGAATGCTTTTGCTGTACAACTAAGATCCCTGATGATCTGGGCCTTTCCGGGAGAAAGGTATAGCTTCCACACGCGCCTATTAATTCAACAGTTTATCAAGGGCATGTTGGATAAAAAAATTGCCCTAGAGGTGCATGCGAAACAGCCAAAATCCCTATTTGATGCTTTAGATGTGGCTAATCGGTACAAGAGCGGTATCAAGACCCTATTTGGTGTTAATGCCAGCTCTGATATTCTTAGTGCCGCTACTTGTGTTGTGGAATATGCTGACGGAGACGCGGACACTGGTGAGGGGGAAGAGTTGGAGGTGAGTGCCTTGGGAGAGAGAAGGAAATTCTTTAACAATAGGAAGGGGGGAAATTGGAAGAACACGGGCTCCCAGACCCCTTACTGTAAATGCTGTGATAACACCGGACACTCAACTTTTACATGCCATCGCTTCCTTGCGGCCAAAGCTAGTTATGCATCAGACCATGCAGTGAATGGTTGCTCGGAACTGGGTAAGAGTGAGGGAAACGAGTAGTGGTTGGACTGGATAGGGCCAGCAGTCCGGCCACCAAAGCCCAAAATGGCTCCTCCCAACATACAATGTCGGATGGAAATGATTCCTCAGGACCCTCTTTATTAGGGGAGAGGCCAACCCCTGAAGCACTTGATTCATTACTGGTGAAAGGAAATGAGGAGGGAAATATTTATCATCTGCCAAGTCCGAAGGGAGCTAGATGGTACGCCCCGGCTTCCTTTGGAGGAGATTGTCATCGCCTTTTGGTAGATACGGGTGCATCCATAAGCATTATCAGTGATGAGATTTATTCTTCAATGAGAATGCCACCACCACTGTATCCCACCAATGATAGAGTATTTGCTGCAAATGGAAGCAAAGTTAATCTCTCAGGCATGGCTAATTTCCATTTTGGGCTAGGAAAAACATCGCACGTCTGGAGATTCTACGTTGGAGACATATACAGAGAGTCCGGAATCCTAGGCTTGGATTTTCAAATGGCGATGGACATGATTTTTAGAAGTAGAACTGGGGAAATTTGTATTAGGGGACATAAAACTTTTTGTGAATTTTTGTCCAATGTTGGAGCTCTGAGAGTGAATGTTGATACAAAAATTAAAAGCGGCATGGTGGCGTTAGTCAGCGCGACATGGAAAGATCCCTCAGAGGGGGATATTGAGGGAGATTTCCTCATGGAACCTATTACGTACCTGGATAAGGATAGAGATATTCTGAGTTTTCCGACCCTGATTAGGAAAACACAGGAAAGAAATTTGTTTAGACTACCGGTTATGAACCTTGGTAGCGATTCAGTTGTTATTGAGGAAGGAGAAATTCTAGGAATTGCAGAATCCGTATCAATGATTGAGTCAGCGAGTGGAATTAGAATCCCTTTGGTGGTTATGGACGTCTCCATCACGGAAGCAGGATTGCAATGTGACCCTGTCTCTTCTGATTCTTCTGGTGATATCTTAGGAGATGATACACCAGATATATATACTCTGCCACCTTATCTTGAGGACCTGATTCAAAATAGTGATCTGTCCTCGGAGGAAGATAAAGCTCTGGTGCGAGCCGACTTATTAAAGTATGCCAGCATCTTTCAGAAACCAGGCGGAGATTTAGGGAGGACGGATTATGTAAAACATGGAATCAATACAGGTACATCTGAACCCATAAAACAGAGTTATCGGCGGCTGCCCATTGGAAGGAGACTTATTGTGGAGCAAGAGTTGGAGAAAATGTTGGAGAAAGGTGTGATCTCTCCGAGCGATTCTCCTTGGTCTTCCCCGATTGTCTTGGTAAAGAAAAAAGATAACTCTATCCGCTTTTGTGTAGACTATAGAAAGCTGAACGACATCACTAAAAAGGATGCATTTCCTTTACCTAGGATAGATGAGAGTCTGGATGCCTTGGGTAAAAATATATTTTATTCCACTCTAGATTTGGAGTCGGGGTATTGGCAAGTGGAACTTGACGATGATGCAAAGGAGAAATCTGCTTTTGTTACTCATATGGGTCTATTTAGATTCAACGTCATGGCATTCGGATTATGCAACGCCCCTGCCACATTTGAGAGGATGGTGGAGAATATGCTCCAGGGTCTCCGCTGGAACCAATGTGTTGTATATCTGGATGATATCATCACCTATGGTAAAACTTTGGAGGAGGCAAGACAAAATCTCATGACAGTTCTCGAGAGGATCAAGAATTTTGGACTTATTCTAAAGCCTAAGAAATGCGTCTTATTCAAGTCATCTGTCAAATTTCTAGGAAGAGTAGTGAATGCAAGGGGGTGCAAAGCAGATCCGGAGAAAATTGAGGCAATTACACACTGGCCTACTCCAGCAAGTATCAAGGATATTCGATCCTTCCTTGGATTGGTGGGGTACTATAGGGATTTTATACCGGATTTTGCAGAGATTGCCGAACCTATGTTCATGGCGTTGCGCGACCATAGAAAGTTTGAGTGGAACGAGGAACAGGAGAAGGCTTTTTGTACCTTGAAGAACGCTCTAGTGTCTGATCCTATTCTTGGGTACCCCACTGAGGATGATCTATTCATTTTGGACACTGATGCAAGTAATTTCAGCTATGGGGCGGTCTTGTCGCAGGTTCAAGGTGGGGTTGAAAAGGTCCTCTGTTACTTTTCTAGATCTCTCAAACCCACTCAGCGCAATTATTGTACTACACATCGTGAGTTATTAGCGGTGATCAAAGCCCTGGGGAAGTTCAAACATTTTATTTGGGGCACAAATTTCATAATCTGCACGGATCATTCCTCATTGAAATGGGTTTTGAACTTCAAGGACGCAGACGGAATACTAGTACGCTGGTTGTCTATTCTAGCTTACTTTGATGTTGACCAGGGAAAGATTGTTCACCGTGCAGGCCGGCTACATGGGAATGCCGATGCGTTGTCAAGGTTGGAAAAATTGAGAAAATGCAAGAATCTAAATTGTAGTACCTGCAATGGCAGAACAAGAGAAAACCTATCCGGTATTTGCAGGGAGTTTGTAGGCTCTGATGAAGATCATTCATCTGTCGCAAATGCAGATGAGTATCAATTGGGTTCCCTGAAAGATGGGACTCAGCTCAAGGGAGTTATATATCAGGATATTCTTCCATGCTCTAGTGAGGAAATGATTAAATTCCAGGAAGAGGATCCTGTTGTGTCAAAGCTAAGGTCACTAGTGATAGCCGGAACTAAGTTGTCGCAAACAGAGTTGCAGATGGAAACACGAAATTTCAAGATATTATATGCAATGCTTCCCAGTATGTTTCTACATCATGGGATTCTCTGTGTAAGGTTAAGGAAGGATCTTCGCGATATAGACGTGATAGTGGCACCTAACTGGGTCAGGTCATCACTATTTCACATGCTTCATAGTTCTCCTCAGGGTGGACATTTCGGTATAAAGAAAACATTGTCTAGGATCAAACAAGTTTTTCACTGGCCGTATATGAAAGTTGATCTTACACGATGGATTGCGGATTGCAAGACTTGCAAATTGACTAAGGATTCTCCGGCGAAAGGGAAAACCCCGCTACACAATGAGATTACGGGGGCAAGGTTCGAACGAATAGCCCTGGACATAGCTGTGGGCCTGCCAGAAACTTTGAGGGGAAATTGCTGTATTATGGTCATTCAGGACTACTACACAAAGTATGTGGAGGCTTTCCCGATGCCTAACTGGCAGGCGGATACTTGTGCCATGTTTCTCATGGAAGGGTGGATTCTAAAGTTTGGCGCTCCAATGAGGATACATTCTGATAGAGGGGCCAATTTCACCTCCACTCTTTGGAGAGAACTCTGTAAACTAATGTCAATAAGAAAGACATTCACTAATTCTTACAGGGCGGTTTCCGATGGCATGGTGGAGCGTTTTAATCGTACGATGAAAATAGCTTTGTCAGGCTTGGCCTCTGAGAATGAGAGAAATTGGGACCATATTCTACCCTACATCACCTATGCGTATAGGTGCAGTAAGCATGAGTCCACTGGATGCTCCCCTAACCTGCTCACCTTTGGAGAGGAAATAGGCATGGTCCCTGCAGTGGTCTACAGGGATTACAACGAAGATTTTAAATACAAATGTGCCCCTAATCTAGTGGAGTATATTAGGGAGAATCTCTTGAAAGCACATGAGTTCGTGATGAACAATTTGAAGAAGTCTGTAGCAGCGCAGAAAAAAGTGTACGATAAAGGATTATTGGCCAGATCCTTCACTCCTGGACAAAAGGTATACAAGTTTATTACCGTGAAAAAGCCACTTTGTGGACGATGGGAAGGGCCTTACACCATAGTTGAAAAACTAAATGAATGGACCTATCTCGTTAGTACAGGCATGCATCGAATGGCGAAAGTGCATGTGGATTATCTAAAGCCGCATCTTTGTCCTGGGCAGCAAGAGGTATCGAATTCTTGTCCTGCAAAAAGTGAAACCAAAGAGGTAGATACTGAATCGCCAGTAAATGTCAGGAGAACTAAGACCCGGGTGATTAAGGCTCCCTCAAGATATGGCTTTTCTGGATTGAAAGTTATTCCCTAGACAATAATCTCCTCAGGAAAGTAGGGAGTAGTCCTTTCACATTTTCATTGTCGCCAGAAAAATTCATAGACACGTAAAGAAGCCTTTGGTGAAACACATAGAGAATTTGCTTGAGGATGGTGGATTTACGGCCAATTTTGAAACCATTCCGTTATTTTATAGTGTTCGTTATAACAAGTGTCTGGGGTGATATTGATCACTCCATTTGGAAATGTCATGTAAATAAATTTGTGGGGATAGAGACCCCTGATTCGGCCAGCCGGGACTCCGTGCTCCCTCTCCCGTCAACAGGCTGGAGCGGGAGACGGTCTCAGTGCGTAAATCAATGCTGGGAAGTGATTACTTTGGACCCTATATAGTAAATAACTATTATAGACCTATTCAAGTGGAAAACCTACACCTGGAAAGTATGACTTTGGATTATCATTTATTTACGTTTGATGTCATGCTATACGGACGGGGATTTGCTATGTTTTCTCCCTCGTTACTCGGAGATGCAACCGCTGACGCGTTGCTTGGCTAGAGCGATGGCCGACCCTGGTAACTTGCGGTGTTGCCATGGTACGCGCCATTGTGGGCAACGCGTTATTCACTACAGCGCTGCCATATGCCGACACGTTGAAAACATGAGTAGTACAGGGAAATGTTCATTTTAAGGTGGTTTTGCTGCTTTATTGTCTCTTTAATATTTGTTGATAATTATTTCTGGTGGCGACACCTGACTCCTCCCCCCTCTCGGAGACTATATAAGGCGGGATCTTCAGACCTGTCACTTATCTCTTTGGCACCGTCTTGGAATCCCCGAAGAACCGCATGCACGGTCCATTTCCCACACGCTCTACCCGGAAAACTTCCCGGAAACTTCTTGCCAAAATGAATAGTTCATCTAGTGAAGATGAAGGGGTCGAGAGGCAAACAAAGTTCATAAATGAACGACCAGTTACCATGGACCACCAGGATGGTAAAAACAAGGCAGGGAAAGAGAGTTCTCTACCGAATCGTGTCACCACGGAGAGCCGACATCGTGTCTCCATGACACCTGAAGAGCCGTCCTCGACAGACTCCCGGAAAGTTCCAGAGGAATTTGCTGAGATTGTCCGGCCTAATGGGACTTATCTAAAGAAGCCGGAAACCTTCAGGACTGGACGGTGTGTACCCTTGGCTAAAGAAGAGTGTGATAGTGAGACTGAGGAGGTTCTTTATTATAAAGAGAATGATTCTACTCTTACTGCCAAGTACGAGGGTTGGATTCGCGAGATTTTGGCTGAGTGCCAAGATTTGCCGTCTGATGTACATAGGGATTTGGAGAGGCTAGCTTTCTCCGGAGCAGAGGCCGGGCGCACTTGCCCTCTTCTTCGTTGTGAGGGAAAGATGTTGTTTAGCAGATGCTCCTGGCTTAGACACGTGGAGGAGTGTCATTTACCCAAAAGGTATGAATACTGTTGCGGAATCAGAGGAAAAGAAGGGCCGTGTAACAATCATCAGTTGAGAGTTGTGTCCCTGGTGCGCCACATGATGTGGAAACACAACATCTCACAAGTGAATTCGGCCATTCGTTGCTATAATAACGAGCAAAGATATAGGAAGCTAGTGGTGAATCCCGACTATAGGCGTTATGATGAATCTGGCGTTTCTAACAAGAAACGTATCGCTTCTGCCCCTTTGGTGTCCGGAAAAGACAAACGGATGAACATGCCTCTTAGTCTGGATAGCCTAGTGGCCGGAAAATCTGATATTAAAGAGGAATTGGCCCGGCTACATGATTCGGACATTAAATCTGTGAGCCTGCTCTCTGCATTGGAAGCCTCTTTCGTGAACACTCACACATTGTTCAGTGACTGTGTGAAATCGCTGCACTCAGACTTCTCCAGAATTGTGGTTGCTGGTGAGAAGTTTGAGAAGTGCGACAGGGAGAAAAGAGAGATTCTTGATGATCTGACGGATAAGAATCTGCAACTGGAGCTAGCCGGACATACGCAGGAGTTGTTGGAAAACGAACTAAAGGTGGCTCGTGAGAAGCTGGACGAGCAACAGGAGCGTATTGACAACTACGAGAAACAGGTGGCTCGCTACAAGGAGCGCTTGGATAACCGAAAATCCTCCTCCAGTACGTCGTCCTCCTCTGGTCGTAGCCAGACCAGTACATCAAAGTCCTCTAGTGCCTGTCTATCAGAGGAACAGATTGCTGCCATCCAAGCGATGATTCAGAAGAATTAAAGAAGAGAAAGAGACTTTTTATTTGGCAACTTTTGTTGCTCGCCACTGTGCGATATTGACATATACATACCAGGTTGGACTTTCTGTTCATATCATGTTGCAACTGTTTTTGTTGAAGAAACTTACATGTTGAGATTGGTTACCTCGAAGGGTGCTGAATTTTTTTTTTTTTTTTTTTATTATTATTCTTGAATCGTTATACAATTTGTTACATGTTCTTATGGGTTTCAGTCTCATAAAATTTCATCCTCGTTGAATATGTTCTTCCTCGTTCTAAAATTTTATTTTCCTTAGTTGGGGGGGAGTGTTACGATTCTGTGTATGCTGTGTTAATGTCCGGAATATGTCCGGATAATCTCCGGAACATGTCCGGATAAGAGTCCAGGAGGCAGGAGAATATCCCCGGATCCCACTAGGGCTCTTAGGAACAAGAGGAATGATTTCATCTTCTTATATTATCATTTCATGTTATATTCATTTGGGAGTTATTATCCCATTGTTTCAATGTTTATCAGTGTTTATGTGATATGATTCTCTACTTCATGTTGAATATTATATTTATCATATCTTTATAATTATTCACATGTTCCTCATTTTATGTTGAAACACCTTCATTTACTTGTTCAAATAATTATGTCTTCCACAAGGAATTGTTGTATCATCAGGTTGGGACCACGGACCTCAACCTCACTTCTAGGATGGATTCTGAATAAAACTGAACTCACAAAAGTACTCTCTCTTCATATTATTATATCTGGATGAGCGATTAACACTTAGAATATTATTTCCCATTGGCCCTAGACACGGACATGGATTCTTTCCTCCATTCTCCCTGCTAGAGATATAACTGATACTTATGCGCGGAAAAGTACTTTATACGATCACGATTATATTAATAGTAAATATCCCTAGTACTTAAGCCTGGAAGAGATCCAGAGTCGAAACCACGCGGGCAGAACATCTCACTGGAAAGATCTTAGGCAAGATTCATAACAATGGTCTTCAGATTTCTGCTACCTCTAGCATGGCTTCTAGTTGTGAGTTTCCTATTGTCTAAGTGTTCCAACACAATAACTAAGTGGTGAGTCTTTCTCTCCTTTCGGTGAGAGGCAGAATGTTTAAAAGATTATGCTCATTGCTAACATTGTCAATTTTATTTTTGTAAAAAAATAATACGTAATGCTGAGTTCTGTAATGTTTTTGTAGTAGATAATTAGGTCATGAATGTGTCCAGGTCTTCCAGTGCATACCTTAGATTAGTTTATATCAACACTACTGGGTTGACTACACATAGAGAATATCTAATCAGCCAGAACATTGTTTTAACCAACTTATGTATCACAAAAGTTCAAAGCGATTTAACGCCATAATTGTAATTTCGAATCCCCCATGTAAAAATATGAGTTTCAAATTCCTTTTATGTAGGCCTAGGCTATATCCAATACCATTCCTTTATAAATGTCTCCAAAGTAACTTTAGGCTCTTTCAGTTTCACTCTCAGATTTGTCTGGCTTAATTTGACTGGCTTATAATTAACTTAACTGGAACAGTGGAAGAGATAGATTAGGTTTTAGGGCGGTCGTGGAAGAACTGCAAGGGGGCAGAGGACAAAAAACCTTTTCCTTATTTATGTGATATTGTAACTGTTATCATGAATGAATAAAAGCATTATATATATAGATACCCATGCAGGCGGCAACGCGACAATCCGCGCTCTATACGTACATGCTGCCACCTAGCGGATAACATCTGAAACAGTTCAGCTGCAGCGCCACCTTCAGCCTTCCTACCCATTCCGTATTTTACCATCCAAGGTTCATCGGCGCCGGAAGGGAATTGATGCTGAGTGTGTACATCACAGATGTCCCGGTGTCATCCCTGCTGATCGCCAACAACAGTTTAGCAGATAAAGGACTGGTTCGCTATCTGACGTATCTACTCCATGCGTGCTAGGGCGGACATACAGTCAAACACAGTGCTTTCTCCTGTCAATCAGGTACAGCTTTCTTTATTTCTATTTATCATCTTTTTTGAGATTCGGAGATGCGCCGATGTGACCCTGGGCGATAAAGGAGTTTTTCTCGTGCTAAATTTGCGTTGGAGCTGGGTGTGTCCCTTTACATTGTTGTGGTTCTTCCTATTCACTCATATAGTCATAGCCGCGAATGTACAACAGTACTTTAGATTATTTGTATTGTTTATTTTTCTAACCATTCAAAGCCTATAGAGCTAGAATGAATGGGACTCCGTCTCAAGCTACTAATTAATTAATAGTTCAATTCAAGAATTCTTTATTGCGGTAGATGTTTTTTTTACAATAAGGTGGACCAACATTCTAAATAAACAAATGTCTAGATAGGTCTTCCGTTGGGTGCCTGATATTGGCAATACAATATTTTTAATATAATATAGGCCAGCGGCCAAGGGCCCAAAAAGCCATTATTTAAGAAGTTACCCCTACCCACCGTATAACAAGCTAAATTTGAGGTATTTTGTGTAGAATTTCATGAATTTTCCGAATCTGAAGAAAAAAATTGCCCAAAAGGTGGCGAACATTGTCAAAATGGCCTGTTTCCATGGAAACTAGTGATTTTTTTGTATTTTAGCAAAAAATAGGTTTTTATTGTCCCATTTCTACACTTTTATCAGTATTGTAACCAAACTTGAGAATAATACTGATGTATCTAAGGGTTATCATTTCCATTCGAATCAGTGACCTTGCTCAAGGTCAAGGTCACCAAATATGACCTTGAAATGTAAAAATAGCAAAATTCTGGGATGTGACATCCTATTTTCTCTTATAAAAATATGGCAATAGAAGAAAATGGTAACCTAATGCATAAAAATTATAACTGACATTAGGGGAAAGAAAAATAACCCATTTTTGGTATCATTGGAATGTCTGTTGCCATGGTAACCAAGCCTCACTTGTTATTCTATGCTAAATTTTGTGTACATCTAAATAACATACTGCAGTCTATATCTTTTGAACAATTTATTTCAAAGCTACACAATTTATACATGTGAAAGGGATCCAAGTGTACTTTCATAATATATCTTTTAATTGACCTTTGTCAAGGTCAAGGTCACCATTTTCAAGGTCAAACATCAAATTTTGGTTCAAATTTGAGTATTATGTATGTATCTTAGGAACTATTTATCACTGGCGTACACAATTTATGCATGTGATAGGACACTAACATCACTTCCATGAGACATCATATGAATGACCTTTGGTAAGGTCAAGGTCACCTAATCCAAGGTCAAACATAACATTTTTTCTTGATTTTAGATTCAGGTATTATGTATCTCTGGAATTATTTATCCCTAGGTTACCCAATATGAGCATCTGATAGGGTTCTGGGAGCACAGGCATTAGATGTCTTGTCAATGACCTATGTCATGGTCAAGGTCAACATTTCAAGGTCAAAGATCAAGTTTTGGTCCAAATTCTTGTATTAGGTAGGTTTCTCTGGAACTATTCTCCCTGGGGTACACAATTAAAATATGCGACAGGGCTCTAACAGCATTTTCATAAGACATGTTGTCAATAACCTTCATCAATGAAGGATAAGGTCACAATTATCAAGGACAAAGGTAAGATTTCTATCTGAATTTTTAATAATAATCCCTTATAATCCCTAATAATCATCTAACACACAAGTGCTGTGAATAGAAGATGTATTTAAGCCATGATAGGTGTGCGTATCCACAAAAAGAGGGCCAGTTTTGCCTATGGCATTTGCATGGATAGATTTCAGTAGAGGAATCAGCTTTTCAAATGCATTGAATTTACTTCACTAATTTGATTGGCTGCATGGATCTATTCAATGACAATCAATGACGCTCATTTTAATGACATAGTATAGCATAGGGTGATTCTATGAGTAAGGGGTGTCAAGTGAGTAAGTATGACTGCTAGGCGAGTCTTCACCTGTAAGCCTGTTGTGGCTTCAAACCTAGATCTTGGCTGGAGTATAACCAATATTGTGCATATATTACACTCAATTGAGTAACATCTGACACATTCTTTGACGCAAATTTTGCTCATTGACCAATATTACATCCTCTAGATGTTGCTCATTGACCATTGTTATACCCTCTATGCTGCTCCATGACCTCCACCATACCTTCAATGTTGCTCCATGATGATCTCTATACCTTTTATGCTGCTAAATAATGACCATTTTATTCCCTATAATGCTCCATGGCCCCCCTCATACCCTCTATATGGCTCCATGGCACCCATTATACCCTCTGTGCTGCTCCATGACCACCATTATGCCCTCTCTATGTTACTCCATAACACCCATTATACCCTCTATGTTATTCCATGACCACCATATATCCTCTATGTAGTGCTCCATGGCCCCCATCACATCCTCTAGAGGGCTCCATGCCCCAAATTATACCCTCCATGTTAGCACATGACCCCCTATTCATAACCCCTATGCTGCTCCATGACCCCCATTATACCTTCTATGTTATTCCATGACCCCTATTATACCTTTTATATTGCTCCATGACCCCTATCATACCCTCTACGATGTTCCATGACCCCATTATACCCTCTATAATGCTCCATGGCCCCCATTATACCCTCTAAGTTACCCTAAGTTACTCTATGACCCCAATGACACCCTCTATGCTGCTCTATGATCACCATTATACCCTCTATGCTGCTCCATGACCACCATTATACCCTCTATGCTGCTCCATATGACCACCATTATACCCTCTATGATGCTCCATGACCCCAATTATACCATCTATGCTGCTCCATGACCCCAATTATACCATCTCTGCTGCTCCATGACCACCATTATACCCTCTATGCTGCTCCATATGACCACCATCATACCCTCTAACTTACTCTATGACCCCAATGACACCCTCTATGCTGCTCCATGACCACCATTATACCCTCTATGCTGCTCCATGACCCCAATGACACCCTCTAGGCTGCTCCATGACTCCAATGACACCCTCTAGGCTGCTCCATGGCCCCCATCATACCCTCTAACTTACTCTATGACCCCAATGACACCCTCTATGCTGCTCCAGGACCACCATTATACCCTCTAGGCTGCTCCATGGATGACCCCAATTATTCCCTCTAGGCTTCTCCATGGATGACCCCAATTATACCCTCTATGTTGCTCCATGACCACCATTATACCCTCTATGCTGCTCAATGACCCCAATTATTTGTTGTTGTAACTTTTATTGCCAAACATTAAGAAATGGACGTCAGCGGAACTAAGCTCCCCATAGGTGGGAGGATTTCAAGCCCGACTGGTTGACATGGTTTTAGTGAGAAAACAATCCAATGCCGAGGCAACGCCCCATGCACTATATTATACCATCTATGCTGCTCCATGACCCCAATTATACCCTCTATGCTGCTCCATGACCACCATTATACCCTCTATGCTGCTCCATGACCCCAATTATACCATCTATGCTGCTCCATGACCACCATTATACCCTCTATGCTGCTCCATAACCACCATTCACCCTCTATGAAGCTCTATGACCACCATTATATCCTCTATAGTACTCCATAGTTCCCATCATACCCTCTATACTCGGTCCTGGGTAGGACCTTAAAGTGCCTCTCTGTCTCTTTTCTCTGTCTCTCTCTCCCTTCTTCTCTATCTCTGTTTCCTGGGTATGATCATAAACTGCCTCCCTCTCAGCTCTCCCACCCTTGATATAACACTTCAAAGTGTTGATAAGGGCGTAAAGCAACCAATCTCACTCACTCACCCTCTATACTCCTCCTAGGCCCCCATTATACACTCTATAATGCTCCATGATGCCTATTGTACTGTCTATAGTCCTCCATGATCCCTATCATTCCCACTATGTTACTGCATTGCCACAATTATACCCTCCATGTTACTCCATAACCTCCATCATACCCTCTATGCTGCTCCATAATCATAACCATACCCTCTATGCTGCTCTATGGCCCCCATCATACCCTCTATGTTATTCCATGACCCCCATAATACCTGTTATATTGCTCCATGACCACCATCATACCCTCTATGTTACTTCATGACCCATATTATACCCTCTATGCTGCTCCATGACCCCCATCATACTGTCTATGTTATTCCATGACCCCCCCGAATACCCTTTATATGGCTCCATGACCCCTATCACACCCTCTCTGTTACTCCATGACCAACATTATACCCTCTATGCTGCTCCATGACCCCCATTATACCCTCTACGATGCTCCATGATCCCCATCATACCCTTTATAGGGTTCCATAGCCCCAATTATACCCTCTATGATGCTCTATAGCCACCATTATGTCCTCTATAGTGCTCCATAGCCCCCATCATACCCTCTATAGGGCTCCATAGCCCCAATTATATCCTTTATGATGCTCTATGACCACCATTATATCCTCTATATTGCTCCATGGCCACCATATCATACCCACTATGATGCTCTATGACCACCACCATACCTTCTGTGCTGCCCCATGACCCCCATTATACCATCTATGCTGCTCCATCACCATCATTATACCCTCCATGACCCCCCCCCCCCCCGCCATAATAATACATATATATATAATTATTCCCTATAATAATTACAGAACAAACCATACCCTCTATAGTGCTCCATTACCACCATCATACTCTCTATAGGGCTCCATGTCACCCATTATGCCCTCTGTGCTGCTCCATGACCACCATTATGCCCTCTCTATGTTACTCCATAACACCCATTATACCTCTTTATATATATGTTATTCCATGGCCCCCATGATATCCTCTAGAGGGCTCCATAGCCCCAATTATACCTGCTATTGTGCTCCATGACCCCCATTATACCCTCCATTTTACCACATGACCCCCATTCATAACCCCTATGCTGCTCCATGACCCCATTATACCTTCTATGTTATTCCATGACCCCTATTATACCTTTTATATTGCTCCATGACCCCTATCATGCCCTCTACGATGCTCTCTATGTTACTCCTTGACTCCCATTATATCCCATACGTTGCTCCATGACCCCCATTATACCCTCTATGTTGCTCCATGACCCCCATTATATCCTCTATGTTGTTCCATGATCATCATTTTACCTTCCATGTTATTCCATGACCCCCATTATACCCTCTGTGCTGCCCCATGGCCCCCATTACACCTTCTACACTGCTCCATGACCATCATTTTAACCTCCATGTTACTCTTTGACCCCCATTAGAGCCTCTACGCTGCTCCATGGGCCCCATTATACCTTTTACACTGCTCCATGACCATCAGTTTACCCTCCATCTTACTCCATGACCCCCTTAATACCCTCTATGCTGACCCCATTATGTTGCTCCATGAGTACTATTAGACCCAGTGTCCACTAAGGAGATGCCACTGGCGGCCTCATGGGAAGTGCTATAGTACCACATGAATAACCCCCCCCCCCCAATCCCCCTGCTATACTATCTATGTTGCTTTATGGTCCATAAATATACTATGATACCCTCCATATTGTTACCAATACAGAGCTCTTGATTAAGGGAACAATATTGAGTAAGTCACATATTCAATTCATGGCATCTGAAGATACAGTGCCAACTGAAACATGCCTAGTAGTAAAAATTAGACCTAAATTTCAGGTTTGACCTTGGAAATTGTTACCTTGACCTTGACTAAGGTTATTGACAGGGTATTTAACGAGAGGCCTTTTAGAGCCCTGTCATATGATTAAATTGTGTAATCTAGAGACAAATAGTTCTGGAGATACTTACTTAATACCACAATTTGGACCCAAATTTCATGTTTGACCTTGAAAATTATGACCTTGACCTTGACCAAGGTCATTGACAATATATCTAATGGAAGGCCTCTCAGAGCCCTATCACATGATTAAATTATGCACCCTACAGATAAATAGTTCCAGAGATAAATACCAAAAACTTCAATTAGTACCAAAATTTTATGTTTGACCTTGAAAATCGTGACCTTAACCTTGACATATGACATTGACAAGATGTCTCATGGAAGGGCACTTAGAGCCCTATTACATGCTTTAAGTATGTAGCCTGGAAATAAATTGTTACAAAGATACGCATATCTATTACTGAAACTTAAACCAAAATTTGATGTTTGACCTTGGATTAGGTGACCTTGACCTTGACCAAGGTCATTGACAAGATGTCCGATGGAAGTGTTGCTAGTGTTCTATCACATGCATAAATTGTATACACAAGAGATTAATAGTTCCAAAGATACATACATAATACTCAAATTTGAACCAAAATTTGATGTTTGACCTTGAAAATGGTGACCTTGACCTTGACAAAGGTCAATTAAAAGATATATTATGAAAGTACACTTGGATCCCTTTCACATGTATAAATTGTGTAGCTTTGAAATAAATTGTTCAAAAGAAATAGACTGCAGTATGTAATTTAGATTTACACAAAATTTAGCATAGAATGAAAAGTGAGCCTTGATTACCATGGCAACAGACATTCCGATGATACCAAAAATGGGTTATTTTTCTTTCCCCTAATGTCAATTATTATTTGTATGCATTAGGTTACCATTTTCTTCTATTGTCATATTTTCATAAGAGAAAATAGGATGTCACATCCCAGAATTTTGCTATTTTTACATTTCAAGGTCATATTTGGTGACCTTGACCTTGACCAAGGTCATTGATTTGAAAGGAAATGATAACTCTTAGATACAACATTGCTATTCCCAAGTTTGGTCACAATACTGATAAAAGTGTAGAAATGGGACACTAAAAACCTATTTTTTGCTAAAATACAAAAAAATCACAAGTTTCCATGGAAACAGGCCATTTTGATAATGTTCGCCACCTTTTGGGCAATTTTTTTCCTCAGATTCAGAAAATTCATGAAATTCTACACAAAATACCTCAAATTTAGCTTGTTATACGGTGGGTAGGGGTTCCCTCCCAAATTTAGCCTCTGGCCGCTGTACTAATAGTGACACTGTATTATACTATGTAGAGGCAGATTTTGGCTGACTGCCGCCACTCTGATGTGATGAACAGTTTAAAAGCTAAAGCCTAAGGCTAAACTTGGCTAAAGAACAAAATTAAGAAAGGGATACTTTCATGTCATGAATTTTTCACCATTCTTCACAAGAACGCTTTTTTGTTCATGTACATTTAAGTACAATAATCAATATTAAATTATTAATCCTTGTTAATTAGTGATGGGTCACTTGGACACAGTTATACTTAAAGAGCGAGCCCCTAATAATATTATGTGGGCGATCTTCGAGAATCGGCCCCTATGACATCAGCTTGATTATATTCAATGTTAATACGTATATCCACCCATATAAATTATAATCATAATGGCCATATGATGCCATAGCCTAAGGCTAAGTGTTGTGTGTGTCAAGTTCATGTCTAGGCTGTGTTAATTACCGTAAATTATTTCATTTATATTGGTTTTTCTCATTGTTCTAACTTCTATCTATTAAACTAAAAAGCACTCCATCAACTTGATCAAGGCATCGCAAAGGTGTTATGATTGAAAATATACTATTCACCTCATACTATGGATCGAAGAGACTAAAAAGATTAATAACCTCCATTGAGGGGTTACTGGTGCGCTGTTTAGCTGTACGCTGTCATCACTTAAGGCTGAAAGACCTTATTTTATCCAGAAGCCTGGTCACCTATTTGTCTAACTTTCATACTTGTACCTGTATAACCTCAGACAAATAAAGTATTTTTCAATTCAATTTAACTGACAGTCGCAGGAGAGAGTTGGGATAGTAAATATGGTTTGTATAGACAAGTCTAGATCTTATATGTTACACTAGTGTAATAATCCTAGCCTTACAGTACCACCGTGCAATACCTCATGACATATACAATAATCAATATATGGATCAGATTTACAGAAAATGTACAATTCAACTTCACCAATCCTCTCAAATAACCCAAATTTCAGACGAAAATAAAGTTCAAAATACAGTTCAACCTAACCAAACAGATTGCTAGAATCAATGCAATGCCGAATATAGTAATATACTCGAATTTACCCAGTATTGTCCAAATTGCAGCCTAATTTAGCAGAATTTACTAAATGTGTAGAGCTGCCAATTGTACATTTTCTGAAAATCTGACCCATGTGTCCGAGTCGATTACTGTAGACTGTTATAAATCAAGCTAGTTTTGTCCCACGTCACACGTGTGTCTGGTTCACCTGTGTTTTTTTCTTTGGTGTGCGTGTTAGCGCTCCCTCACTGAAGTGATCAACATGAATTAATCATGGGTCAGGTTTTCACAAAATGTACAATTGGCAGCTCTACACATTTCGGAAATTCTCCTAAATTAGGCTAAAAATTGAAGAATACCAGGTATATCTGAGTATATTTGGTATCGCATTGATTTAAAGCATCAGTTCTGCATTTTGAAGCTGATTTTTGTCTTAAATGTGGGTTATTTGAGAGGATTGGTGAAGGCGAATTGTACATTTTCTGAAAATCTGACCCTAATGCCTCTGCCTCTTGGTTAGTCTTCGACTCATGACCAGAATATTTTACCAGAAACTGAAAGCACTAAGTTTGCACATGTATGCCTCTTTCCAGCAAGATAACCTTATATTTCAGGGCCCACCAAATCGGTGTTCCGGGCGCCCGGGACAACCGAAATATCAGTCTGGGCAACTGAAAATACACTTTTTACTCGGGCAACCAGCTTCCTGGACAAGCTTTACACATTATTATTGTTCTCACATCTCAGGCTCAGTGGTGCGAAAACCTTGTACCATGTTTATGCTATGATAAGAGGTTTGCACAGACAACTACAAAGGGACTTGACAGTCTTCTGTTGTGTTGGGAGTTTGTGAAATGGTATCAAGTTATGTCTGCCGACCACCAGTCATGTCTCCTCCTTTTGTATAATTATTAGGAGGGTAGCCTCTGAGTGCTTTTCTGTTTTAAGTTGTATTTCGATTGAATGGGCGCAGCCTCCTTTTAGTATCACTATAGGAAAGGTATACTTATACAGGAGCCTGTGTGTCGCACCCCTGGCTAAGTCTAAATTGGAGGGGTGGCCTGTCAGTGGCCACATGGGTCTGTTTTGACTGTGTTGGCTGGTGTTGTTAAGTGGAGGAGTGTATTGGCTTGGCCTGTTTGCTGTGAGTGACAGGGAGGGAGGAGGGAGGACAGGGAGGGAGGTGTACAGACTGGCTGTGATTGACAGGGGGTTGGGTACTAGGCAGGGGGTTGGCTACTAGGATGGTGCTTGAGGATAAGTGAACAACCCTGAAAGCTTGTGAATAGTTACTAGGCAGGGGGTTGGCTACTAGGCATTCCAACTAGGCCAGGCCTACAAGTGTGATCTGACAAGCTACATCCTGTAAGATCTTTATCTTTGGATCTGTAGACTGTCATCTGTACATCTGTGTAAACTGATTTCAGTGAGAGGAAATATCTGAGGAGATCATCAGATAAGTTATGTAACTGAAGTGTAACATCACTGTGAAATGCCTCCTGCTGATTGTGGCCCAGAGTGGAGGAGGCCAGGTTTGGAAGTGAGTGATGGTTGCCTATGCAATCAAATGAAAAAAAGAAATACAAAAAAAGAACTATATACTAAAAATTAGAAGCAAAAGAAAATAGCAGTTAGGCAAATCAGCTGGGCTACCCTCCTAGTATCGAAAGATACTATAGCAATTGGGCAGTAGTATGTTGTCTTGTACTGGTTGAAGTCACTCTGATGTTTAGTTGAAATTAATTAAAATCATGAGTCGATTATGTACTGTAATGATATTAATTGACATCATTGATTTTCATTTTGATATATTATAGTTGTAACAGTAGTCTTTTGATGTGAAAAATAAAACGGATTTTCTTTAATTGAAGCTTTCTCTTTATTTTGAAACAAAAAAAACGTGCTGGACAGCCATATTCTGTTTCTGGGCAACCACTTTGGGATCCTGGCCCTGTATTTAGATGTACCTCTGTCTACCGGGTATATCTGAATATATCTGGTGTCGCATTGATTTAAAGTATCAGTTCTGTTATGTTAAGCTGCATTTTGAAGCTCATTATTAAGAATATTTTACCAGAAAGCACTAAGTTTGCACATGCCTCCTTCTAGCAAGATAACCTTATACAGTATTTAGATGGGATGTACCTTATAATACATTGAGGTGGTAATAGACCGCCGACTGGCGACCTGGAGGTGGTATGTGAGGAGACAAAATCCTTGTTTCCACTTTAATACTCTGTTATCGTTTAGACTCCGCCATTCACGGCGACATCATGAAATTGTAAATACTGTCAAATAAATAAATTTTAAAAAAAATTAAAGGATTTTGCACAGGAACCAATTGCTTTATTGATCCCAAACTGATCTTGTTCTACTGTTGTTGCTGTAGAAACATCTGAACCTATAGTGAAGCATCTGTAGATCACACGACCTAACAGTCTAGGTCCAAAGATGAGCGAGTCCCTTCAAACGAAGGGAAAGCCTCTCGCCTCAAACTGCAAGGTGCCACTATAATTCCATGAAGACCGCAAAATGTCATTATAATCCCATTAGAACGCCTAGTCCTAAGCTAGGATTACCGATTGACGAAGTATATCGCGTCCAATCGCTGGCATACAATTCTTATCTGATCTGAGGGTTTGGGCCTGGACTGGGACCTGGAATTTGATTGGCGGATGCGTCATAGTGGGCGTGACCCGTTATATCTGCCCCGCACACACCCCCCCCCCCCCCCCCCCCCCAACCCCCAACCTTTTATTCTCCGTTAGAGTATATGTTATTGATTAGCCTAATATGTAGCCTACCAAGTTAGTCCAAGGTACAACCTCTCTGAGAGTAATTCTACCTATGGTGTGCGTTCTAGCTATATTCCTGCCGTACTTGATGAAAAACAATCATTCGACTATGTGTACCAAACGACACCAGTTTCCAGTGTTCTGTTTCATTTTACAGAAAATGGTATCCAGCACTTTTGGTTCCATTCTATTTACAACAAGAATATTTATGGGAAAGATGAAACTGTATCAAATCGATCTCATTCTGTGTACAGTCAGTTTCAGAAGGCAGTTTTGGACCCCTAAGTTTTAGGGGTCTTTAACACTTTTAGTCTTAGCCTTAGCCTTGCGGTTAAGCTTATCGCTGGATGTGGAATCGAGGAATGTGGCCGTCGGGACCTGACTGTGTATGACCATTGCTTGATAGCAGCAGCTGATATATAATATATTAATATATTAAACGTTGATATGTTGTAGAAGATGTCTCGTCTGTGCAATGTACGGCTGAGGACTGTGCTTCTAGTGGCTGGCCTGGCTTCCTGTCTCCTCGCCTTCTCCTCAGTCCGCTGTATGCTCTTCAACGTGAGCTGTACGTCCGACTCACTAGACACCTCCCTCTCACCACTCAAATATAACACCAATAACGAGGATGTCCACCAGTTCTTACAAGATCTTCCAGAAGGTTAGGATATAAGCTAATTCATCTTATTATTATTGTTATTATTTAATGTATTACCTTGCCATTCGGTATCATCTTAAATCAAGTCGATTTGTAAGATCCCTGTATCTTACCGTATTTTATCTTTGTGGTGCCGGCGAGAGTCAGGCTGGTTCTGACTCTGTCCGGTACCATGTTCCGGGGTTCCGGATGCTCTCCCGTTAGGCTCCGGACGAGAGGCCAGGGGCTGTAGTTCTAGTATGTTCCGACAGAGGTCGTAATTACTTATTGATACGCATTTATAACTTATTTTTATGATTTGCTCTTATGCTGTTCTGTATGTCCTTATAAACACCTTTTACTATTGAGATGCTTGTCATTCATATATCTTACTGCCACAAGTTGTAAGGGTTGGCATAGGCTCTCCGAGCTCCAACCGCGGCAGGTGTGTTTGGTATAATAAAGGACTTGGCTGGCGAGGACCGTTAGAACCTGGTTGTGTTGTTATTTGCACTAGTTCCATAGCCACTAGGGTACGGGGAAATAGCGAGACACTACAATTTGGTGCCGTGACCAAGCGGTCCGCTAGTTGGCCAGGAGGGAAGAGACGCGCCTATCGGAGGGGGATCCTAGCGCTGGGACCCCCCAATGGCCGATAGGGTGGCCGCAGTTGCCGCAAGACCGGACTGGTTAGCTGAACATGTTCAGCTATTACAATTCGGGGACGATTTCAGGGTTGAACCGGAACGAGAATTGTCGCCTACTAGGGTGGATCCGGAGAATAATGCGCCTGGAAGCGAGGTTGGTGAGTTTAAGGGAAAGGATCAACGGACCGCGCTACGGCGCCCGGAGGAGAGGATAGGCAGACGACTGCCGGAAATGGTAGATTTAGGGACGGGAAGTGACTGGAGCATGTCTGAAGGTGGTCGGGCGTATCGTCCCGAAGCGCCACCGGATTTATTCCAGCCACAACCGGAACAGAAACGGAAGGTACAACAAGTCGGACAGTTTCCCATTCTGGAACCAGCCCCACCTTTGCCGCCGCCCCCGAGAAGGGTGGAAAGACCTCAAGAAAGAAGGAAGGAGGGGAGGGAAGGAAATGCATGGGACTCTCCAGTGATTCCGGCTCGAGCCAGGTTGGAGGGTCACTCCCCGCTGGTGCCAGCTCCGGCCGGAAGGGCGTTGAACGAATCCGTGGCCTCTGAACCATGGGAACCGATGACCCCAGGTAATAGCCCGATGCGGCGGGTGGGCGTACGAAAACGTAACCGTTACTTACCGGAACAGGGAGACGTGGCACAAGAGAATAGGATGCAGACGAAATTAAGTGAAGAATGGGAGATGGATCTGACA
Organism: Sthenelais limicola; assembly: GCA_942159475.1. Lineage (NCBI taxonomy): Eukaryota > Metazoa > Annelida > Polychaeta > Phyllodocida > Sigalionidae > Sthenelais > Sthenelais limicola. Next base: position 2,603,271 of record OW804100.1, on the reverse strand, counting down.
AGAGGGAATAATAGGCGGATGACCGTCGAGAAAATGGACGCTCTGCTGGGATTACAGCGGCGTCAAGCTGCGCGTATGGATGTAGATATCAGCGCCACTGCCAGGCGCGGGCGTGAAGCCCTGCGCGCGGCGGCGGCCACAGCTGAGGACCTAGCAAGGGCAAGAGACGAAGAGGAATTTTTGCGGAACCGGTTGTTAGTACAGGAGGATGAGATGACTAGGCTGCATAAGGAGTTGGATGCGGAGCGGACAAAAAGGGAGAGAGAACGCAGTGACGCTCAAGCTAGGGAAGATACGGTGAGGACCGATCTCCTGAGGCAATTCGGAAAGGCAAGAGCGGAGACTGCTCCCGAGTATGTGCAGAGCACACCTATGCGACCGAAGCCAGATGCCCTGTCGGACGCCTCCTACGTTAGACTAATGCATGAGCTGCCGGAGTTTGGCCAAGCCAGGAGGGGGGGAACTCGGAATGTAGTAATTCGATCTCCGCCTCAAGCCCGGGAAATGTCACGGGACCCGGAACTCCAAGAAGCCATTAATACGGCTAGGCTTATGTGCGGTGGCGAGGAGGACCATCAACCGGCGAAACAAGAGAAACGGGTCACAATAGTCGCGGACACGCCCATTCGAATGAACCGGCGTTCGATGGATCCGGCCGCAGACTATGAACCGGATGATGAACTGGAGGGCTTTGTGGTGCCAGAACACACTGAAGCCAAACCAATGCGGAACCCGAAGCCGCTAACCTTCCCTGAGTGGGATGGGAAGCAGGATTGGAGGGAATATCAAAAACGGACCGCGTCGGTATCAGCCGCAATGAATTGGGATCCGGAGACTTATAAGGTCCAGTTGCTGGCGGCGGTGGGTAGCCATATGCCGTTCGCATCGGGTCTAAAAGCAAGCAACTATACGGTACGGGAGTTATTGAAAATTATGGAAAATGATTACCGGTCGGAGAAATCGGTGAATACCCGCCGGGACTCGTTGTTTGCACTAAAACAGACGCCGGGTCAGAGCCCCGCTAGCTTCGCAACATTGGTCTCTGAGAAAGCGCTCCATGCGTTTGGGAAATGGGATACAACGCTGCATGTGTTGGCAGTGCGGGTATTTCTGACCGGGTTAATAGATCCGGAAATGACCCGATATGTGGCCTTACAGGAGCCAAAGAATGTGGTAACTGCAGGGGCTTGTGCGACACGATACCGGGATGTATGTGGGGGAGTTGGGATGGCTGCGAAGGTTATGTCCATCGGCACCGCAGACATCCCCCTCTCCCATGGAAACGAACGGAAGGAGGAGCATGGTGCTGGCAAACCGTGTGGATCGCTAGGAGGTGACTCGGCTGAGCTGCAGGCGTTCCGGGCATGGCAGGGGAAGCCACGAACAGGCGAAGATAGGAAAACGGATAAGACAACTACTGGGGGGAAGGGAGAAGACAAATCCAATTTCCGGAGAGGCCCTCCACGAACAATACGTTGTTATTATTGTTTAGAGGAAGGCCATATGGTGGCCGATTGCCAACGGAAGGTTAAACACCTGAAGGCGTTAGATGAATATGTCCGGGAAAGTGAACGTCGGCAGCAGGAAAGGGGAAACAGCCCAGGGCCCTCTTAGACGGTGATAGGAGGAGCCCGGAGGAAAAGACACACACCGCGGAATGTCGAAGGACTGGGGTCCAGCCGGATCGGGAAGGGCAGGAGGTGTCCTCTGCTTGGCTAGGGGACGCCCGTGGAAGTAGCAAGGGGAGGAGGAACGACACAGATCGTCCAAGTACTGGTTCGGTGAAAGCCACGTGCTCCGTGATGACAGTGCGCATGGGAGCACCGGAACACGCTTGCTCCAGCGGACAGATACTGAAGGTAGAGTATCGGGGTTATACCTCCAAAGTGAGCAAGATAATGGTCTGTGATCTCCGGAATTTTGACATAAGGGTATCCGATCGGAACGGTCCGCTTCTGGCAGATCGGATGTACGCGGATGTACGACTGGTAAACGTGACCGGACAGTTCTTGGTAGACTGGGGGGCGCAGTGTACGCTGCTCAAAAAATGGGTCTATGAGAGCTTGACTGTAAAACCGTTTTTAACACCGTGCCGTGTGACGTGTTTCGCAGGCACCGGTCATCATTTGCAGACACATGGGTGTGTACGAATCGCTCTGGGAATGGGAGGCGTTTGGTACGCCATAAATTGTCTGGTAGTAAGCGGGTTAAGGGGAGAGGAAGCAGGTATACTGGGGATGGATTTTATCCATATACACCGGTGTAATTCCGATTGGTCCGGGAAGTTCACCCTAGAGGATGGTGAGCAGACGGTATGGTGCCGGACACTGCAAAGCGGGTCTCTTACAAGCAATAGGAGTGAGGGCATCTTTGTGGATGCATTTGCTCATGTCTGTAGCGGCATAGACCTGGTGACGGCAGCAGAAGATCTATTCTTCGAACCGGGCGAGTTGGAATTAGGGAAGTACGTGGTTGGGGACCACCTGTTGATTGCCTCCTTTTAGTATCACTATAGGAAAGGTATACTTATACAGGAGCCTGTGTGTCGCACCCCTGGCTAAGTCTAAATTGGAGGGGTGGCCTGTCAGTGGCCACATGGGTCTGTTTTGACTGTGTTGGCTGGTGAGCAGACGGTATGGTGCCGGACACTGCAAAGCGGGTCTCTTACAAGCAATAGGAGTGAGGGCATCTTTGTGGATGCATTTGCTCATGTCTGTAGCGGCATAGACCTGGTGACGGCAGCAGAAGATCTATTCTTCGAACCGGGCGAGTTGGAATTAGGGAAGTACGTGGTTGGGGACCACCTGTTGATTGCCGACCGACCGGGTGGGGCTGTGTCCCTGTACAACCCTACTGGATCTCCTCTCATTTTATGTCTGACTGCCGGGCAAACCTGGGAGGAGAATAGTTCTCCAATCGTGGACATGGACTTACTAGAGCCGGAGGTGCCGATGCCCCGGAGCGAAGTTTGCCCATTGGAAAGATTGGTAAGGGAATCAGACCTTGAAGTAGCGGTCCAGCGTTCTGATCTCCTGCAGCTATTACGGAATTATAAGGAGTGCTTCCGGTTGCCAGGCGAGATGTTGGGACAGACAACCAAGGTCCTACATAGCATCGACACTGGTGATGCGGTTCCGATTAAAACGGGGTATAGGCGTCTGCCTCATGCGAAGCGGGAATCGGCTGAAAGACAGATTAAGGAGATGCTTGAAAAGGGGGTGATAGAGCCCAGCATTAGCCCCTGGGGAGCGGGAATAGTGATTGTAGGAAAGAAAGATGGAACGGATCGGTTTTGTTCCGATTACCGTCCGCTGAATTCAGTCACGAAAAAGGATTCCTTTCCGCTTCCCCGGATCGATGAATGTTTGGAAGCGTTGGGAGGAAATAAATGGTTTATTGCGTTGGACTTGGAGAGTGGGTACTGGCAAATAGCCCTGGATGAGCAAAGCAAGGAAAAGACAGCTTTTGTCTCTACCCTGGGGTTGTTCCAGTATCGCGTTATGCCTTTCGGGTTGTGCAACGCTCCGGCCACGTTCGAAAGAATGATGGAGCAGATGCTCCAGGGGCTGCGTTGGAAGTGTTGCTTGGTTTACCTGGACGACGTAATTATCTTCGGACCAACGTTTGAGAAGACCATGGGAAATCTGGAATTGGTTCTTAGCCGCCTCCGGGATTACGGTCTGAAGTTGAAGCCTAAGAAATGCGAGTTGTTTAAGTCACAGGTTCAATACCTGGGCCGGATTGTGTCCGAGGCCGGGGTGCGTCCGGACCCGGAAAAGATAAGAAAAGTACAGTCTTGGCCGACACCGCGGACGGTCAAGGAGGTGCGGCAGTTTTTAGGGTTTGCATCATATTACCGCGAATTCATGCCGGACTTTGCGGGGGTAGCGGAACCGATCCAGAATTTAGTGGTCGGAGGGGATCAGAGGAGCAGCCGGACAGTTGTCTTTGATGAGGTGTGCAGGGCCGCGTTTGATCGGTTGAAAGACTTGTTGACTAGGGCACCAGTTCTGGGATACCCTCAACCGGTCGGCACCATTATTTTAGACACGGATGCCAGTGGATTCGGTATGGCTGGGGTATTATCTCAACTACAAAGCGGTAAGGAGGTGGTTCTGAGTTACGCTAGCAATACTCTAACCCGGCCGCAACGGAACTACTGCGCAACCAAAAGGGAATTGTTGGCGGTGCTGACCTATTTATGCAAGTTTCAGCATTATATAATCGGACAAGCGGACTTTACGTTGCGGACGGACCATGCGTCCCTCAGGTGGCTAATGCATTTTAAGGATCCCACTAACATGCTGGCTCGGTGGTTGACCACCTTGCAGCATTATGGGATCCAGGAATCGCAGGTGGTGCACCGGCCAGGGAAACGACATATCAACGCGGATGCGTTGTCGCGTTTACCTGTAAGGAAATGCCCTAGGGAGGACTGCCCGGACTGCGGGGTCCACGATGCTGTCATGGCTGAGTTGACAATGGAGTATCAGCTGTTCTCCAGTCTAACAGGGGATCGGCTACGGGTGGCCCAGGAGGCGGACGATGTGCTTACAAGAGTCATAGGGATAGTCCAGAGGGGAGACCCTTGCCCGGACGCCGTGGCTCTGCGAGCGGAGGGGAATGAGTTCTGTTTTTACATGAAATTACTCTCTTCTCTGAAGGTGACGGATGGGTTACTAAGTATGGACTGGGAAAGCGAGAATGGAGTGATATACGAACGAGTGGCAGTCCCTGCTGGTTTGCGTCATGAGCTGTTCCTGACTTTGCATGGAACGAAACTCGCGGCCCACTTCGGGGAATTCAAAACGTATCAAGCTGCGTTACAGAAGTTTATATGGCCCCGGATGCGCGGCGATATCTCCGACTGGGTGCGGGGCTGTGATGTGTGTGCCTCGTGCAAAAGCCGAGAGGGGAGGGGCATTGCTCCATTAAAGAAGGAAATACATGGCGTGCGTTGGAGCCGTGTAGCGCTGGATATAATCGGACCATTCAGAAAGACTCCGAGAGGGAATGTTTGCGTAATGGTAGTGACGGACTATTTTTCAAAATGGGCCGAGGCCTATCCACTCCCGGACCATACGGCGGTTACTTGTGCAATGGCGCTCTTCACGGAGTGAATCCTACGTTATGGGCCACCGATCTCTTTGCAAACGGACGGTGCCCCTGAGTTCCGGTCGGCGCTGTTAAAGAATCTTTTAGAAATGTTAGAAATCGAGAAACTAATGACCTTGCCGTACAGACCGCAGTCAAACGGGCAGGTAGAACGGTTTAACAGGGTTTTGGTGGAGCAACTCTCATGTCTAACGGAGTACGAAGATATTAACTGGGATCTACTGGTGCCATGTATCGCGCATGCATACCGGGGGGCCGTGCACAAGAGTACTCATTGTACGCCCAATATGGTAGTGTTTGGAACGGAAGTGACTGTTCCGGCGGACATCATCTACGGAACGATGGATGGGGAAGTGGATTTTCCATGCCCTACGGTTTTCGTGGAAGAGATCCGTAGTCTCTTGTCTAAAGGACATCGCTTTGTAAGGGAAAGGCTGGGGTGTGCAGCCGTGTATCAGAAACGGTACTTTGACCGGAGGGCTCGCCCGAAGGTTTTTAAGGAAGGAGACGTGGTATGGAGATATTCCACTCCTCTGGCACAGAAGAAGTACGGTCCCAAATGGGACGGGCCTTTCGAAGTGCTAAGAAGGGTGCAGGGATCCACTTATGAGCTAAGGACAATGGCTGGTATACTCAGATGGAATGGGAACCTGTTAAAGCTAGCATTTGATGCAAAAGGGCAGCCGCTGCAGGTGGTAAATCTGCACCGTGCGGAGGAGTATCAAAAGCAGCAGATGGCCGGGCACGAAATATTGAGGGAGGACGGAAGGGGTAAAACTGTCCCAGGGAAAGATGCCCCTATGGTGAAGCCCGGCCCTGTAATAGTAAAACATACAAAGAGGCGCGGAAGGCCCCCGAAATCGGTCAAGAAGGATCTTGCCCAACCGCTAGCAGATCCTGATGAATCAGCGGGGAGCCTGCCATCGGACAGTGATTCTGAGTGTACCCCGGACGCTGCAGAACAGGGTGGTGACTTGCGGATGGACACGGTAATGGATAGAATATCGAAATCCGGATACCTGGCGGGGCGCCCACGTCGGCAGGTACAACCCCCGGATAGATATGGCTATGCGTGAGGAGAACAGGAAAGAAAAAAAAATGACACAACGAGAAGTACTAAGAATCGGACGTTCCGGGCACGGGCTCCAAAAGGGAGTAGGGAACGGCTCGATAAGGGTTGAAATGGATAACCTACCACTGTGCGAGGAAAGACCAGGCTGAGAGGTGATCCGGGGAGGGAGTTGGCCGAAGAAACATATATTCCTGGATGGTGGAGCCAAAAGGGTGGAAACTAAGGAATAATCCCAAGTCCGGGTGGCTCAGCTGGTCACATGGAAGAAGGAGGAAAACGCCCAGCTCGGGGACGTTACTAGTGTCACGTAGGCAGGTAGGGTATACCCTAATTGAGCAATTGGGGACCTAGGTATTGAGGTGACGCGACGGGGCGTGAAACCGCTCGGAGACAGCTAAAAATAGATTGGTGGAGACTGGTGATTGGCTAAGGCGCGAGGGCAGAGTCACGTGACCAGGGGAGGAGCGGATGTGTGGCAGAAGCATCTCAGAACTCACACCACGCGGTTGTGTGTCCTGCCGAGCTAGACTTTGAGCGAAACTTTTTTGAGAGAAGCCTTGAGTTGTGAGAGTTGGAGATTGGCGTTGACCTGTAGACACTAACTGGATTGACTTACTCATTGTGCGTGAGCCTATGAGTAAGGAGGAGAAGATGGAGACTGGGGATGGGGCAGTAGCCCCTGAACCGAACAAGGAGGAAACCGGTGGAGACCAGGAGGGAGCCGTGGGCGAGGCAAAAGCCCCACCTGAGTTGAAACTGGTATTGAAGAAGAGAAAGAAACGGAGTACCACTAAGGCTAAGGACAAGGAGGAAGACATGGAATACGAACAGGCGGAGGACCAAGGAAGTCCGGCCAAGGTGGTTAAATCCTCAGCCGGAGCTAGGCCTAAGGTTGGTGTTGGAAGTGGGTCATCGGTTGGGATGGACCGCTCCCGGTCGTGGGGCCGTGAAACAAACCCTCGCCGGAGATACGACCGGAGCACTAGCTCTAGTGCCACAGCGGAGACACTGGCTGATGTGCACGAGCAACACAAACGGACTCGGTATCATGGAAGGCAAAAAATGTTTGAGGACCCCAACATTGGAATCCGGAGTACCACCCGGTGGCGGGACAAGGACATAGTGGAGGGTGTCCGGCTGAAAATGAACATGTTGGCCCCCATGGAACCAAAAGCCGGGGATGAGATTACGAGGGCTGAGGAATCGGAGGATGAGGATGAGGCTTTGGGAGAGTTCACGGCGGAACGACCCCTTATGGCTCAGTATGAACGGTTGTTTCATTTTTTGAAAGGCAGGACGGGCAGGGAAGCTAATCCGCATATGGTGCTGCCCGTGAACCTGAAAAAGAAACTGGATGGTGCTCCTAAGATCTGGCAGGAGGGAAATCGGTGCCCTTTTACATACTGCCGGTTGATTAGTGATGACTGGAACCCGGGAGGCATTAGGTGCTTTGCAACGAGGGAGAGGTTTTTCAGGCACATGTGTGAGGAACACTGTCCATCGGTGCAGGTGTATACGTGCCCGCACCCGATCTCGTGCCTGGTAAAACTGGACCGCAAGTCTGACATGATTCGGCATCTAAAGGTGGCTCATAGGAATGGGGAACCGTTGGCAAAGTCACTGGTGGCCGGATTTAAGTGTTTGACTAAGGAAATACCCAACTATGGGTACCAGCGGTTCACCCGGATGGGGCAAAATGAATGGGAACAGATAGTGGCTTTGGAGTCCGGAGCAGCGCAACCCCGCTTCAAAAGGATGGTGCGGTGTCCGCCAGCTCCGGCCCCAGAGAGGAATGCATGGGGGAGAGCAGGACCTGTGCTTGCCCCACCCCCTCCCCTCGCACCTATACCAGCACCACGGAGGATTCCGGCCGCTGCTGCCTTTGGTAGTGCACAGCAGATGGAGACAGCTGCTAAACTGTCAGCTGCTGTGGCCCCGCGGGAGGTAGTCGCGGCAACGGTGGAGCCTCTGCAGGAGCAGGAGCCAGTGGCCGACCCGGCGGAAAATGATCCGGAGGCAAACATAGGCCAGGGTGCACATGGGTTACCCCCGGAGCAGGAAGTAACCCGTGCACTGGATATGATCGATGGCGCTATGAAACAGGGGATACAGAATACGGAACAAGCAGTGATTGTGGCAATGGACGCTGTACGGAACAACGTGGGTGCAGCTCTCATGTTGTTCGGTGATCTCGGGTATGTACGAGATACAGCGGCTCGGGTGCCCGGACTGGAGGCCCGGGTCAATGAACTGGAAAACCAACTGGAGTTCTTCCAGCAAAAGGATAGGGCGAATCGGGACCTAATCCTGGGCTTGGAGTTTAAGTTACACCAGGCCAGGAACGGGGCTCCGTCGCCGAAAAGGAAGCGGTCTGACCAGAGGGAGGAGGAGGAGTCGGACACCAGGAGAAAGGAGGTGGAGAGACAGAGAGCGAATCTGGACTGTATGAAAGAGGAGATCTGCCAAACGATTAAGGCTGCATTTGAGACGGCAATAGTGCCCAGGCAACAGATGGTGATGCCGCCGGGGATATACCCCACTCCGGGCCGGACACCTACTGCGGAGGCCTGGGGGCCATCTCTTATGGAGGGGCCTCCGGGATTGCTCTCGCCACTGGGAGGACAGGGGGCAGACCGGAATCCCCCCCGACCTAGGAGAAGTTACCTGGATGATAGTGGTCTGGAGATGCAACCAGGGCCTGTGATGCCAACAAAACCGTTGACCCCGGTACGTGTTAGGGAAAGGGAAGCAAAACAGGAGGAAAAGAAAGCTCCTGTGGAGCAAATGGATACGGCAGCGGTGAGGCCGGTTTATGAACCCGTCTCCCTACCGGGTAGCCCAACCCCGGAGCAGCACATGAGGACTCTAGTACTGAGGAGTCCGGTGCCTAGGCGTCCGGTGGCAGCCGGGGTGGTGGGTGTGACACCAGTGACACCGAGGACGGCCGCCAAAAGGACAGTGGAGCTCAGGCAGAGGTGGGAGAACTCCCCTCTGGCGGCTCTTGGAGTGGTTCCGTGCTCTGTGGACTTGGGTGCCCGGTTGGATGAACAGAAGGATTTGTTGGAAGAGGCAAAGGATGTCCCGTTGCCAGACGACGGGGACATCGACCTGGATTTTGCGTTTGTGGACTTAACGAACACAGACGCAGACGCAGAGGACCCACCGGACCCCGCGAATGTAATGGTGCCATCCATTTCAAAGGCAGAGGAAGACCGGTTGTTGAAAACAGGAAACTTGAGCGATGATGAGGTGGGAGACTTCTAGGCGGAGTGCCCGGTAAGAGAAGTAAATAAAAACTGATAGTGCAATGGAAGTATACGACTGGTTTGAATGAAACCAGTTTTGTGTGACTGCAGCGTGGGAGCGTCAGTATCCCAGCGACTGACTACGCCGATTGACGACCCGGACGGAGGCAGATCTGGAGAAGCCTCGCCAGCCGTGGGAAAGGAGGAAGTTCCTTCTTCCTTATGTTTTATGTACAAGAATATGCTGTTTGGTGCGGCCATTATGATTTTTTTTTACCTCTTCAAAAAGTTGGACTTACCTCTTCAAAAAGTTGGACTTACCTCTTCAAAAAGTTGGACTTACCTCTTCAAAAAGTTGGACTTACCTCTTCAAAAAGTTGGACTTACCTCTTCAAAAAGTTGGACTTACCTCTTCAAAAAGTTGGACTTACCTCTTCAAAAAGTTGGACTTACCTCTTCAAAAAGTTGGACTTACCTCTTCAAAAAGTTGGACTTACCTCTTCAAAAAGTTGGACTTACCTCTTCAAAAGTGGGACTAATATCTTCAAAAACTGGATTTACCACTGTAAGAAGTAAGCTTGTTATACTGTGTTTTTCACAAACAATACATTCCAAGAGTGGGTTTTAAGAGGAACAAAATGACTTGGTGAACAATATAACTAGTGCCTGGACTAATATTGGACACTTGGGATCATACCTCTAGTCTGCGATAGTGCCAGTATCGAACTGTGTGTTCCGGACCAAGAATATTTACTAGTTAAAACCAAGAACATTTCTACAGGTATTGATGCTGGTCAGATGAGTTGTATTATTTGATCATTATTTGCATTGAACATGTATTTCCATTGTTCCTACTTTTTCCTTCATTATTCCAACTTTTGTTGCTGAAACCAATATGTTTTAGGCAACCTTATGGTCCAGTCGCTTTGGGTCTGGTACGGTTGCCAACCTCCAAAAATAAAGAGGGAGGGGGGCATTGTGGTGCCGGCGAGAGTCAGGCTGGTTCTGACTCTGTCCGGTACCATGTTCCGGGGTTCCGGATGCTCTCCCGTTAGGCTCCGGACGAGAGGCCAGGGGCTGTAGTTCTAGTATGTTCCGACAGAGGTCGTAATTACTTATTGATACGCATTTATAACTTATTTTTATGATTTGCTCTTATGCTGTTCTGTATGTCCTTATAAACACCTTTTACTATTGAGATGCTTGTCATTCATATATCTTACTGCCACAAGTTGTAAGGGTTGGCATAGGCTCTCCGAGCTCCAACCGCGGCAGGTGTGTTTGGTATAATAAAGGACTTGGCTGGCGAGGACCGTTAGAACCTGGTTGTGTTGTTATTTGCACTAGTTCCATAGCCACTAGGGTACGGGGAAATAGCGAGACACTACATCTTTATACTTTATTATTAACTGTAAAACTGACCTAAATTTATTAACTCTGCCTTGAGAGAGATGGTAACGTCTGGGAGAACTGGATCTGATCCAAAAGGCTGTATACCTATTTGTCTGTATTTCGTCTATTTCGTCACTTCATAATGTATTGTGTGAGTTGGATAAATAAAGTAGTATCTTATCTTATCTTAAGTGGCCAGCAACCAATCTGCCTCCTCCAGTACCCCCGGGGAGTATACGAGCTACTCGGAAGCCCTCAAGTACCAGGCCAACAAGGAAGGAGTCATCATCCTCGTCTCTACTGATCTTGGGTACATCAGGATGGCCCTCAATCTCTATTATACCTCCTTCAAGAAGTTAAACATTACTAATTACCTGTATGTGTGTTCTGATGCTGATGCTGCACATGTACTCAAGTCTAAGGGAATCGCACATTACCTTATGAAGCAGGATAAGGATGGGAAAACGGTTAGTGCTTATGGCAGCGCAGCTTTCATTAGAAAAACCCACATCAAAACTAGTATAATCTACGGTGCTTTGAAACTGAATTATAAAGTTCTCATAACCGATGTGGACATCGTGTTTCTCAAGAACCCATTCCCCTACTTTTTATGCACGGATTGTGATATAGAGATACAAAGTGACGGAGGAGAGGGAAATTCTGGCTTTTATTTTGTGAAACCAACAAAAGCTGGGAAGCAACTGCACGCCATGGCGTTAGATTACGCCACCAAGTACCCACAGTTATCCAACCAGAAGGCTATAGCTAAAGCCATGGGAAATATCAAGATAAAATCTAAAACTCTGGATGTGAATTTATTCCCGCACGGTAAGAAATATTATGAGGACGGCCACCGAATGTTTCCCGGTGATAACCCTTGCAAGGAGTGTGTCATTGTGCACGATAACTGGATCGTCTCGGGTGATGCTAAAGAATACAGATTCAAAGAGAATTTAATGTGGCTGGTCGACTTGGACCAATATTACTCCAACCCTAATGCTAAGTACATCATATATGACAACCCGATTGACTTCGGGCCTAAAGAGACGATATCAAATGAAATCCATGCTCTTAAATGTGCGCTGAGTATAGCTTATCTGCTGAAGCGTATCCTTATACTGCCTGACTTCCACTGCTATAGTTGTGGCTACGATGCGTGTAAAGCTCCCCGATGTACTTTAAACACACACCTTAGGATAACTACATTTAACCAAGCTTTCAACAATAGTTACCGCGAGCACACGTTCCTGCAACACCCGCTTGTACCGGACAGTGTCAAGGCTTCTATTTCTGCTCCTATTCTCATACAGACTGCGGTGGTTATGTCTAAACTCTCCCCGTCACAGTTGGGCGAGGTGAAGCACAAGTTCCACCCTAGTGACCAATCTATTGGAGCTAATTCTACTGAGATTCTCCAGTGGATGGAACCGTTCTCCAACTATCATGTCCTCCGTTTTCACTCCATGTACAAAGCGTTTTCCAGGTTTGAAACAGTTCACTCTAACAAAGCCTTCATGGCAGCGCTCTCTAGCGGCCTTAAGCCCGCTAACTATAGACAGTACTGACTAAGACCTTCACAAGTCTTACATATCTTTGCACAGGTTGTACTTTGTTGTAGTCCTTTTCTTTTAGTTTGGTACATTTACACAAGAATACGAAAAACTTACGACTTTAATTTTTTATTGCGTTCGCTTTTTACGAGTGAAAGCACGGCTCAAGATGATAAATATTATTACCAGAGAATCAGGGAGCGAACAGTGTCGCGCAGGCATCCTGACAATTCTCGCATAGTATAGGACATTTAATTCATTTAGTTCATCATTGTTTATTTGATTTGATTTGAACATCTGTTATTTATCAAGTAGGATACATGTGAAAAATACGACAAATGGGTTGACAAACCTATGGAGTGAAACTCTGTATATTCCGGTTGTTACCCTGATGAAGGATTTAGAGTTAACTATAAGGGAACTACACAAGGTTTTATACATTACGGCATCAAGTATACAAGGTACAATATTTAAGTTTAAAATTTAAATCCACCCTCGACATTAATATTATTGATACTCACTTCATTATTTCAAAATTAACTTAACAAATCTGATCTTATATCATTCAGAACGAGTGATTATGCACTAATCCTTTCGATATAGGATTTCAACTGGTCGCTGAAGCATTTTTTGCAAATATAACTATAAAGTCACAGAATCAATCCCTTTAGAAATATACATTAGAAATTTGGGTTTGGAATATAAAAATAGTCTGGTAGAATGTTGTCGTCATATACTTGATTTTAGATGTATGCCCATCATAACACATTACTGTATTCAAACCGGCTTGAACTTGCTTCAATGCCTTTAGTCAAGGAAGTACAAGTAATGGTGTTTAGGGTTGGTATAACATGCAGGTATGGTGGTATGGTAGGTTGGTATAACAACTGGATGCTACACGGACAGTAATGAATACAATCCTCTTACAGAGCTGCAGTACTTGATGAATGTTTTATAGTGGTGGGATATTGGGGTTTGTGTTGTATAGTGGTGGGATATTGGGGTTTGTGTAACACCGTGTTCTGGTCCATTCCACAAGTACAGAAGGAGGTCGGAGTCTACGCTCCACGACAATACACCGTGGGACGGAATTGTTTTATAAATATAATAATTATGCTCAAAATGGTTTGCTTATAGATACTTTTTCTCTGTAACTTACATTAAAAACCTTACAATTTGTATTATTATTTTGTATAAATGAGGGTCAGGCCATGATGGTGACGTACTTTCTATGTCCTTTCACCAATAATTGCATTCATTACATTGTCTGAAGTGTTCACGTGCACAAGGAACTTTATTCTAGGTTTGAAGTCTCGATACAATCTAGTCCAAGCAACGAACAACTTACATTTCCCCGACCAGGGTTTTTTTTTAAATTGAAAGATTTGCATATCTTTTGTTAAGTAGTAGTGCTGCAATGTTTTATTGATGTGGAGGAATTATAGATTTGTATATATAAAGCTAACTGATATATATATATATGACTCATACATATTGACGTAGTACATGTATTGATACACACTCTTATACTTTACCGTGGAATGTGGTATCATTTAGGGTTGGACAAATCCCGCGGCCCGGTTGTCCACAAGGTTTTATCTATTTGTAGTGTGAGCGTACAACCACCTATTTTGTGATATATGTGTCGGACAACCATATTTTGAAAAGAGGTTGTCCTCAGAACAACCTCTTTTTGAAGCGATGTTTCCAACCCTGTCATTTCATACTTGGGTTGTCATATTTAATGTCATAATGATACTTGGGAATTATAGATCTACCATGAGTCAAGAAATCGTTCATATTAAGTTTACATTCGATAGATTCATGAACACATGTTTTCTATCAATCAGTCAAAACCCAGTCAAAACATATGTCATTAATATGCGTGGGATTAACTGGATCCCTGTTTGAACACGTGATCTAGATCGATAATATAGTTACTTACATACAACTAGGCATTCTGAATAATGGCATTATGAATAATGGCATTATGAATAATGGCATTATGAATACCCATGATATTATAAATGTTGGTATTTTGTTACCACCAAGTCTATGCTATATTCTGATGTTGTTATTACCGCAAGGTTGCTGATACTATATGAGATGTCGACTTACACTATGACTAATTCTTCATGTCAACAGACAAGAGGTCATTTAAACTGACTTTTGTAATAATCGAGCAGCGAAGGACTGATATGACTCCTCAAAATAATCTAAAGCTAACCTATCCGAGGTTTGGTACTGGTGCCCCTTTCAATTACTAAATGATATTATAGTAAGAATAGAGTAAGAGTGAAGTATATCGGATATACTTGACTCTCACGGCCGAATCGTGGAGTAAAAGGAAATTATTCCATGGTTCCATGTATTAAACATTGTTTAAGCAAAAGTCTGCTACTGATTACATGCCGCCGGGCTGCTTCAGCCTATGAACCCAAGTTGTTGATTCTATTGTGATTAAATGTTGTGAAGCTAGGGTTAAACTGACCATAGGTCATCATATAATATATACTGGGTGTATGAACATTGGAAGCGACTTCACATATCATTACTAATTGTAATCAATGATTATGTATCGACACTCAAACAAATGTAGTCAACCTGGTTCTCATCTCAACATGGCGAAGTGAAACCAGACACAGTTCTTTAGTGTCAGAGTTTTATTATACGCGCATTGCTCTGAAAACAACGTATCTAGAGTGATTTACACATAGTGCGTATTTCACTAGTGATTTACGTGGGGTTGTCATGGCAACAATCTGGGGTTGTTGTTTCTTTACCGGTAAAATTAAAATTTATGACTCGCGTTGTTTCTATTTTCATGCTTGAATGCATGTATAATAAATCTGTTTACTAACTTGTTTCAGTTGCTATGCGACTCGTACAATATTCACGCTCCTTCAACCAACTCGTTAGTTAACCTGTATTTATTCACCCCAAGTGTGGCCGTGGCTGGGATCAGAACCAGGTTCACTACACAAATGTCAGGGCTCGAAAAAAACCTACCAACTTCACTTGCCCATTGGGCAAGTGGCAGCCAAGATTTACTTGCCCAACATCATTTTTCACTTGCCCAAATTTATTTGCAGAATTATAAACGAAATCACACTGATGTGTATGTATCTTGTTTCATTGTAAGTAGACATCACAACAGAGGTTTGAAATCGGCGCCGTAGAGATTTTCACTTGCCTATCGGGCAACTAACTTTAAATTCTACTTGCCCAGAGACATTGTTTAGTTGCCCCGGACAACTAAACATTGGTTTTTTCGAGCCCTGATTATGTACTTTGTGATAGACATAGTGCTTTTGTCTGGTATTTGACAGTGGTGTGTTCGGTGGTATATATATAAGCTAAGAGTCATGATGATGTCCCAAGTCAGTTATTGTGTAAATATACTATAATATACGAGGAAATAATAAATCAGATATGTTCCCAAATAAGTGTCTCTCCCACGGCGCTGACTCAACCACTGCTTGCCTGTACCGGAGTGTAAACATCCATATCTGCCCACATTGGATTATTACAGCAATTGATGTTATATTGTTAGTTATCTTTATCACCAGCACTTCAACCATTTGACACCACACTCTCTTGTAATAGGCTCAGATTGTCAGAAAATGTACAATTAACCTTCACCAATCTTCTCAAATAACCCAAATTTTAGACGAAATTCGGAAAATAAAGTTCAAAATAGTTCAACCTAACCAAACAGATTGCTAGAATCAATGCAATGCCGAATATACTCGAATGTACCTAGTATTGGCCAAATTGCTGGATAATTTAGCAGAATTTACTAAATGTGTACAGCTGCCAATTGTACATTTTCTGAAAATCTGAGCCTGTGTGGTCTGCCTCAGCCGTTTATCCTATGTGAGTGGTATTATCGATGTTAGGTAGTGTTGATATAATGAAACCCATTGACATCTTATCTCTGTGTTCAACCATGCCGCGAGTGTCCATTTCATCCACATCCTATTATCTACCCTTATCTATAGGTTGTTGGCGTAAAATGTGACCAAATAGGTTTGTTTTGATGTGACTGGAGCCTTGATGTCCAAGAACGATTAATTTTCTCTGCATTATGCATAGTTTATGGGTCAGATTTTCAGAAAATGCACAATCTACAGTTCTACACATCTCTCAGATTCTGCTAAATTATAGAGAAAAATGATAAATATACTAGGTATATCTGAGTGTATTCATTCAATAAATCTGTCTGGTTAGGTTGAACTGTATTTTGAACCTGATTTTCGTCTTAAATCAGGATTATTTGAGAGGATTGGTGGAGACGAATTGTACATTTTCTGAAAGCCTGACCCCTATGTTTGAATAATATATAAAACCATGTTAGCTCGTTGCTCTCTTGCTACCATGTAAGATGGTAGTAGTTTATGTTTGAAGGTGATACATATTATTATGTTTAACGAAAGTTCATGAAAGTGGTTTGCTTGGATCGAGAGGGTGTGTTGCAGCTAGCATTGTTCAATATTTAAAAAAAACAATGTTCATGAAAGACAAATTTAGATCTCAGAGTGCGTCTCAAGACTTAGGGCTTACATTTTCGTTCAATTTTTAGTCATGAGTCCAAGGTTACTACCAGTCTATGTATGGGTATTAATTGTTATCCTTACTTCTTTATAGTTTGCTCTTTTGTAGAAATATTTCTGTGTTTATTTCTTTAAACGTTGTTAATTTTCTCATGTATGTTATTTGTGTTCCTATAAAGGTTCCCCATTTTATAGAATATTATATTTAGTGCCAGTGTTTCTTGAAATTCAATTCAATTCGAGTAAAAAATTCTTTATTGCTGATGTTATTTTCAGTGGTTGGTTACATAAACACTGGCTATTCACGCGTGCACAGTAGCATGGTATAGGGCTGATGGCTAATCTAGACCCCTTAAATAATACAGTGTCTTCAATTTCCTACTCCGCCAAAGCCACCTGCATCGCCCTGGGGGGTTTGATCCATGTTTAATGCATCCTAATTTGTTTAATGCATGTTACAGGTAGAAGTTTGATAGGGTGTGGAGGTGGGGGGGGGTGATATACCTGCTGCTTCTGCTTTCACAATCTATTTTCTGTACGACTGTATAAGTCCAATACCCAGAGATGCCACTTTTCCTCTTTTCAACGGAAATCCGAATTTATCTTTTGTAGAAGATATCTCCGTCCATAAGCTTTATTTCATTTAAAACTGCATTTAAATAGCTCCACTGATAGTGCGTAATCAGAGATTCCCTTGCTGTGCATGTGCATGCAGTTGTACACGTAGCCTATAACGTTGCCAGGCAACCAAAATCAAGGGACTTTGACCCCACTGGAGTGAGCGGTTAGCTGCACCCTCTGCCCTGCCACTGTCCCACTGCCGTGGTGAACGTGCTTTGCTAATCCAGTCACACAGATATAGTGTAAGACTAGGGAGACTATGCACATTTCCCACGGAAACTTCTAGGGAGACAGGCCCAGGCCACATGACTACTGGCACCCTTGGCCCTTACTCCGGGGATGCCTCTGACATGTTCCCCTGCTTCCCCAACAGCAGTGAGGGACTCTGGGGAGTCCTGGTCCAACAATTCAACAAATTATTTTGGACACATCTATATATCATCTAAAAGGATTTTGGATGGAGATTCCAATTTTGAAATAGTAGTGAACGAATATTCGGTTACCATGGCAACACACGGTTTAATTTTTTAAATGTTTAATTCTTTGTGAATATGGTGTGACAGCTCAGATAGTCCAGTACAGAAGTTGACTATTTAACTTGGATAATTATTTTGTTCTTATACTTAAGTCAGTCTAAATGATTCATCAGTTAAATTATGTAATTTTTAACAATTTTATCAGGTTGTTTCGATACCATATATTGTGAACATGATTAGATTTAGATTAGATTTTAAAATATTTTATTCGGGTCATTAAACATTTCCATACATACAGCACGAATATTCTCAGGACAGCCTGATTTGCCAAAAAACATTTTACAGATCTATAGTGAGTAGATTACAAAACTAAATTGATACAATATATTATCACTATTTAACTTACATTTTAGTCTCAATCTTCTATGTTTCCCATCTTGCCTTCATTGGAGATGGAACATAAGGTTCATGTACCTTTTAATTTGCCAACAAATTAACCAGGTTTATACCTCTGTAAATGTTGTGAAGTATGAGAGGAAAATACCCTCAGAATGCACCATTTTACTCTTAATTTTTAAAATTTTTCAGGGGGGCAAACCCCCGGACCCCCCTAGGATGGCGGCGCGCCTTCGGCGCTTGCAGCAGTGGCAAAGCCACTGCCACACTGCCACTCCTCTGTATTGCCGATTTTTTTTTTGATTCTGAATGGCATCTCTGAATACCAGATGACTATACTGTAATGAATCGTGAATAAGGAACATCGTCTCCAAGAGTCGTACATATGGGTCAGATTTCCAGAAAATGCACAATCTACAGTTCTGCACATCTTTCAAATTGTGCTAAATTAGAGTGAAAAATGATAAATACTTGGTATATCTGAGTGTATTCTGTATTGTATTCATTCAATAAATCTGTCTGGTTATGTTGAACTGTATTTTGAACCTATTTTCCTCTTAAATTTGGATTATTTGAGAGGATTGGTAAAGGCCAATTGTACGTTTTCTGAAAATCTGACCCATATATAGATTAATGAGCTATGTAACATTCCCACTCGTACATGTATCAACTAGCTCCACCTATAGGTGTGTACTGCAACCAGCTTGAGAATCATGCCTATTACAAAGCACTATTTTCCATGCTCTCATGAATCATGACATTTTGTCAATTTTTAACGATTTCCTTGGATTTGTTACGACTTATTTATAGGACATAATATGCCCTTGGACACAATTGATTTACCAAAAATCGCATGACACCCGTTTGAATGATCGCAATCGCCTACAGGTCTGAGCACATTTGCAGTGTTTGAATTAAGTGTTTTAGTCAATGTGATATTATATGGGTCAGATTTTGTGAAAATGTACAATTCGTCTTCACCAATCCTCTCAAATAACCCAAGTTTCAGACGAAAATAAAGTTCAAAATACAGTTCAACCTAACCAAACAGATTGCTAGAATCAATGCAATGCCGAATATACTCGAATTTACCTAGTATTGGTAAAATTGCAGCGTGATTTAGCAGAATTTACTTAATGTGTAGAGCTGCTAATTGTACATTTTCTGACAATCTGACCCATATAGATTATTTTTAGTTCACCACTAAACGTAATTACCTAGGACTTGTGCTGATGGTGGTACACTCTACATTCCTATAATTTAGGTCCGTTTTTTTAAGAGAATATCTGTATCTATAGACATCTTTTTATTTATTTATTTTTTCATTTGTGGTTTGTTGATATATAAATAGTCTGCTTAGTCTAGGCTCAGAGTTGAGAGAGTCCCTCTAAATTGAGGGAAAGCCTCTCACTGCAAACCGCAAAATGTCAGTTGAATCCCATTAGGACGCCTACTCCCGGGCCAGAAAGGCCATTAGCGCAGTAGGCGTCCAATCACTGAATACCAATTCATATCTGATCTGAGAGGCTGTGAGCCTAGACTTTTAAATAAGAACGTGAGTTAATTGCTTATAATCATTACGACATCAAAGGTATTTTAAGGGTGGTCTCCACTGGCTGCGGTAAGCCTTGCAATGGTGCTGTGATAGTGAGGAGTGGCGAGGACCTGCCTACATGGCCAGTGAACCATGTAGGCAGGACCTCATCACTCCTCTCCACCTACAGAACCAGCACAACACCATCGCAAGGCTTACCACAGAGTTACCGCAGCCAGTGGTGACCACCCTTAGTGTTCAATTAACGGTTACCAACATTTGCAGACTGATCAAGTCCTTTCTCTCCGTTGGCGAGCATGTAAGCAGTATGCGTGTGACGAGGAGAAGACATTGTGAATAATGGTTGAAATGATCTATTTGTACTGGTACACATGTTCCACGTGAAATAAACACATCCATATAGGCCTGTCTGTGTCCTTGTCAGTTGTTGCCAATAAAGACGTCGGAATATTTTATTTTTTTTAAACAAAAAACCGTAATGTACATATTATATGGAAGTCGCAGCGACACATCCTCTTCTCAGTTTGCCATATTATGCACAAATGTGATCCGTTTCAGGAAAATGAGTCACAAGTCGCAAAATCTTTTACAGGGTTTTATTCACAAGATTTATTTGTGGAAATGTTTGTATTTGGGGGCTACTTATATGAAGACATATATATACCAAATTTGATGACAGTGTATTAATTGTATCCAAGTATTTCTAAGGTCATCTTATACAGTATTTTCCGCCTCTTTACTTGTAAATGTCCACCCAGAAATATTACCAACTTTTTTTTCAAAACTAAAAATATCAACCTTAGAATATATAGACATATTTATTAGATGTCCCAATGATTTCTATCATTGGAATCGGCTTGATCTCATCTTTTCAAATATGATATCTCAAAACCATTTTTTGCGACTTGTGCCTCATTTTCTTGGAGCACATCACATATGGAGTTTTTTTCATGTGGCCAATGTATGTTATTTGAACTGGCCTATATAAAATATATAAACTTGAACTTAAGAAACCTTCAGAAAACAATGGATGTGAGGGCAGGAAACAAATAAAAAGACCAAGTCAATATTTTGTTTTGCTTTGTGCATTTCTTGGATATCACATATATTGTAATTTTATTTCCACTTCATCTAACATTACAATACAGGTTTTAATCATTGACATGTGTTAATTTCTTCTGTGGCAATAACAGTTCCTCCATAACTACCTTGATTTAGCCACATTTCCCTCGAATTCTTCTATTCCAAACATCAAGATTAAAATGCAATGAAAAATCACTTGCTTACTAACATCAAATGATTACTTTTTCTAATATACAATATATTCTAATTAGTATTATTCTACTTGTAAAGATTACTTTTTGAGATTTTAAAACAAAATGACATAATATTCTTAAATTCAATACATGTTTGCGTCAGGTATGCGCTATATATTCTAGCTTATCACCAGGTCTTATGAGAATCTTGTAACATGTGGAAAGGCTAGGCCCAAATATGAGAGAGTTCCTTCAAACGAATGGAAAGCCTCTCGGCTCAAACCGCAAAGGGCCATTATAATTCCATGAAGACCGTAATATGTCATTATATTCCCATTAAAACGGCCAGGAAACCTATTAGCGAAGTAGGCTGACATACCATTATTATCTGATCCCAGAGTTTGGACCTAGAGTGTTTACAATGCAGTTGTTGCAGTTACAACTCTTTCTCTTCAGGTTATAAGTATACTTTAGCAAAATAACATTTTTTAATGTCATTATATGGTAGAACTTTTCATTTTGAAGCTTTATATTTATTATTTCAAGAGAAATTAGGGTGAACGATCGGTGGCACATTAATACACAATTTGACTTCTGGTGATCAGGCTTAGCTGCCGGAGCTACTTTGGTTATGCACCTGGAGGTGCATAATTTACATGTTATGCACCTGCTTGTCTAGGTGGTGCATACAATGCTGAAGGTATAGGCAACTACAGCACAGGGGTGTAATAATAAAGTCTCCGTACCTTCAGGCGATGCCAAAGAAATTAACTAAAACAGTAAAATAACGATTTTTTATCGAATGTTTGCACTGTGGTCCATGCTCACCTTGTGACATATAAACTATATGGAGAATCAAATGTAGCCATAACCTATACCTCATCTCTCCTATATGAGAACCGTTTTAGGAAAATGAGTCATAAGTCGCAAAATATGGATTTTGAGATATCACCATACTGGAAAAGAGGAAATCAAGCTGATTCCAATGATGGTGAACACTAGGACACCTAATAAGTATTTCTATATTTTAAGTGTGATATTTTTATTTTTGAAAAGAAAAGTTTGCAATGTTTCTGGATGGGTAATTACCAGTAAAGTAAGTAAATATACCCCATACAAAGGCCTTCAAAACACAAGGACATGTAATACAATGTCCTGAACTTTGTAACATGGATTTATATGACTATAAGAGCTAAACCCTCTAAGGATCAGAACATTTCAATAAAGAGGTCTTGTGAAAAATTTTGCAACTTGTGACTCATTTTCCTGAAACACATCAAGGGTAATGGGTACATTTGATTCTTCACACACATGGGAGCTGTAAACATAAAACAAAAACACGTCCTTCAATCAGTGTGCATCAATAAAAACTTCTTTGGCTATTTCCATTCTTCTACTGACATAACAACTCATACAAACTAATGCACATGTCCGAGTTGTTACTTGTACAAACAAATCTAAATGTGTGCATACATAGCTGATAATGTAGTTTTAAAATAAAAAGGTGTCAAGTATGTGCAATGGGACCCATCATACATCCAGTCACTATGTACAAAACAAACCACACCCTGCTGACACGGTGTTTATTCACGAAACTATCCATAGATATCACATTATCCACAGATCAACTCACTCTAGCCATCCCAACCATATAATCTATGCTACATGGCTAAACTGTTTCCTAGTTATATTATATACTACTTAACAAACGTTAATGTAATGAAAGTAAGTGGGTGTAGTCCTATGGAAGAAGAAATAAATGCAATCACCTCTTGCTATGTCTTCCATACTCTAATCTTAGAAATATGTACGACAAATGTGTACCGTATCCAACGTTCAGTAACATACCCGCAACATATACGCATGCGCAATCACATTATTGCTATAATCGTGGGTGGTTGTATGTAGTGAAGAACCTGGAAATAAAAAAGAAACCCCTTAATGTAAATCTTAAATATAATTCTCACTGAAATTCACTCATTCTTCTGTGCATCAACAAAGCCAAACGGGTCAGAATTCCTTCCTAATTCAGATTGTTAAAATCCCATCATAACTATATTAGATTTTGGATTGATGGTATTTTATGTAATACATCTTATGATATTTAATTGAATCTACTCACTATGTTCATCTTTCAAATTAATTGAATTTACCAATGTCAGTAGGCTAGTTGTCAATAATATGTGAATCAAAGTTTTGTGAACCAAAGTTCAGTGATAAAAATGTGAATGAAATTCTCAGGGCAGGCGCTTAAAAGAAATGCATGAATCAGGCAAGATTTGTGGTGTTTGTTGTGGTTATTTATTGCATGTGGAATGTGTGTTTTCACAGCTAAGAATCGCTGGCTTTCGTTATAATAAATTTAATGTTTTAATTGCATTATGCTAGACCTTTTTTTCATCTGAACGCTGCCATGGATATATTTGTTACTGGTTTTCTTGAGCAAATTTCATTTCATTTCATTGCAAGTGTGGGTGAGTTGAACAATAACAATCTGCAGACTGACTATTTTGTCATTGTCAAAATCTAATTCAGTCAATAGGAGGGAGTGTGTATCGTCATATTGGTCAGATTTTCAGAAAATGCACAATCAATTCTGTTAAATTAGAGTGAAAAAATTTAATGACAAATACTAGGTGTATATGGTATATGATTATATTCTGTATTGTATTCATTCAATAAATCTGTCGGGTAATGTTAAACCTTTTTTTAACCTGATTTTCTTCTTAAATATTGGTTATTTGAGAGGATTGGTGAAGGTCAATTGTACATTTTCTGGTGAATTGACCCACATATCTTAGTCACAACCTATCATGATACAAACCACTCCCATTTACTGCACATAAAATTAGTCCAAAATTATTTTTAAAAATATTTAATGCAGCCATTATCTTTGCTTTTCTTTTCATTAGATATGAACAATTCTTTAATTCTTTCGTATGAGATATCTTTTTCAGAATATGTATATAGGAATTTTCTTAAAATATTAAAGTATTCCATATACAGGGCAAATATAACATACTTTCCAAAATAAAGCCTAAATTTCTGATCAAAACATTGAGTCATAATTCCTGTCTATTTAACCTGTCAGCATCAAATAGGGAGATTTAGCAGCCACAATGCACCAACACAACACCAACGCATCCACTAACTACTAGTACATTATTCCTGCTGTGGGGATATCTCAAGAGGCGCTAGGCCGAGGGCATCTGCATTGCAGGCCTTTCAAGATATCCCCACAATGGTAGTAATGTGCAAATAGTTAGTGTTGTTTTGGTGCGTTGAGGCTGCTAAATCTCCCTATTGTCTAGTGTTGTTAAAGGTCTAGCTTGGAGGCATGAAAATGTTGATGAAAATATAACAGTATTCATTGGCTCATGCGCAGTCGCTTTAAGATGCGCTACTTGCCATCAAGGATTCTCCTCTGACCTACATCCAAAAACAGTTGAAGGATCAGATCCTTGCCAAATCCATTATTCCATCCAAAATGTTATCATATAATTTAATATTATTTTGGTCAACTTTATCACCTAAGGAATGCAAACATTGCGCAAAAAAAAGGAATGTAGAAAACTGTGTTTGTGTTTATTTCAAATGATGTTGAAGTCCAATTTTTAACAATGTGATGGACTGATGTCGATTTTATTACCAAACTTACCCATAAGCAAATAACTGATGAATTATGGTGAACACATGGTGATATGTAAAAAAAAATTATTAAAAAAAAATGGAACTATGGTGAGGTCAACATTAGTCTAGTCAGTTATATAACCAATATATGCCCCATCGTCAAACTTGAGGTCATGCCCTGTTCACACATTAGCTATATGGCCAACTTTGCATCGTCTTTGCATTGACTTGGTTTTGTTTACAGTGGCCGTACCACTTAATTGTTCATATTAAAGCGGTCCGGCCACTGTCGACAAAATCGTTGGTCATGAGGTAGTCGATAAGATTTTTGTGAAATTGATTGCATCGTCTTTGCATCGACTTGCCATCACAATGCCTTCGGCAATAGCCAGCAATGACCGGCAATGAGTGGGTGATTTAAAAATTGCATCGCTAAGGGTAGCGATGAACATCAAACATGTTTGATATTTCCCGCCAATGTGATTTTGCATTGGTGCATTGTCAATGGAGGTAATGTCCTTGGCGATGTGTTGGCAATGTCTAGTTGATGAGATTTCATATGTAAAAGCATGAAAATGAATTACATATTTGCCAAAAAAATTTCTATTGTCGATGCCAAGACGATGCAGCCACCGATAACCCTCCTCATCGATGTGCATCCCCGGCAATTACATCGTCTTTGCATCGTCTTTACATCAACAGTGGTCAGACCGCTTTACTCTCGTTGGTTGATGTGAATTGTAGGGAAGACATCTAATAGGTTTTTGTTGTTTTATTTGATTTGATGGTATTAAGTTTC
Organism: Sthenelais limicola; assembly: GCA_942159475.1. NCBI lineage: Eukaryota > Metazoa > Annelida > Polychaeta > Phyllodocida > Sigalionidae > Sthenelais > Sthenelais limicola. Next base: position 2,577,611 of record OW804100.1, on the reverse strand, counting down.
CAACGTTTCCAATTGCTTTGGTCCTTCTTCAGTGGTTCCCATTTACATAATCAAAATTAATGAAATAATGAAAAACATGAAAATGCTTCAATATCAACTCAGGAACCCACTGGAAGACCTGGAACCCACTTTCAGATGCGGGCCTCCTTCAATGTATGAATAAAAAATACTTTGAATTGAATTGAATTGAACTTATAATAATGCTTACTGAGCTTGTGTTGGCGTTCCATAAGGTGGGACAGTGTAGACCTCAGCCTTGTTGACATATTTGACACGGCTGCTGCCATGGCTGCTATTGAGCATCTTGGACATATTGCGTCTGAGTTTAGAATGTATGACGCACACCCAGATGAGTGTGAAGATGATAATGACGATCACCCCACACAGAGCAGCTATCATACCTATGTCTAACACGCTGAACTGTTTGTCTGGATCCGTAACACGTCTGTCGCAGTAGTCCCCTGAGTAGCCTGGTAGACATCTGAAATACAATTGATTGGAATTCTATGTATTTAGATATTTATTAGGAATTTCATCTTGAAATTCATCTTAGAAGTTGATCAAATAGGATTTGATGACGATTCATCACATGCCCTGTCTACACAGCTGCAAATTGGCCCTTGCTGCAACTCGAGCAAGTTTGCATACACATAAAATTGCATTCAATTTTTTAACTAAATCCCACCTGTGTAGGGACAGCTGCGACTACTCACAGAATCCTATGACTAATCACAGAGGCAAAAATTGTGAATTCATGTGCGGTTTCAGATGTGCCAGATCGCAGGTGAAAAAATCCAATTCGCATGGAATCGCACATACTTCTGCAAGCATTCGCATATGTGTAGGGCTAGCCACAGCCACAGACCTCTAGCTACCTCTGTTACTGTCCACCACTACTCACATATGTGTAGGGCTAGCCACAACAGTTGGCAGACCTCTAGCTACCTCTGTTACTGTCCACAACAGTTGGCAGACCTCTAGCTACCTCTGTTACTGTCCATGACAGTTGGCAGACCTCTAGCTACCTCTGTTACTGTCACAGGAGGTGGTTCCAGGTATGTTTAACCACATGTATTTTCCCCAATTATTTATGAATCAAAGTGATTTTTTCACAGAACCTGCCCAGACATATTGTCTCAAGTATGTAAAGATTTTGTGATTATGAATTTATTTTTCTACATTTTTCTTTCAATCGTTGCAAGTACACCGCACAAAAATATTTTCGGTCTTCTCTCCCGCCCTTTTTCTTATAATTTGAAATCGCAGAGCATTATTTCTGATATCGCACAAGCTCTCGGCTGATTCGCAGAGGATTTCTAAAATTTCACATGTGAATGATCGCAAGTGCCAGATTCACACCAGTTTTTTAATTCACACCTGTCTAGATAAAGCCTCTTAATTTAAAACATCATTTCTACAATGTTTATCGTAGGTATGGTGAATCATAATGGAATTTTATAATATATTGATGGTATTGATGGATGATTTTATGTATATTCTTAAGCTTACATACGATATAATCTAATACGTATCTGTATATTTGGACAACAATATTTTATTTGGGTACTAAAGATTAGCATGATGTATATATCTAATTAATTTGTATAGTTTCAATAACAGTAATGATATTATTCTAAAGAGAAATTCCCTGCATAATGGTGAATCAAGGAAAGCATTCAATGATTAAATAAGGAATATTGAGATAATAAGAATAATGCCATTAGTACATGTCTTACTTGCAGTAGGGAAGGTTTCCATACGAGTCACAAGGAGAACCATGACAGTAGGTGGTCGCCTCATAGATAGAACAGATGCTGGTCACCGCTGATATAGCAATGAAGCAGATTTAGTATTTATCACATTTATAAACTTTAAAGTTGTAATAACAGGGAGTATTATACTATTAATATGTAAAAATCCGTCTGCGCCATGTTATGACATTATTACATGATGCTAAGTAAAGAAATTATAAAAGTATCTTACATCTAATCAATTTACTACATCTAATCAATTTCTCTTATATATTTCTCTCCATGAATTTGTTCAGATGTTATTTCATAGCTAATTAAGTCAGCTATAACCTTGTATACCAAGTAACATGCGACATTTCAGGTTACGGAGGAAGACCGGGATTACCGAACAGCTTAACAAACTTTGGCATATGCCACTTTTCTTCCTAAATAAAATTTGTGTGTAAAAAAAATAAGAAAAAATTAACCACCCAAAATCCTGTAAACATTTTTTTTTTCAAAAATGAAAATACCAAACTTGTTTATTATTATTGGAATCGGCTTGATCTCATCTTTTCAAATATGATGATATCTCAAAATCTATTTTTTGTGACTTATGACTAATTTTCCTGAAACACATGATGGTTTATTGACTTACAGATCTGTTTGGACATGTGTGGTGTCTGGTAGTAGATAAAGCCTCGGTAGCGATAGAGAGTGCCATATATGTGAATACCCTTACTGCCTTGGATATATTGAGCGAATTTATAAACCAGAGCACTCTGAGATCCCAGATCTGTTGGAGTATAGAATCCAAGCGCCAAGTGCACTTGCACTCCAGTCTCTCCCTCCCTGTAATAAGGAGAAAATAGTGATTAAATGCATGTGTAGCCTATACCTGTACATTTATATATATGGGTCAGATTTTCAGAAAATGTACAATTCGCCTTCACCAATCCCCTCAAATAATCCAAATTTAAGACGAAAATTAGGTTCAAAATACAGTTCAACATAACCAAATAGATTTATTGAATGAATAGAATACAGAATACACTCAGATATACTCAGTAATTATCATTTTTCACTCTAATTCAGCAGAATTTGCTAAATGTGTAGAATTGTAAATTGTGCATTTTCTGAAAATCTGACCCATATATATATATAATTTATTTTATTATTACAGAATAGGCGAATTTTCGTCATGCTATTCTGTGGGCACACAATCGCCAGCCCTTATAAGGGCTTTACATAAAATAGGGACAAATGAATAGCCAGAACTCTATCTAATGTAGTGTTTAGACATCAATCGATTCAATAAGCCTCTTCCAAACACATACTTCCTTTTGGGTGAAGGTTGTGATTTCTATTTCATATTTAAGTTATATTTTAGATAGATATATTAAATTATGTATAATCTTGTCATGCCAATGAACCTCTTTGATTGTTATTGCCAGCGTATTTATGTACCAGTCTATGCATCAGTTGTCATTCGCAATGAAAGATTTTGCTGTATAAATATTCTAAATAACAAAATTATGATTAGTATTATTTACACCTCGAAACAATGTAAAGGATACATTAGCTTCGACACCAATCTTCAAAGCTCCAAAATGTTTAAAGAGAAGTTGTAGGACTTACTTGATGTTGAGTTGTTCTATATGAGTGTCATGTCCATACAGGTAGTATACAATCTATAAAAGCAAAAATTCAAAAAGATCTTGTTTACGTAGAATATAGATATGTGTAACATGGAATATTGTTAAAATTGTGGTACTTATCAGGTAAATTTGATTTATCCCCATGTAATTAATGAAGTTAATGCATTAAATATGAATATATCTTGATTGGAGATGAGACATATCACATTTGTGAAATTCTGCCAAATAAAAATGTGTAAAAAAAAATGTAATACAGATTTAAAGGCACGTCTCTCTTGTCTTAATTACCATATTAGTGGTATGATATGTAGTTAAAGGTAAATACCAGCGTTCAATCAAAATAGAAGGAATCATGGATTTGTTTTTCAACTTTTGATTTAGAAAGAACATTCTTGGGGGAATCCGAAAAGTCAATGAACACCATACGTCATTGGATTACTTTTTAATTCAGGGACCACTGAAATTTTCTACCATTTACTATAGAAGTCAACAAGAAAAAGAATGAATCATGCGATTTCCTTTAAAATCTGCATAATTATACATAGCTGACATATTATTTTACCCAAAAAATTAGTAAAAACAGGGGGTCATTGAACTAAAAAAAGAGTTATTGAGAATTTATGCTTTTCCCCTATTGACCTCCATAGTGAATGATAGTAATCCTCAGTCGTCCCTAAAATATAAAATAATTGCGTGATAACATCCATTTTTTTGCCTTTTGTATTCACCCAAGCATGTTCTTTCTCGAGATGATGTTTGAAAAAAATAGTGTTACTCCTATTCTTTCATGCATTAGTTTCTTGAATTCCCTCCTGCAGCAGTGCTGACAACGCTGGCATTTACCTTTAATACCATGCTTGCATGCTTCTGATCTTTTTTTTTTATTATTATTATTCAATTTTTATGAATTAACCTTTTATTTCAAGTTCTTTTACAAAACGAAATGGAGTGAGTTGCTTCTGCCTCAGGCAGCTCTCTGCCTCTTGAATCCAATATATTTATTTTAGAAATATAGCAATAACATCACCATCATGCATCTAAGATTAAATTCGTCAAATAATTGTTGTTGATTTACCTCCTTGACTGATGCATAGAGGGCAGCATATTGAGGACTGGAGACGTCTGAGAGGTCGTGGCTATACTCCATGTCCAGGGTGAATAGGATGGACATTTTAAGGGAATCATATTCACCACTAGCTGAAAACATAACACCATACATTTATATAAGATATATATTTTTTTTTTATTCATTTAGGGCAAAGAAATATTACTGTTACATCAATCACAGAACTAGCCTATTTTCTATGATCAGTACTGAAAAAAACGTCATATCCACCATGGATGTGTTTCAGACGGTGCCACATTTGAAAAACGAGATCAATATAATTCAGCCTAATAAAATACAAGAACCCTAATGTTTTTCTCAACAGTATAAAGGAATAGCAGAATCAACACTCCAAGGCCAGAGTTTTGACAAGAGCTTATTCAGACCAAACCGCACTCATCCCATTTGTAAACAGTCCAACAGCAAATTCAGTCCACATACATTATACATAATCAAAGATATATATGGATGCTTTCGGTCAGTCACAGTATATGTAAAAGTGGCGTCATAATTGCTATACTTATTGCGTTGAATTATGATTATGTTTTTCAATGGGCCTATTACTGCACACCCCTCGGCCCGATGTTTACTTTAGGAAGCGCAAATTGGCAAGGTTAACTACCTGAGAAAGTGTATGAGTCATACCACTGTGCATCTCTATCAACCTGAGGTATATACATCTGATGTATTTGCATTCCAACATAATACATAGAGAGGACTAACTATTATATATGCCCCTAGCATAGAAAAATATTGAATTATAAACCTTTAGTTTGGGTTTTGAATGGTCATAAAGTATCTAAAAGCTAAAAGAAAATCCCATTCGAATTTTTATCGTACACATACAATAACAATATTTGTATCACACCCGTCGAGTGGAATGTGCATATGGTATAATGTATTTAAGTATGTGTGTTGGTATCAACCCATATCCCAGTACATAGCCTACTAATAATGCATGTTCTATGACCAGTAAAGAGAAGTATGTATGGAGTAAATGTGAAGTAGAAATAATGTAGAATGATGTGTAATGAGGCAATTAGTCAAGTTTGAGATAATGTTGAATAATATGAATTTGAGACATGGTCGACATGCATATTTTGTATAATTATAAATGTATTCTCCTTTATTTACAATAAAAAAAAATAAAAGGTTAGGCTCTCACCAAAAAAAAAAAAAAAGAAAGAGCATGTTCTACAGGTAACCGAGATCTTACAGAGACATTTTCCATCGGAGCCTCGGCTGCAGTAGCAATGGAAGCTACCGGGCGTGTTGACACAGCCCCCGTATGGAGCCACCGGACAGTAGGAGTAGCCCTCCTCACACTCGTTAACATCTGAAACACAATAATGTCACTCTATAATTTACATTTGTATTCTATAGCCCAAGTCTCCAATCTTGGAGAATATTGGAATTAAAGGAAAGGAGGAGCATGTAAAGATAATAGGGAGATATAGCAACCACAATGCACCAACACAACACTAACGCATCCACTAACTTACATTATTACCATTGTGGGGATATCTAGAGAGGCCTGCAATGCAGATGCCCTCGGCCTAGCTCCTGAATTTAGCTTATTATGAATACTTGATGTAGATAGCAGGCAGGTATATACAGAGGGAGTGGAAGCCACGGGCCGATCTTACAGGACCATGATTGTCAGGGTTGTGTTATCCCTATTGTATACCAGGTGGCGCTGCGGTGCTGTTGAATTTAGAAAAGTATCCTGCTACCACTTTTAGCTATATTGTTCAATCATAAATGAGTAAACAACAGCTAAGCATATAATCTTTGACACATTGGTGACCCAGCTAAATTTGATTGATTTTGCCCAGCAATACCATTACAGTCACATAGTTAGAAATATTTTTAACATTGATTGTCTATTGGATGGGGGTTGGGGTGGGTGGACCTGATTCATGGCGCCAGAAGCTGTAGTGGCATTATTCTTAGCTATTGGGGTACCATGCATGGAACCTGGCTTCCACTCCCTCTGTATATACCTCCCTGTAGGTTAACTCCCTCATTAGATCATCCAGAAAACATTACATTTCGAACTATCTTGATAATCATGCTAGTCATCCATCTAAATTCTGGCTTGAAATGAAAAAGCTCCTACACAGTAAGAAGGGTAAAGCGATGTTCTCCCTACCTGGAATTAAAACTCATGACCTCCCCTCACATGTAAACTCTTTCTTCGCCAATATTGGCCCGAAATTAGCTAACGCCATCCCAAACCCACCACCCCTCACCACTCCCGACCTGAACCCTCTCACCCAAACCTCGACACCCTTATTCACACTCAAACCTATCCCTGAGCAAGAAGTGGCTGAAATTGTCGATAGCCTGGACATTAAAAAGCCCTCTGGCATCCCCAATCTTAACACTAGACTGCTCAAGATTGCCATGCAGGTCCTGCTGCCGCAATTCACCCATCTATTCTCATCCTCAATTGAAACTGCAATCTTCCCAAAGGCCTGGAAAGTAGCAACCGTTGTCCCGCTTCCAAAAGTAAAATCTCCACAGTCTCCTTCTGATCTTAGGCCAATCTCACTCCTACCTGTCCCGGGTAAAGTACTAGAACGCATTCTGCACTCTCAGACTTATGATCACCTTGAATCTTTTGGCCTCCTACATCCGAAACAGTTTGGTTTTCGCAAAGGAAGATCAACCCAAATAGCTATCTCTGAAATCATTGACGACATCACTAACAACTGCAACAACAAACAATCAACAATAGCCCTCTTTATCGACATGAAAAAAGCTTTTGACACAATAGACCACTCAATTCTGACAAATAAACTCTCGGCCATAAACTTCCACCCAGAAACCATATCATGGTATTCCAGCTACCTCAATGGAAGATCACAGAAAACAAAGATTGGGGATACTCTATCCCCCCAAGCCTCTCTCTCCACAGGCGTCCCTCAGGGGTCCATCCTTGGCCCTCTCCTATTCAACCTCTATATCAACTCCCTTCCCTCCTACATCACCTCCACTAACCCCTCTCCCATCTCCCGTCAACTCTATGCTGATGATACCGTCCTATACACTTCTGCCGAAACCATCGACGATGTTGCAAGGGTCCTCTCTATGTCTATCCCACACCTAGAAAACTGGTGTGGAATAAACAAACTGACGATCAATGCACAAAAAACTAAAGTCATGGTACTATTCCCTCCCCCAAAACCCAGAACCCCTCCCCAGAGCAGCCCACTACAATTTGTCATCAATGGCACCCCAATTGCCATAGTAAACGAGTTTAAATACCTAGGGTCCACAATTGACGACCACCTTAAATCAACCCAACAAATTAAACTGACTCTCCAGAACGCAAATGCGGCTATGGCCACATTTGCAAGAATCTGACCCTTCCTTTCGCAAAAAATAGCCTTCAGAATTCTTAAAACTACGATCCTCCCACACCTAGAATTCAATTCCTGATTTCTGGACATGGCAAATGCCACATCTAAAGAAAAACTGGAAAGAACTCTCAGGAGAGCAGTACGCATTGCCTCTCTATCGAAGAGAACCAGCAATGTGGACAATATTATGTCCAAATACAATCTCCTCCCCCTACAATCTAGACGCACCCTCCAACTCCTCCTCCTTATGCACAGAAGGGCCCACAGCGGTCCCCCCCCCCCAACCCATCTACCTCTAACAAAACCAGAGACACTAGGGCCTCCTCCATCTATAACCTCCCGATCCCTCGCCCAAAAAGGGAGGCGTGCAGACGCACGCCTGCCTACTCTGGAGGTACACTTTGGAACGAGCTACCAAAGGCAATAAAAAATGAACAAGATTCAAGATCATTTAAAAACAAAGCCCTAATCATGCTAAAATCAGATCAGTAACATAGCTCTCTCTTTTTAGGCAGACACCAACTTAGTATTGCTGTCTAATCACTCTCTGCTACAACAACACTCTATCTATATCATACATCTCTAATTCTTTCATTGCACACTGTTGGAGGTACGAAGTTACCTCTCACTGCATTGTATGTACTATAACAAATCTGTAAGTCATCATTACCATTATGTAAACCTTGTTTGTAACCACTGTTTTTTACCATGCTCTGTTCTATATTATACCGTATCGACTAATTCACCGGAAACGTAGTATTATTTCTAACCGGATATGTTAATCTAAAGTAGACTGCAGCAGCAGGTGGAACGCCACAGAATCTGTATTGTGTTACCTGTTCTCGACTATATCATGTGTATTTGTTTTGAGAAGCTGGATAAATAAAATCAGTAAAAAAAAAAAAAGGTAAATAGTGTAAATATCTTACCCACGCAGTAGTCATATTTGTGTTTCTTGTAGCCAGGTTTGCACTCACAGTAATACGGTCTGAATACTTCATTGGTGAAATAACAATAAGCGTCATCACCGCAAGGACTTGGCTCATCGTTACAAGGGTTTCTTACTGGAATAGATAATAATAATAATCATATTTAATTACAGTAATAAATAATAATCATCATATTCAATTACTGTAATAAATAATAATCATCATATTCAATTACTGTAATACATAAAAATAATCATATTTCACTAGTGATTTACGTGGGGTTGTCATGGCAACCAATCTGGGTTTTTTTTGCTAAGATTACCGGTAAAATTCAAATTCATGACTCGATTTCTTTTTCTATTTTCATTATTGAAAGCATGTATAATAACTCATTGGTCTCAGTCGCTTAGAATATTGGACTTGTTGCTATGCAACTTGTGCAATATTCACGCTCCTTCAACCAACTCGTTAGGTAACCTGTATTCATATCAGACATGATATTATCTCCTACTTTACTCATTCTATACATTTTATAGCAACTCCATATTACTCATTAGTGTGAACCGCTAGCCTATACAATTTCCTTTATCCATAGTATCACCATGAATTGGATGAATTGTATCTGTTTATATATGGTACTTTACAAAACTCCACCACTTCATGTGTCTCAACCAAAAGCATGGCTCTTGCTATGTGCAAGCCCTCTTGAGAAGCTATGACCAACAATTTTATCTTTTACTTTTTATAAAGGAACTAATACTTTCGAAATTCTCAATCCTTTCATACTAATGAGTGTAAAAAAAGACTTATTAGATTAAGATTTAATTCTAAGCAAATCCAGGTTCCTGATCCATGAAACTTTCTTCTAAATCATATGGGTCAGATTTGCAGAAAATGTACAATTCGCCTTCACCAATCATCTAAAATAACCCAAATTTAAGACAAAAATCAGGTTCAAAATACTGTTCAATGTAACCAGACAGACTGTTTGAATCAAGGCAATACTAAATATACCCATATATACCTAGTGTTGATGATTTTTCAGCCCAATTTAGCAGAATTTACAAAATATGTTGATCTGCCAATTGTACATTCTCTGAAAATCTGGCCCATATCCAAGACTAGCAATCCCTACCCACCCACACATCCCTGTAGTATAGTCTGTAAGGTGTCTGCTATATGGTGCGGGTCACAGGATCCATCACACAAGTAGTCCTTCTCCACCTCCCCATCAGTAAACTCGTACCCCACCTGACAGTGGTAGCGAATACGGTCATCACAACATGGCTGGTCCTTGAACCCATTCTCTATATCAGGGGCATGGGCCAAGCAGAACTCATCTGGAAATATATTATACATTTATATTATATATGTATCATGTATGGGTTGAATCATCAGAAAATGCACAATTCGCCTCCACAAATATTCTCAAATAATCAGAATATATGTATCATTTATTATACACGCATTGCACTGAAAACAATGTATCTAGAGTGATTTACGCATAGTGTGTATATCACTAGTGATTTACGTGGAGTTGTTATGGCAACCAATCTGTTTTTTTACAAAGATTACCGGTATAATTCAATTTTATGCCTCGATTGATAGCATGTATAATGAATCTGTTAACTAACTCGTTGATTTCAGTCACTTAGAATATTGCACTCATTGACATGTAACTCGTGCACTATTCACACTCCTTCAACCAACATGTTAGTTATCCTGTATTTATACATACCAGAGCCATTAATATTGTTTTTATTTGATCAACATGATGATATATAATATATATAGTGTTCTTTTTATAACTCAAACCAGTGTGTAGCCATAAAGACTAGTACAATGCTAACTAAGGCATATCAACCAGGACTTTCTACTTAGATGTATGCATGCAATACAGCGCATTTTTTATATTTTCCAACAGCAAAATAACACTTTAATAGGGAGCCTCCACTTTTGGCAAGTAGCGGCAAATAGAGCGGCGAACAGATTGTTGATAAATGACTGGCAAGTAGCAGCGAATAGAAAATCTATTGGTAGCACAATTGGTAATGAGCTGTTCCACTGTGGTAAGTAGCGGCCAATAGTGGCAAATGCGGTGAAGAAATGCGGGCCATTGTTCGTAATAATTCAGAGAGACAACTTTAACTCAAAATTAGACAATTTAGGCTTGTCAATTTTACAGCGGAATCAAAACGTTTTGATTCTTCGGCGAATGACGGCAAGTTGTGGCGAATGACTTGCCACTCATTTGCACCACCTCCTCCACTATGGCAAGTAGCAAGGCCAATAGAACGGCCACTCTATTGTATTGGCCGCTCTATTGGTAACGCTACTTGCCGATAGAAGAGGCCACCTAAAAGGCTTTATAGAGGGCCTCCACTATAAATGAACGGCAAGCAGTGGCCAATAGAAAATTTATTGATAACGCAATTGGTAACACTACCTGCCGATAGTGGAGGCCACCTATTAGACTCCTTTTAATTGGATAGTGGATGGGAAAATATTAAAAACAAAACAAAATTAAGAGCACAAAGTAGCATTATTTCTCATATTAATTGAAATGTTCCAAGATATATTATATACAGAGAACATTAAAAAATCATTTCTCACTTTTTGTTGCCTGACAAATTGTGAAAGCTTTTCTGTGGATGAGTGATGGTTCAGAAGGATCTGTAGAAACCCTGAGGTCGGCCTGGGATGCATCACTGAGCAGCTCCCATGAGTTACTGGTGGAGCTGTAGATGGCGGTGTGACCGATGGCACTCAGTGAGCTCACCAACCGGATGTCCTCCGCCCACAGGTCATGGTAGGTCACAGAACTAGTGTTACGCCACCTAGCGGCTCCTGCCCCAGGCTTCTGGGACAAACCTAACCAATAATGATTGGTTGAATAAGTATCTATCAACCTAAAAGATTTCAAACAAATATTAATCTCAGATCTAATTTCAAACTCACTTGGGTGAGTGTGTATGGGTCAGATGTTCAGTAAATGTACAATTCGCCTTCATCAATTCTCTCAACTAACACAAATTTAAGACAAAAATAAACTTCAAAATGCAGTTTAACAGAAGAGAACTGATATTTAAATCAATGCGATACCAAATATACTCAGATTTATTATACACGCATTGCTCTGAAAACAACGTACATCTATAGTGATTTACGCATAGTGCGTATTTCACTAGTGATTTACGTTGGGTTGTCATGGCAACCAATCTGTTTTTTTACTAAGATTACCGGTAAAATTCAAATTTATGACTCGATTTTTTTTCTTTTTTCATGATTGAAAGCATGTATAATAAATCTGTTAACTAACTCGTTGGTTTCAGTCGCTTAGAATATTGCACTCATTGCTACGCAACTCATGCAATATTCACGCTCCTTCAACCAACTCATTAGTTGACCCATATACAGTATGTAATAACATTAATTATTTCGTTTAGTTCTGTATGTCACATAATATATCTATTTTTGAAATATTTATAATATAACTCGTCATGTATTGGATACTTAAGAATAGCATCGTGCATGAAATACATATTCAAGAAAATTGATTTTAAAATGATCAAAATCCAAATACTTCAGTTCGAAAACTGGGTGACATTCTAACAACAGCGACAATACAAGAAGTGGTTTGTGGTATACAGTCTAGGCTCAGAACCTGCCAGGTCCCTCCAAACTGAGGGAAACTCACCCCGAAATCCCATTAGAATATCATTAGGACGTTATAGTGTATGCCTAATATCATGAAGGCACTTATTTAGTTTAGGCACAGATTTAATTATGACAAAACGTGTAAAATAACATAATGTGTAAATGTGCTCACCCTAAAGTGTCCCTCACGTGTGTAAGGTCTGTGTCCTCAATGATCTCCAGCAGAATGCCCCCGCCCTCTTCACACGCACACTCCGCCTCCTTCTTCTCCAGGAGTTCCCCAAGGGAAGGGTTCCAGAAACACATGTCATCCAGATCTTTCTCTGTAAGAAATATAAGAAATAAAAAACCCATTAAACTATTACTTTGGGAATTATTCCTCACTACCAAAAAAACTAAAACTAAAATCCCCGGGACCCCCACTATACAGCGACAACCTCGCTTTTCTCTGTAAGAAGCCGTCAACCTTACTATTAACCTTCACTGTCGTTATGTTTTGCATTTGAACGTTTATTGTACACACATTCCACGTGAGAGGTGCAATAATGTTGGTGCCGCGAAAATAGTTTTATCAAAAAAGGGGGAAACTACTTTAAAAAGTCTAAACTTTTTTTTAAAACTTTTATATTAGATATAATGTTCGATTGGAGGAAAAGGAAACCATTATGTCCAATTATTTTGGATTTTTTATGATTTTTTATTTCTTTAAAGGCCAGTACATTTAACAATAGATTCAATGGGAAATTATTGAATGATTATACGTATACATATATTATGGTGTGCGGACAGAATCCCGCCAGGGGTTTGGCTTATAACTACGTATCATGTATTTGATAAATCTATGCACAAATCGCATTAGAATTTTAAACTTGGTTTAACAAATCTTTTTTTTTATTTTTTTAACTATTCTACTATAAGTATTTGTAAATGTGAGATTATGGCAATATACACAAGCATTCTTCTGGTGCTTCGTAAAACGTAAATGGAATATTGTTGTTAGAATTACTACCAACCTGGAACATCCACAGTCGGACAGTTATCTTCGAAATCATCCGCACATTGTGGCCCTAGAAATAGTAGAATGAAAACATTTACAAACAGTTATTACCAGTACACTAACAAAAATTAATAACACAAGTTAATTAACACTAGTCTAACAATCCAGCATCATTGAAATTGTAGCAAGAGAGAAGGATAATGAAAACTCATACGTTTCCTACAAATTATATTTCGCCACCTGGGTTTGAATAAATTAAGTTATTAAATGAGTATGGTGTGGGTATCACCCTCCCCTGAGGTACTAGAGGAAGATCACCATTGCGGTGATCCAGGAAGTGTGCAGACCTAGAAGTCCTGCATTCACATATTATAGAAATAGATTGCAGATGCAAGATATATTTTTATATTTAATTTGAATCATTAAATTGCCTGCGGCGAACACAGGGACCTTCAAAATTTATTTCCCCATTCTACCCAATCACCATAAGGAGAAGGGGGGGGGGGTGAAGTAAACCTGTAATAGAGGTATGGGTGGCGGTCATAAGCTTGTGTTTATTTTCAGCAAAAATGGTTTTCGCACAGGGCCACGATTCATCTAAACCTGATAAAAATGTTCAAAAAAAACCCAAAAAACCCAAAACATTAGAGATTAGTGAGTTTACGTACGTTCTTGGTTTGAGCAGACCACTCCCTTGGCTGGTGCTCCTCCTGCACCTGTACAGTCCTGTGTCATGTACCAGGGCGTGTGTGCATAGTCCACTGCACCAGCATCCACCTGCATGAACACACACTCCTGGTCACCCTTACCAACACTACCATACGCAAAGTTAACAAACTCTGCAGCATACCCACCAGGCTGGGTACGTACATACGCGTCTGATGTGTCCTTACGTAGTCCTAGAAATAGTTCCCTGGTGCATGGGAAATATAAAGTAGTTTAATTAATGGATGTTAAACAATTGGGAATTTAATGAGTTGGCACAAGCAGGAGCAACGTTCTCTATCAACTACAACTTTATTAGATATTTAGGCATGATGGCAGTGACGTAATTATTATTATTATTATAGAATTTTTATTCAGACTAAAATAAGTACAGGGTATGATGGAATGAATCATCCTGTGATACATATTCTCAAGTTATAGCTTAGTAATCATCAGATTTAGTGTGCATGTTATTGGACCATACATCCACATTCACCAGCTTCTGCTACGTTTCCTCTCGGGAAACGCAATGAGATAAATAGTGAACTACCAGAGGACAGTTGTTAACAGTTAACAGTAAACCACTGTAATCAGAAACACTGTTATTGATAGCAGTCACTGTTATTGGTAACAGTCACTGTTATTTGTTGTACATGGGTCAGATTTTCAGAAAATGTACAATTGGCAGCTGTACACAATTAGTAAATTCTGCTAAATTAATCTGAAATTTGGTCAATACTAGGTAAATTCCAGTATATTCAGCATTGCATTGATTCTAGCAATCTGTTTGGTTAAGTTTAACTGTATTTTGAACTTTATTTTTCAAATTTGGGTTATGTGAGAAGATGGGTGAATTTAAGGTGAATTGTACATTTTCTGAAAATCAGACCCACATCTAGGTTTAGTGGAATTACAGGCATCTTACGTTTGATCAGGGATGGAGGCTATTTCCTGCACAAACTCCTTGTACATCTGTACATCGGTGAATGCTGCTAGGGACATGGAATAGGTTGTCTGGCAGTAGGCCTCCGCACCGTCCTGGTACGTACTGTCAAACCCGCCGCCGATATCAGCAGGAAGATCCACCTCGAATTGAACATCAGGAAAACTGGGCAGCTCCACGTGCACTGTTAATGGAATATAAGACACCATGAGTATAGTAATAGGCCTATGGACATATACAGCAGGGGCGTCGCTGCCGGGGGGGACGGGGGGGACATGTCCCCCCCACTTTTGGTGGCAGCTGAAAAAGGTCCAAGCCTGTGGCTCTAAAAAAAATCGTCCCAAAATCAGGTCCAAGGCCCTCTGAATAACTTTCATTCTATAGCCTTCTAATATCTAGTACAAATTACAAAAGTCCAAGGCTCCAGAATTTTATTTTAATCTGAAAGGTGTATGCTTCATTTGCATCAGAAAACCTTGTTGCAAATACACATTTTAAGGATGGTTTATTTTTAAATTAAATTACCATATGATTATCTTTACATGCTTATATCAGATACCCTAAGGAGTCTTGAAAAATATAGATTTCCTCAAAATTGAATTGAGGGGCACTGGTCCAAACCACTTGATCTGGCACTGGTCTGGTTCTCAATCAAGATGCTGATGTAAAACTCATAATTAAATGTTTATATACTCATCTCATCTGGAAATTACACCTCTATCTATTGGCTATGTACCCAGACAAAAATATATGTTCACAAAATAGTTTGTATATCTCCTAATTCAATTTTCCTTTGGGGGATTGTTTCCATTGTGTTTGGACGCCCTTTTAACAAGCCCATCTAGGGATTGAAAATAGATAATCAAATCATTACTGATATGTCCAATGTATGCCCCAACAGGTTCACTTTAAAGTAAAATGTTTCAAAAGAAATTTCAAAGAACCGTGTTTATAGCAATGCTAGAAGGTTAAATAAAAATCCCACTTGGGGAATCTCTAACGTAGGGTTCTAACATCCCTTCATTGCAAATATTATCTAGGGATAATTCATGACTCATTTAGACAGAATTAAAGTGTCAACATTGTATTCCAATGCCCTGTTGCGAGATGGTTGCAGTGCTAGGACTATTTTGTTCAGAGCTAAGTAATTGACAGATAATAATGGTAATTCACCCTTAATTGACATGTCCTGGTTGTAGAAATTTTTAAAAAATCTATCACAGAAGTGCCAGAAACCAATGATGACATATTAACACGATTTGTTGCGTTCCAAAGCCCAAGAAAAACCCTAACAAAATATATATCTCAATAAAATATGGAGAAAACATCAATTTTACACAGAATTCTCATCTATATACATACTTTAGCAGCTATTTTAATGGTACAATATCAAACAGAAATTTACAAATTTTATTCATCTCACTTTCAATAATATATTCAAGAGCATTAGAACACAACACAAGGCAATTTTTTTTTCATTTTGTCTGCTCCAGGAAGGGATTTTAAGATTAGTGTTCCCAAGTTGAACTTTAAAACATATTTGTGTAGACGTGTAGAGTCGATGATGTGAAGGAACAGAAATTTCAATGAATTTAAAACTTTACCCCCAAATAGTCCAAAGTGATCCCATTTCCTGAGAATTGACCATAACTATAATCTAATAGAAAAATCTGTTTTATATGTATGGGGTTTATCAATTGGGTCCTAAATTTTGGGTCATATTAGCCGTTTTTTAAAGAGGTTCATTTTTTGTTCAATTTTATAGAAAAGTGATAATTTCCATGTGCAAGGTCCATGCTTGTTCCTTCAAATTACAATTCATTATTGTTTTAAATAGATTTCTAACATTTAGACATGTGTATGTTTTATATCAAAATGTCTTCATGCATGAACAGTTGGAATTCACAATATTTGTTTCAAACTTTGTCTTGCAAATGAAATTGATTGGGTGATAACAAAAAGCCAAAAAAAAATGCTTCTCAACATATTTTCTTTTTCATCTTAGGTACCACCAATGTTTACTATTGAAGTTTGTGAGGAATATTTTCCCAAGATTTTAGATGAATGAATCCCCTATTTCTGTTGAAAATTCTTCAAAACAAAGCCATCATAGCTATCAGTTTGTCCTCATGCATGAAAGACCAGGTTATCAATATATTTCGGACTATATTACTTACAAAATTATCACTAAACCTGTTTTTAGCTCATCAGAATGAAAATTCAGCTGATCAGTATTTTTTTTTAAAAAAAAGCTTGTGACCCCTGCCTCCTTTTTTTGCTTGTAAAGCAATATAATCATAAAAAGGTAAATTCCATTTAATTTTATACTGGAAAGATGGACAAAATTGTCTTTTTCCCATAGAATCCTGTTGTGAACGGTTATATACTTTTCAGAGCTCCCTTAAATGAAAACTAACCTGGTGACATATTGTTTTTATTTGCTTTTTGGATTCACTTAGCCATGTTCTTTCAAGTTTAAATAAAATGTTATAATTCATATTTTTTTCTGCGGAACAGCTGTTTATACCTTTAATATTCATAATAAAAAACTTCCACTGTCAAGAAGGGCATACAGATTTCATGCATATCAACTCTGTGAAGTTATTTGTAATAGAAGGAATAAAATTCCTTCAAGAATTATACAATACAGGACCAATGTTTCTCATTACAGTTTGGTCAATAATAATTGAATTGTTAATACAATTTCTTATATCATAGGTTAGATATGCTTTGAAATTTTCTTATACTTCTATGATCATTATTTAATGATTGTTGTACCTCTTTCTGATTCTAGTTTTTGATTTGTAACAGTATACTTGAATGTCTTGAAATGATTAATCAAAGAAAATGAACTAATACAATTGTAATTCATTAGTTTTTTTACATAAGATAATGGCATCTTTGAACTAATTTTTAGACTTGAAAATTGATTCATGTTGTTGTACACTTGATACATGAATATGGGAAAAAGGTCCAAGATACCAAAATATGTCCCCCCCCACTTGGAAATTGCCAGCGACGCCCCTGTACAGACTCGTCGGAATCCAAATTCTGAGAGGAGAGACTTTGGGTAAAATAGTGTGACATGTGTAACCTTTATGGTAATAACTGATCTCACCGCGTATAAGGCGGATAGCCATGATTTCTATTATGTATAATTGATGCCCCAGTGATATGGAATAACCTGGGAAGAGTTGGATTTCTCCACTAGAATGTGTTTGTTATTTTTAACTATTTCTCACAAACCACAATACATTGTATAAGTCCAGTAGGAAGATCTGCAGGTTGTAAGCTGTGTGAGCTTTGTTTCAATGTACTTGTACATAAAGGAAATAAAATCTAGTTATATATAAAGTAATATGAGCTGAATGTATACAATATGGTCGGGAGCCTGCTCACCCTCAAAAGTCACTAGATGAATAATAGATTGTGTGCAGTTCCAAATACATCGAAGTATATTGAAATATTTTACTTTGTTTTTATTTTGTTCAATTTATTCACCGCTAATATCTTGCCGTATTTTATAAAGACAACCGTTTGGTGGATTGATTTTAACGAGCAAAAACAGTGAGGAATAAGCTCGATCTAGGAGATGAGTTCCTACTCACTCCTTATATTGTAACATGTAATAATGTACTTTATTATTACATTTGATTATTGAACTTCATTGTACAATGTACTTGTTTGTTGATAACTCAACTGTCGTTATTACAGAAGATGTGCTCTATAAAAATACTAAATAAAAAATGTAAAAAAAATTATGTTAAGCCTTCTGTGTTGAATGGCTAAATAATAGGAAGAGTCTACTGGTCATTAGATCTTATTTAACCAATATATTTAGCTAAACGTAAGCCCTCTTAGTAACTTTATTCCAAATTAAGGTAACAGCTGGAAGATATACTCTGAATTATAGATTCGGCGATTAAGTTTGTCAACCCTTTTGTCTACCACACCACTGTAAATGTATTCTCTATTATTGGTCAAATAATTGGATTCTCTATTCTATTCTATTCTACCCTAATGTATTGATTTACAATGTAATTTACCACTATATCATATATCCACAAGACGGATACATTCTCAAACATAGATCTTTAGAAACGAATGCAGGGCGTTTCCCTCAGATGATCTTTGGAAAGATAATCCCAGCCATATAAACACACCGAGAATTTTTCACCCAATTCATTTTAAAAGATAAAAAAGCTACAGATCTGGAACAGATATGCTTTAACACATTCATCAAAGTCTAATACATTATATTCTAGGTCACCCCGACATTATTCATTGCTGGGGATAAAAAGAGAGAGAGGCCTATATCAGCTGATAAATTGCCTCCCTTTACCTAATGCGGAACAAAATGTGTAAGTGTTTTACCATCGTTCATTTAAAGACAATTAATATACACATGTAATGGACTCACAAAAAGGCAGGGTTACCGTAACACATTCATGGGGAAGATAGAGAAGTGTACAATAGGGAATATGTATAGCCGCCATTTTTAACCTTAGCTAACCTTGATTCGCAAGGAATTATGGGACTAATGGCACGGTGTAAAATCTATAGAAAACATGCCATGTTCAACATGGAATAGATACCAATGCTCTATTGTCAATATCCATGTGTTATACATGTTTCCATAACACATTTGGTTTTCATAGATCATTTAAACAAGCTCTGATATTGGTGAAAACATTCTCTTAATATTCGATAAAAATGTTGCCAAATATTTGTATGTCACATTTCAACAAAATCCATCCCAGCATGCACTGCAGTAGACATGAGCAGTGAGACATGCAACTCCCCTATTGAATGTAAATGTCTGGCCAGATAAACAAAGGCTCATGAACCCATATCTTGGTTTCTATTCACGCTAACGTCTATTTTGATTCCTACCATCAAATACAATTTGATAGTTGTCAATCATTACTTCTAGCTCCGCCCATATCAATCATTACTTCTAGCTCCGCCCATATCAATCAGTGCACTACTTAACTACTCCAAGCTGTAGTCTTCAATAATTTCTCACCATCTTGACACCCCCCTATAACAATGTAGATAAGCTAGGGGCGGGTGAGAAACCCCGAGAAGGGGAATACCTGTTTTACCTAGTGAAAATAAAATCTTTAAAAAAAACCCGACTCTAGCCCAGTAGTCATAATTATAGCACCTCGGCTCCTGTTCCTCTGTACACAATAGCTTGTACTCTATAATTATAATGATCCCATCTAATTCGTGATCATTTTCATTTAACCTCGGCAGTATATGGGCCAGATTTTCAGAAAATGTACAATTGGCAGTTCTACACATTTAGTAAATTCTGCTAAATTAGGCTGCAATTGGGTCAATACTAGGTAAATTCCAGTATATTTGGCATTGCATTGATTCTAGCAATCTGTTTGGTTAGGTTGAACTGTATTTTGAACTTTATTTTCGTCTGAAATTTGGGGTTTTTGAGAAGATTGGCGAAGTTGAATTGTACATTTTCTGAAAATCTGACCGAGTCTATAAATACAGACCTATATGAGTGTAGGTGGGCATGGGTCGATTGTAATAGACTATAGCTAACTTAGCTTTCGGAAATACAAATATATACATCACCTGTCACCGTGGTTACATTGATAGCAATAGTATAGTGTCAATACATTTGATTGTAAGATTAAGTAAATTAAACATTACATTTCGGGTAATTTAAATTATAAAGAGTAAACATTCTATGCACCCGAGTCGAATGACAAAATAAAATAAGATAAAATATTAACTAATGTTACGTAATGTAATGACAACATAAAATAAAATAAAATAAAACATTAACTAAACTGAGACGTACATGCGTGGCATATGGAGGTGGATGTCAGGAGCAGCGAGACAAGGGTCTCCAGGCGCAGCATGATCCTGAAAATTAAACAAACCCTTCTTAGTGCAGGAAAACGTACAATTGTCACAACTTGGCCTATCCCACTCCCACTTGTATATAAATAGCAGTGAGAAGGATGGTGTATGCTAGGTTGAACGTGTTCTTTTGGGGTTAAACG
Organism: Sthenelais limicola; assembly: GCA_942159475.1. Taxonomy (NCBI): domain Eukaryota; kingdom Metazoa; phylum Annelida; class Polychaeta; order Phyllodocida; family Sigalionidae; genus Sthenelais; species Sthenelais limicola. Next base: position 2,556,490 of record OW804100.1, on the reverse strand, counting down.
GGTTGGAAGTAATGGGTCAGATTTTCAGAAAATGTACAATTAGCAGCTGTACACATTTAGTAAATCCTGCTAAAATAGGCTGCAATTTGGTCAATACTAGGTACATTCAAGTATATTCGGCATCGCATTGATTCTAGCAATCTGTTTGGTTAGGTTGAACTGCATTTTGAACTTTATTTTCGTCTGAAATGTGGGTTATTTGAGAGGATTGGTGAAGTTGAATTGTACATTTTCTGAAAATCTGACCCTAATGTAGCACATAATGTTGCTTACAGGTGTTATTTAGGAGCCTTGTGTCTTGGGGTCGACATGTTTCAGGTTAATTAAGCCTGAACTAGACCATGCTAGACCATGCTACAAGTGTATATAAAGTGTGAGTATTGTTTTTAGCGAAGCGTCTTCATGATAAGATACGGAGGACATTCAACTCATTGCTTATGTATGTATACATACACTAGAAAATGCGAGAAGGATTCTCACATTTGAACCATATTATACCGTCTAGGCCCAAAGCTGAGAGAGTCCCTTCAAGCGGAGGGAAAGCCTCTCGCCTCAAACCACAAAGTGCCATTATAATTCCATTAAGAACGCAAAATGTCATTATATTCCCATTAAAACGCTGAGTCCTAGTCCAGTATACAGATTAGCTAACTAGGCGTCTAATCACTGACATACCAGTCTTATCTGATCTGAGGGTTTGGACCTAGAGTGTGATCTGAGGGTTTGGAACTAGAGTGTTCCCCCTATAATAAAGAATTATTCATTTCAATTGAATTCAAGTTGAACTATTCACTCACCCCCCCCCCCCCCCCTCCTCCCCACTTCTACGTATTTCAATTGCTAATGTGATACTATTTGACATTGACACGACTATCTTATGTTCAGAACAACCAAGATGCATAATATAGATGATGCTCTCCACTCTATCGCAAAAAAGTGGCAGAGAATTTCTTTTAATGTTTTAATCAAAAAACTCTTTTCCCATTCATTTAGATCTACTATACTTGATTTAAGCGTATATTTTTAAAGAAAATATACTGGCCAATTATAGAGTAAAATAGGCTAAATTGAAACGGAGCACCATTGTTGATTCATGGTTTGAGTGTAAGGAAATTACACGGTAGACTTCAATATGTGTGTACACACATGTACTTTTATATTTGTAAAATTTTACAGTCTTTTCTATCACACGATGAAACTGCCAAACATTCCTTCACGAAACCAATGACTGAATAGGTGTGATAATACTGAGTCAGATTTTCAGATAATGTACAATTCACCTTCACAAATCCTCTCAAATAACCCACATTTAAGACAGAAATGAGCTTCAAAATGCGGTTTAACACAACAGAACTGATACTTTAAATCAATGCTATACCAAATATACTCAGATATACCCGGTATTCTTAATTTTTCAGCCTAATTTAGCAGAATTTCCTAAATGTGTAGAGCTGCTAATTGTACATTTTCTGTAAATCTGAGCCACTTGGTTGCCGAACCCATTACATGGCGTGGACAGGAATAGATTGTCTCCCCATCCCTAGATGTCACCCCCACTATTATGGCACGTTATTAGAGATGTTGAGAAGCAGCCAACCTGGCTCTGCCTGGCTCCCATCCCGCTGATGGTAGGTTACACATGTATATGAATCATAGCGATGCAAGATTGTGGAAATATTCAAGGTTACGGTATAAGTAGCTGGATACTGTCCAACCTGTCCAAGGTCGTCCAGGGGGCGGATATGCATCTTGTTCTAAATATAGCACATAATTATTATTATCCATATAATATAGGGCTAGAGCGATTTCTACGAAAGGAGGTAGAAAAGTAAAGGTAGAAAGAAGGTTTTCTTTTTCCCGAATGTTCTCGGAATTTGTTGTTTTACAAACCACTTTACTCATCTGTAGAGATCTGTCCCCCCTCTCTGGATGTCGTCGTATGTTGTTTGTGAAGGTTTTTGGGGTGGAAATGTGATTTTGAAGCCTTTTTTAAATCGGGATACCCACACTCTATTTATAGCATGGGAAAGCCCATGTGAGATACTACGTCATTACCAAATGTGATTAAAAAAATATCAGGAAATCTGGGAAGATCAACACACCGCAGAGTAGTGCTGACAGATCATATGCTATCCCTTTTTCTCCTTTATGTAACTGTATGCTTTATGAGAAATAAAAGTTCTATACTAACAAGCTACGTCCAGGGGGACCTAACTACATGCAGAGGAGTGGAAGAGTGAAGAAGAGGGTATATAGGAATAGGAGAAGGGGAGGGAGAGAGGAGGGAGAGGAGGGGAAGGGAGAGAGGGGAGGGAGAGAAAGCGAGGGAGGGGGAGCATGAGGAAGAGGGGAGGGGAAAATCAGAGATGGGGTTGGGAGAGAAAAACAGGTATGAAAGACAGAGAAGAGGGGGAGGGAAAAGAGGGAGAGGGAGAAGTGTGGGGAGAGAGGGTGACCGTCCAGAGGACGGGTACTTTGCTAGTATTATATAACTGGCAAAGTACCCGTCCTCCGGATGGTCACCTACTCTCCCCACACTTCCCCCTCTTCCTCGTTTCCCTCCCCCTCTTCTCTGTCTCTCATACCTGTTTTTCTCTCCCAACCCCATCTTCGACTTCCCCCCTCTCCTTCCCCTCTTCCTCATGCTCCCCCCTCCTCACTTTCTATCCTCCCCCTCTCTCCCTTCCCCTACATCCTCTGCCTCCCCTCTTTTCCTGCCCCCTCTTCTTTCCCTTCCCCTCTCCCTCTCCTATTCCCTCACCCTCTCCATTTTCTTCACTCTCCCCTCCTACACCCTCTCCCTTCCCCTCTTCTTCACTCTCCCAATCCTCTGCATGTAGTTAGGTCCCCCTGGAAATGATGTAGTAGGTTGTGGGAGCCCCAGATACCTTCACAAACCACAAACGATGTACTCCAGAGAGGGTGGACAGAACTCTACAGATGAGTAAAACGGTTTGTAAAAGAACAAATTCTGAGAACATGTGAGACAAAGAAACTCCTCTTGTCAGTTACTCTTTTCTACTTCTTTTTGTAGAAATCTTCTACTCTACTCTTCTCTTCTGTATATTATATGGATAAGCCAGGCGACCATCATGTTGCTACCTAGCGTTGTCCATCTAATATGTCCGATTAGCCCTCCAAAAGTCATTTGGTAAATAGTCTAATTTGAGAGAAAGCAGTCAAGTTCTATCACGAACTTTGTCCCCTTTGCATGTCAACTTGACCCCTGACTTGACCTCTACATTTAAGCAATGTTGACGGCAGTTGTAAACATTCATCATGTCGCTCCTCTTTCAGTTTTTTATTTTATTTTCTAATGTTCATGTGGTTGTTACACATGAGGAATTCTCCAACTTGTGGAGATCTTTACACCTGATAATTGCCATAATTTGCTAACCTATTTACAACAGGTAAACACTATGTGCCGTATACGTGGGTCAGACTTTCAGAAAATTTACAATCTACAGTCCTACACATCTCTCATTTTCTGTTAAATAAGAGTGAAAAATGATAAATACTCAGTATATCTGAGTGTATTCTGTATTGTATTCATTCAATAAATCTGTCTGGTTATGTTGAACTGTATTTTGAACCTGATTTTTTCTGAAATGTGTGTTATTTAAGAGGATTGGTGAAGGTGAATTGTACATTTTGTGGAGACATGCCCTCCCCTGTATGTCACATGGTCCCCGTGCTTGGTACGACTAGGGCCACAAATGGGGGCCATAAATCACTTTAGTCTCTACCTATGGTGGTTGAACTCGATCAACGAAGTCACGACTAGTCATTATTATAATAATTATTGCGTATCATTACCTCAAGTAAGGTAAACTATACAAACCTAAATATGACAACATCTCTTGATTATTGCTGATCTCAATTCAATTATTCAAAGCATTTTTTATTTATACGAAAAAGGTGTACAAAAAGAAGACCCGCATCCGCATTTGAGAGGATTGGTGAAGGTGAATTGTACATTTTCTGAAAACCTGACCCTAACTATATACCGTATATAGGTGGATTCACCAGTAGAACATTGGGCTTCCCACCTGATGTACAGCCAACCATGATACGCGGGTGTGGCTTTTTACACGCCAATTTAGAGCTTGCTATACTTAAGTTCTGAAGTAATTATATTAATTAAAATTAAGGAATGCAGTCGGATTCTTGTGAAATTCGTTTTAAACTTCATATTCGTGAAACTATATGAAATGAATATTAGGTTTTGTGCACATTGTCGTCAATTCCCTTCGAGAAGTATGAGCAATATAAACCAATACAACCAGGCATACAAGATTCTGGTACACGATATTGTGGCATTGCATATTCTTTAGCTATAACTCTGTAATTACCCCTGCGCTGACGATGACATTAACATATCTTATATCAAATATTCCGTGATCACATCCAACTTAGGAAATAAGTAAAAAAGAGAGAGAGAGAGAGAGAGAGAGAGAGAGAGAGAAAAGAGAGAAAAACTCGACGCAGAACCACCACCAAGTCGTCACCGTGTGGTTCATTTACTTTATGGGTCAGATTTTCAGAAAATGCACAATCTACAGTTCTACACATCTCTCAAATTCTGCTAATAAATTAGAGTGCAAAATGATAATTACTAAGTATATCGAGTATATCTGAGCATATTCTGTTTTGTATTCATTCAATAAATCTGTCTGGTTATGTTGAACTGTATTTTGAACCTGATCTTCGTCTTAAATCAGGGTTATTTGATTGGTGAAGACCAATTGTACATTTTTCTGAAAACTTGACCCTTATATTACATTCGCATTCCTTCTTCTACTAGAAAACACAACATTTCTCATAATTTCGGGAAGGGTCCATGTATTGCCCATGTGTAACAATATAGGGATGGTTTTACAGATTAGTCAAAATATCGGGCATTTTATTAGGTATTGGATCGTCGCGGAATGAATGTTGTTCTTTTGATTATTTCAGTCGCTGTTATACAAATCTTTATTGTAAGAAATCAAGACAAGTCTTTAAAATGAAAGCAGACGTGGTTTTAACTCCTTGGATACAGAGCGAAGAGATTTGATTGTATAGCTGGGTCAGATTTCCAGAAAATGCACAATCTATACATCTCCCAAATTCTGCTAAATTAGAGTGAAAAATGATAAATACTGAGCATATTCTGTGTTGTATTCATTCAATAAATCTGTCTGGTTATGTTGAACTGTATTTTGAACCTGATATTCGTCTTAAATGTGAGTTATTTGAGAGGATTGGTGAAGGTCAATTGTACATTTTCTGAAGATCAGACCCGTATAGCTAGCGCACCCTTTGAACCATGAAGTGTACTTTGGTAGCTCGGGACGTTTTTTTGTCAGGTCTAAAAGTTCCTTTAGTGCAGTTCTCCATTCTGTTGTACTATAGTTTAGCGCCCTATTCCTTGAGAGTAAAGGGGGTAGGTCGAAGAAGAAATTGGGGGGACAGACCATATATATTGACCATTTTATGTCACCGTCCACCGCCTCTGCCGATAGACCAGAACGGGATTAGAGATCTGATATCATATTACTGCTAAGACAGGAGGAACTATCATAAAAATTTGGTCGAGGGGGCATGCCATAACCCAGCTGTTCTTTTATGGCGTTTTAACAGATTAACAAGAACTAATGGTCATTCCCTCTTCCACTCCTCGAGATCAGAGAGAAAACACCGGTGTCTAATTAACCTGTCATAAACTATAGACAAGTCTAGAAAATTCTTTCCTGCTCAAAAATAAATGTAAAGCTCCTAAAAAAACCTACAATTTTATTGTCCGATCTATGAGTGTAATATGTAACTGGTCATGATTACATTTAAACCAGAGAACAACTGTCAGTATATGGGTCAGATTGTCAGAAAATGTACAACTGGCAGCTCTACACATTTAGGAGATTCTCCTAAATTAGACTGAAAAATGAAGAATACCGGGTATATCTGAGTATATTTGGTATCGCATTGATTTAAAGCATCAGTTCTGTTATGTTAAACTGCATTTTGAAGCTCATTTTTGTCTTAAATGTGGATTATTTGAGAGGATTGGCGAAGGCAAATTGTACATTTTCTGAAAATCTGACCCATATATCTCTCATGTTATAAGATGTAACATAAAGGAGGGGGGAAGATATTGTTGAGTAGACCATGGTTTATTGCCGTGTAAAGCAGGTGTATACCAGGTATAATATGGCTAATATGGGTAATATAGGTAATATAGCTAATGGCAGGTAATATGTAGGTGCACCATGTTCAGCATATTTCATTGGGTCTAAGCAACCAAAGTTCCTTCCACTCTCGTATAATAAGGTCAATCTTAAAAGTTGATTTGGATCAATTTTCACTTTCCTTGAAAAGTGTAACTAAGCATGAAGAAACAGATTTTCAGAAAATGTACAATCGGCAGGTCTACACATTTAGTAAGTTATGCTAAATTAGACTGCAATTTGGTCAATACTAGGTAAATTCGAGTATATTCAGCATTGCATTGATTCTAGCAATCTGTTTGGTTAGGTTGAACTGTATTTTGAACTTTATTTTCGTCAGAAATGTGGGTTATTTGAGAGGATTAGTGAAGGTGAATTGTACATTTTCTGACCCATATATGGTGCTAATAAGAGGGCAATGAACTTTAGTGCTATCATGTGCATCCGTCTGCAATGTAACGACATAACATCATGTGCCTTGAAGATCAATCCAGTACTTTCACACCATAAACCATCCTAAAGAAACCATTAATTGGAAACCGAAAGTCAGTTATCTTTCCCCCAGGACCTGCAGGGTTTCTTCAGGGTCGCTCATCCGCCGAAATTTCCGCGGATCAAAATTAACTTCAATCCGCGAAAATGAATGTCCTGCAGATAATGTCATTGGACCAATACTGTGAATGTGTAAAATCACACAATTGTACACTCCACCAAATATAATAGCCGCGAAATGTAGTAGAAGTGAAAAATGTTCGACTATATACAGCTGCTGGTAGTCCATGACTATATGGGTCAGATTTTCAGATAATGTACAATTGGCAGCTCTACATATTTTGTAAATTCTGCTAAATGGGGCTGAAAAATCATCAACACTAGGTATATCTGAGTATATTTGGTATTGCCTTGATTCAAACAATCTGTTTGGTTATGTTGAACTGTATTTTGAACCTGATTTTTGCCTTATATGTGGGTTATTTGACAGGATTGGTGAAGGCCAATTGTACATTTTCTGAAAATCTGACCCATATACGCTACAAAGAAGTCTTGGCCGTGGAACATCAAATCTGCACTTGTCAAAGAAGACCAATGTACGGCAATACTCGCATGACTGGTGTTCAGTCAAGCAGCAGATTTCATGGGTTATTCTAGACATTAGGGATGTAGAAGGTAGACACCATATATTGCACACAGACTGTCACCAGACCTAGGACCATTCGACCAACTATTTAATTATTACTAATTTATGAGTCCATAAACAACATGACTAACTGCATGAAAGGACATGAAAATTACAATTTGGATAACTGAGGCTTACATACTATACACGGGCAACAACCGTTCCATGAAACTCCATGTGTTATATAGAATTATGATGAAAGAAGTAGAGTATGAAGCACAAATAGAGAGAATGGGACGAGCCGGCAATAATCGAAAATTTATTGGACAAGATTCGTCCACATAAGCACGATGCCGTAGGCAGAGTGCTTGGAATCTTGTCCAATAAATTTTTCGATTATTGCAGGCGAGTTCCATTCTATATTTATTATATGGGCATAAAACTTGGTGCATAAAACTATTAAAAGTGCATAAAAGTGGCCGAATTGGTGACGAAGTAGTTCATATAGTATGCATACTATATGAATATTTTTATAGCACCCCACTTATAGCACCTCTCATATAGAATGCGCATATAATAAACAATAAGATAGGATTAGCCCTAACCATGGAGGTGAAACACAAGGGTGGAGTACGTTATTTAAAACAGAGAGACCAATCAGAGGCACTTGTGTATTGGTATCCAAGAATGGTATGCAATAATGCAATATAATATAAGTGCAATATTCTAAGTGACTGAAACCAACGAGTTAGTTAACAGATTTATTATACATGCTTTCAATCATGAAAATAGAAAAAAAATCAAGTCATAAATTAGTATTTTGCCGGTAATCTAAGTAAAAGCAGATTGGTTGCCATGACAACCCCAGTAAATCACTAGTGAAATACGCACTATGCGTAAATCACTCTAGATACGTTGTCTTCAGAGCAATGCGTGAATAATAAAACCTGATAACTCAATACAATCAATCAATCCTAGCTCTGTGCTATACGGGAAAAAACCCTAATTTACATACATACATGTATGTAAGTGAAAGTAGTAATAGTTACCGCGGTTTTTTTATTCAACATTTTTATACGGCAAGACATGACTATTTGTCAAGACCAAAGCTCACAGCATCTATAATGATATTCTGCCTGGCGCTGTGTCTAGGGTGGGTTTTAACTATCTAGGTGCATGACTATATAAGTTAAATGCTGCCCTGGGTGTCTTACGCCCACCATTGTACAATCAATTTCATGATAACTAATTGTTTAACGCAGTCGCCTTAAATATGTTGTTCCAGAAATTCTATTTTCAAAAGATATTGAATGTCTTCATTCGGATGTTCACTAAGCTGACTGATTTAAATTACTGCTAGGAGCCAGCAGGCCTCCGTTAAGGGTTAAGGGCCATCATCAGCACATTTTTGTTTGTTTTTGCAACAGAATTTATTTATTTTCTTACAATTCTAAATATTTTAAAGTACGATTATATGTGGATTAAAAGATTGGAAAAATCCACATTTCTCGACATATTACGATGCTCATGTTGTAGTAAGGATTGTACGAGGGAAAAGGGTGGGGGTGGGGTATAGAGGGTGGGGGTGGGGGTATAGAGGGTGGGGGTGGGGTATAGAGGGTGGGGGTGGGGTATAGAGGGTGGGGGTGGGGTATAGAGGGTGGGGGTGGGGTATAGAGGGTGGGGGTGGGGGGTATAGAGGGTGGGGTGGGGTATAGAGGGTGGGGGTGGGGGGTATAGAGGGTGGGGGTGGGGGGTATAGAGGGTGGGGGTGGGGTATAGAGGGTGGGGGTGGGGGTATAGAGGGTGGGGGTGGGGTATAGAGGGTGGGGGTGGGGGGTATAGAGGGTGGGGGTGGGGTATAGAGGGTGGTGGGGGTATAGAGAGTGGGGGTGGGGTATAGAGGGTGGTGGTGCGGTATAGAGGGTGGGGGTGGGGGTATAGAGGGTGGGGGTGGGGGGTATAGAGGGTGGGGGTGGGGGGTATAGAGGGTGGGGGTGGGGGTATAGAGGGTGGGGGTGCGGTATAGAGGGTGGGGGGTATAGAGGGTGGGGGTGGGGGTATAGAGGGTGGGGGTGGGGTATAGAGGGTGGGGGTGGGGTATAGAGGGTGGGGGTGGGGTATAGAGGGTGGGGGTGGGGTATAGAGGGTGGGGGTGGGGTATAGAGGGTGGGGGTGGGGTATAGAGGGTGGGGGTGGGGTATAGAGGGTGGGGGTGGGGTATAGAGGGTGGGGGTGGGGTATAGAGGGTGGGGGTGGGGTATAGAGGGTGGGGGTGGGGTATAGAGGGTGGGGGTGGGGTATAGAGGGTGGGGGTGGGGGTATAGAGGGTGGGGGTGGGGGGTATAGAGGGTGGGGGTGGGGGGTATAGAGGGTGGGGGTGGGGTATAGAGGGTGGTGGGGGTATAGAGGGTGGGGGTGGGGGTATAGAGGGTGGGGGTGGGGGTATAGAGGGTGGGGGTGGGGGTATAGAAGGGGGGTATAGAGGGTGGGGGTGGGGTATAGAGGGTGGGGGTGGGGGGTATAGAGGGTGGGGGTGGGGGTATAGAGGGTGGGGGTGGGGGGTATAGAGGGTGGGGGTGGGGGTATAGAGGGTGGGGGTGGGGGTATAGAGGGTGGGGGTGGGGGTATAGAGGGTGGGGGTGGGGTATAGAAGGGGGGGTATAGAGGGTGGGGGTGGGGGGTATAGAGGGTGGAGGTGGGGGTATAGAGGGTGGGGGTGGGGTATAGAAGGGGGGGTATAGAGGGTAGGGGTGGGGGGTATAGAGGGTGGGGTGGGGT